>NC_059611.1:14364890-14429890 GCF_020424385.1 Procambarus clarkii
CCCTCACACACACTGGCCACCTCACACACTGGCCACCCTCACACACACACACTGGCCACCCTCACACACCACACACACACACACACACACTGGCCACCCTCACAACACACACACACACTGGCCACCCTCATACACACACACACTGGCCACCCTCACACACACACACACACACTGACCACCCTCACACACACTTGCCACCCTCACACCACACACACACACACATGGCCACCCTCACACACACACACACATGGCCACCCTCACACACACACACACACACACACACACACTGGCCACCCTCACACACACACAACACACACACTGGCCACCCCACACACACACTGGCCACTCTCACACACACACACACACACACCACACACTGGCCACGCTCACACGCACACCACACCACACACAACCACACACACACACACACACACACACACACTGGCCACCCTCACACACACACACACACTGGCCAACCTCTCACACAAAAACACACACACTGGCCACCCTCACACACACACACACACACTGGCCACCCTCACACACACACACACACACTGGCCACCCTCTCACACACACACACACACACTGGCCACCCCACACACACACACACACTGGCCACCCTCACCACACACACACACAGGCCACCCCACACACACACTGGCCACCCTCACACACACACACACACAGGCCACCCTCACCACACACACACACTGGCCACCTCACACACACACACACACACTGGCCACCCTCACACACACACACACTGGCCACCCTCACACACACACACTGGCCACCCTCACACACACACATGGCACCCTCACACACACCACACACACACACCACACACACACACACACACACACTGGCCACCCTCACACACACACACACACACACACTGGCCACCCTCACACACACACACACACACTGGCCACCCTCCCACACACCACACACACACACACTGGCCACCCCTCACACACCAACACACCACTGGCCACCTCACACACACACACACTGGCCACCCTCACACACACACACACTGGCCACCCTCACACACAACAACCACACACACACACACACTGGCCACCCTCACACACACTGGCCACCCTCACACACTGGCCACCCTCACACACACACACACACACACTGGCCACCCTCACACAACACTGGCCACCCTCACACACTGGCCACCCTCACACACACACACTGGCCACCCTCACACCACCACAACCACACACTGGCCACCCTCCCACACACACACCACTGGCCACCCTCACCACACACACACACACACTGGCCACCCTCACACACACACACACACTGGCCACCCTCACACACACACACACTGGCCACCCTCACACACACACACACACTGGCCACCCTCACACACATACACACACACTGGCCACCCTCACACACACACACACTGGCCACCCTCACACACACACACACTGGCCACCCTCACACACACACACTGGCCACCCTCACACACACACACACTGGACACCCTCACACACACACACACTGGCCACCCTCACCCACACACACTGGCCACCCTCACACACACACACTGGCCACCCTCACACACACACACACACACCACACACCACACACACACACACACACCACACACTGGCCAACCCTCACACACACACACACAAACACACTGGCCACCCTCACACACACACACACACACTGGCCACCCTCCCACACACACACACACACACACTGGCCACCCTCACACACAACACACACTGGCCACCTCACACACACACACACTGGCCACCCTCACACACACACACACTGGCCACCCTCACACACACACACCACACACACACACACTGGCCACCCTCACACACACTGGCCACCCTCACACACTGGCCACCCTCACACACACACACTGGCCACCCTCACACACACACACACACACACTGGCCACCCTCAACACACACACACACACACTGGCCACCCTCACACACACACACACACACTGGCCACCCTCACACACACACACACTGGCCACCCTCACACACACACACACTGGCCACCCCCTCACACACACACAACACTGGCCACCCTCACACACACACACACTGGCCACCCTCACACACACACACAACTGGCCACCCTCACAACACACACACTGGCCACCCTCGCACACACACACTGGCCACCCTCGCACACACACACTGCCCACTCACACACACACTGGCCACCCTCACACACACACACACTGGCCACCCTCACACACACTGGCCACCCTCACACACACACATACACACTGGCCACTCTCACACACACACACACACACACTGGCCACCCTCACTCACACACACACACACACACACACACACACACACACACTGGCCACCCTCACACACACACACTGGCCACCCTCACACACACACACTGGCCACCCTCACACACACTCATCTAGGAGGTCAAGACGAGGATTAGACTAGAGAAGGGTCAGCGGGCGTGATGTGAGGAGAGGGGGGAAGAGCAAGAGAGGGGAGAGCAAAAGAGGGGAGAGCAAGAGCAGGTAGAGCAAGAGAGGGAATAATGAAGAGGAACAGGTGAGGGGACACAGTCGAGACAGCACAGGTCGGAGGGGAGGAAGAGAATGGAAAGGCTAAGACCAGGAGGGAGAGGGTGGTGGTGATGGGTGGTGGTGGTGGGTGGTGGTGGGTGGTGGTGGTGATGGGTGGTGGTGGTGGTGATGGGTGGTGGTGATGGGTGGTGATGGTCATAATGGGTGATGGTGATGGTGATGGGTGGTGGTGAAGGTGATGGGTGGTGGTGAAGGAGGGTGGTGGTGGTGAAGGTGATGGGTGGTGTGTTAGTATTCAAATTGTATGATGGTTGGGATGTAGCCAATCACAATCAAGTACGCCTCTGACGTCATTGTCTACAGAGAGCTGTGACTAACCGTTCCGGTGACCGGTCAGTATCTCACAGACCTCAGAGTGAGGCAGGACCTCGGCAAGCCAGATATCCAACATGTTACCTTCCTCAGTAAACTGCTGAAGTCATCAATCGTGTATTATCCACTATCCAACAATAACCATATATATCCAAAATGGTAGCTAACACTGGAAGCAGCTGTGGGATCCAGAATTAATTTTCTGGAAACGAAAATTCAAGTACCCACATGGCCACGTGTTCCAGCCGCCACCGCCGCCATCCTGCCACCAACGCATCATATTGTGCCAGTCTGGAGTCCTACCCTCAGCCACTACTCTAGGTCGACGTTATCTGAAGTAAGGCGCAATATTTACAAGTGAGAATGAATTTTCATCAGTAAGGGGAGAGTAAGTCACCGCCAGCATTTTTTTTAATTTCCGGAGCCATCTTGCAACGTGTGCCACCACCACAATCATCACCCAAACAGACAGCATCAAGCTTTGTGAGTGTTCTAGCTACTGCAATCATCGTCAGTCATCGTCGCAAGTATCAACTGATCATCGTGTGTGCTGTACTGTTATTTGAGAGGAATTGGTGAACTGCAATTGTCTAAGTGTCGCCACCAGCTTACACACGCCTTACCACCTGGCCGCCTCTCACCATCGCAACAGCCCCCCTGCTACATCATTTTGCTGTGAACTACTGCCTAGCAAATCGTACTTCCTCCATCACCATCGACGCAATATCGTCGTCTCAGCGTTTATCGTCGCCCTTCTAACATCAATTCCAGTGCAGGGTCCCAGAAGATCTTTGCGCACGGCCGCTAGGAGCGCTGCCTGGCACCGCACCACTTGTAAACAAACCGTGCATGTGCCTCTTCACACGCTTTGTCGCCGTTTTTCGTGTTGGCCATTGTTAGATTGCAAATCCTGCATCCCTGAGTTAAATAATTAAGAGATAAGACTATGTTTTAAAGAGGTTTAACGTAAATATACCCACAATATCTTATGAATTAACCTTTCAGTGACTTTTTAAATATTGGAGCTGGCTACATACTCCACTCACAGTTTCTCCGTCATTTTCAACATTCCTGCTTCTCACAGTAATTTCATTGTGCATTAATTGTATTAAAGTGTTATTAGCAAATTCAAAGTCTAGAGAAGTAAGAAATCATTGTTTAGTAGCAGTTAAGAATTTGCACAATAAATTTTTTTTTAATTTCTCCAGACCTAAAATGAAATTATTCCTTCAATATTTCACATTCTAATATTACCATAGCAATTTATATATATACCTGTGTCCAGTTTCTGTGCTACATCCATATTTCCTGAATTGCCAATTGTGTTGAATTTTTTTTTTATCAAAATTACAATTGCACTTCCCAGTTCTATAATTCAATTTGCAGTGCTTAGCCTAGTTTAATTAATTTATATACCAGCCATTTTCATACCAGATTGCTGATTTAATTCATAATTTGATTGTTTGAATTATTTTGTTGCCTAGCCCAATTAAATAATTTTATTTCTGCCATTTCCGTACATTAGCAAAGTTTGATAATTTTTTTGAGTTTATTTTTGTGTATTGTATTTCTGATGCCTGGTGCACTATTATAATCTGCGTTCAAACATTACTTCCACGGCTGTGACAATGCCCTCCACTGTTGCAACTTCTGCCTCCACTGGAGCAATTGCTTGTGTGCCTGTCCAGAGGTCAGCTCAGGAAATGGCTATTCCACTTTTTGCTGGCGAATCCCACTTGTTATTCCTGGTTTAGCAAGTTTGAGGCAAAATTCAAGGCCCGTTTTTCTGAGCCTACTGATGCCGAATATTTGGCAATTGCTCGGTCAGCCGTTGACACAACCAAAGGTGATGCACGTTTTGTGGTAAACGATTAAGCCATTGTTAGCCTATAGTCATGGTCAGAATTTAAGGATTTCTTTCGCCGGCGCTTTGTTAACAAAGGAGACTTAGACCCGTAGAGGTTAGAAAGAATTTTGCCAATGCCACCATGCAGCCTGGTGAATCCATTAATGCGTTTACTAGCCGTCTAGATCAATATCTGTATGCCTTGGAAACTGCCATGCTTTGTTCCTCATGGGGTGATAAGGACAAGACACTGACCACCCCAAAGGCCATGACCAAAATGATAGCATTTGGGACTTTAATTAATTTTGCCCCAGAGCATACTGAACAGATCTTCGAGCAACAAAATTTGGAGTTATTAAAGAAATTGGTGAAGTGTTTGAGGCTATCAATAATGCTGCCGATAAACTAGCTTCCTGAAGTGCTCATCTGTTGCCATCCTCTGAAACTGTGAATGTAGTAACAGGCCCTCGGCATCCTCCACAAACTCTCAAAACACTTGGTCGCAGAACCGCACCCATCACACACACTGGCCACCCTCACACACACACATACACACTGGCCACTCTCACACACACACACACACACACTGGCCACCCTCACTCACACACACACACACACACACAACAAACACACACACTGGCCACCCTCACACACACACACTGGCCACCCTCACACACACACACTGGCCACCCTCACACACACTCATCTAGGAGGTCAAGACGAGGGATAGAGGATAGACTAGAGAAGGGTCAGCGGGCGCGTGATGTGAGGAGCGGGGGGAGAGCAGAAGGGAGAGCAAAAAGAGGGGAGAGCAAAAGCAGGGAGAGCAAGAGCAGGTAGAGCAAGAGAGGGAATAATGAAGAGGAACAGGTGAGGGGACACAGTCGAGACAGCACAGGTCGGAGGGGAGGAAGAGAATGGAAAGGCTAAGACCAGGAGGGAGAGGGTGGTGGTGATGGGTGGTGGTGGTGGGTGGTGGTGGGTGGTGGTGGTGATGGGTGGTGGTGGTGGTGATGGGTGGTGGTGATGGGTGGTGATGGTCATAATGGGTGATGGTGATGGTGATGGGTGGTGGTGAAGGTGATGGGTGGTGGTGAAGGTGATGGGTGGTGGTGAAGGTGATGGGTGGTGTGTTAGTATTCAAATTGTATGATGGTTGGGATGTAGCCAATCACAATCAAGTACGCCTCTGACGTCATTGTCTACAGAGAGCTGTGACTAACCGTTCCGGTGACCGGTCAGTATCTCACAGACCTCAGAGTGAGGCAGGACCTCGGCAAGCCAGATATCCAACATGTTACCTTCCTCAGTAAACTGCTGAAGTCATCAATCGTGTATTATCCACTATCCAACAATAACCATATATATCCAAAATGGTAGCTAACACTGGAAGCAGCTGTGGGATCCAGAATTAATTTTCTGGAAACGAAAATTCAAGTACCCACATGGCCACGTGTTCCAGCCGCCACCGCCGCCATCCTGCCACCAACGCATCATTTATTGTGCCAGTCTGGAGTCCTACCCTCAGCCACTACTCTAGGTCGACGTTATCTGAAGTAAGGCGCAATATTTACAAGTGAGAATGAATTTCATCAGTAAGGGGAGAGTAAGTCACCGCCAGCATTTTTTTTAATTTCCGGAGCCATCTTGCAACGTGTGCCACCACCACAATCATCACCCAAACAGACAGCATCAAGCTTTGTGAGTGTTCTAGCTACTGCAATCATCGTCAGTCATCGTCGCAAGTATCAACTGATCATCGTGTGTGCTGTACTGTTATTTGAGAGGAATTGGTGAACTGCAAATGTCTAAGTGTCGCCACCAGCTTACACACGCCTTACCACCTGGCCGCCTCTCACCATCGCAACAGCCCCCCTGCTACATCATTTTGCTGTGAACTACTGCCTAGCAAATCGTACTTCCTCCATCACCATCGACGCAATATCGTCGTCTCAGCGTTTATCGTCGCCCTTCTAACATCAATTCCAGTGCAGGGTCCCAGAAGAGTCGGTGTTTTCTTGCGCACGGCCGCTAGGAGCGCTGCCTGGCACCGCACCACTTGTAAACAAACCGTGCATGTGCCTCTTCACACGCTTTGTCGCCGTTTCCTCCACCACCATCGTGTTGGCCATTGTTAGCACTTGCAAATCCTGCATCCCCTGAGTTAAATAATTAAGAGATAAGACTATGTTTTAAAGAGGTTTAACGTAAATATACAAATCATCATATCTTATGAATTAACCTTTCAGTGACTTTTTAAATATTGGAGCTGGCTACATACTCCACTCACAGTTTCTCCGTCATTTTCAACATTCCTGCTTCTCACAGTAATTTCATTGTGCATTAATTGTATTAAAGTGTTATTAGCAAATTCAAAGTCTAGAGAAGTAAGAAATCATTGTTTTAGTAGCAGTTAAGAATTTGCACAATAAATTTTTTTTTAATTTCTCCAGACCTAAAATTGAAATTTATTCCTTCAATATTTCACATTCTAATATTACCATAGCAATTTATATATATACCTGTGTCCAGTTTCTCTGCTACATCCATATTTCCTGAATTGCCAATTGTGTTGAATTTTTTTTTTATCAAAATTACAATTGCACTTCCCAGTTCTATAATTCAATTTGCAGTGCTTAGCCTAGTTTAATTAATTTATATACCAGCCATTTTCATACCAGATTGCTGATTTAATTCATAATTTTGATTGTTTTGAATTATTTTGTTGCCTAGCCCAATTAAATAATTTTATTTCTGCCATTTCCGTACATTAGCAAAGTTTGATAATTTTTTTGAGTTTATTTTTGTGTATTGTATTTCTGATGCCTGGTGCACTATTATAATCTGCGTTCAAACATTACTTCCACGGCTGTGACAATGCCCTCCACTGTTGCAACTTCTGCCTCCACTGGAGCAATTGCTGTGTGCCTGTCCAGAGGTCAGCTCAGGAAATGGCTATTCCACTTTTTGCTGGCGAATCCCACTTGTTATTCCTGGTTTAGCAAGTTTGAGGCAAAATTCAAGGCCCGTTTTTCTGAGCCTACTGATGCCGAATATTTGGCAATTGCTCGGTCAGCCGTTGACACAACCAAAGGTGATGCACGTTTTGTGGTAAACGATTAAGCCATTGTTAGCCTATAGTCATGGTCAGAATTTAAGGATTTCTTTCGCCGGCGCTTTGTTAACAAAGGAGACTTAGACCCGTAGAGGTTAGAAAAGAATTTTGCCAATGCCACCATGCAGCCTGGTGAATCCATTAATGCGTTTACTAGCCGTCTAGATCAATATCTGTATGCCTTGGAAACTGCCATGCTTTGTTCCTCATGGGGTGATAAGGACAAGACACTGACCACCCCAAAGGCCATGACCAAAATGATAGCATTTGGGACTTTAATTAATTTTGCCCCAGAGCATACTGAACAGATCTTCGAGCAACAAAATTTTGGAGTTAAAGATGAAATTGGTGAAGTGTTTGAGGCTATCAATAATGCTGCCGATAAACTAGCTTCCTGAAGTGCTCATCTGTTGCCATCCTCTGAAACTGTGAATGTAGTAACAGGCCCTCGGCATCCTCCCACAAACTCTCAAAACACTTGGTCGCAGAACCGCACCCATTGACGTAGCCCGCAGTCAAATTCTCCACCTCATAAGTTGCCAAAACGCCATAGTCCACAACCATCCACTCCCTCATGTTGACATTGTGGTAAGATTAACCACCTCGCATGGGATTCTTGGTCCACTCCTCGATCATCATCCCCTAGACAATTCTCTCGATCTCCTCCTCAATCCAATAATTCTAGGCTCCCATATTGCAAGTACCATAAACAAGTTGGTCACCACACGGCATATTGTAGAGCTAGGCAAAGGACATCCCCACATCGTAATTCCCATGGTCAGTCTTGGCGAGGCGCACAGCGTTCGAGACATTATCAGAACTCTTGTAATTACAACTCCCAGCCCAGCCATAATACAACGTCCAATTATAATACTCGATCACAGACTGCTGGATCTCAAAATGTTCATTCTATGTCGTCGGGAAACTCCCAAAGCTAACCGCTAACCAATTCAAGTTAGCCAGTCCTAGTGCCCTCCCTGTGTACTCAGTAGCTACCCAAAATAGATTTGGACACTTGACAGAAGAGGACACCGACTCTCGACTGGTTGTAGATGTTGACAGAACCGCAGTGTATTTGACCCAGACGAGACGCAGATACCCTAGGCAACATAAATCAAAAGTAGTAACTTGCCCAGTCTCAAGTGATGGCCCCATTGCCTTAGCCATCGTACATAGAATTTTAAAAGTTATTCTTGACTCTGGTGCAAAAATTAATATTGTCAAGCCCTCAGCTCCCAGAGATATTGCAAGTAAGCACCTTACTCCAGTAAGAAAGTCACCCTTACCTTTTCTAAGTGGTGTTTCAGGAAACACAGTAAAAGTTCAGGGAGAAATTGACCGTCCACTCAAGTTAGATGACATCACACTTTCTATAACCTGTTTAGTTGTTTACTATATCCATTTTCCTGATGACATTCTCTTAGGGTTGTACACCATGATTGATGAGAATATTGCATTGTTTCCCCATCGGTGGAACATTAGTATTAATGACCACATCATACCCTTGTGTAGCATGTATTGACAGGGCCACTAGTTCAACCTTCACTCAGATTACGGTAATTTTGTCGACACCCGCCTTGCTAGCGTAGGTTTGTCAGTTTCTTGTAGCAGTAGCATACCCGAGGAAACGGGCACTTGACTGAAGCATCGTATTTGTGCAGTTGTTAAGCAGAGTGAGTATCAAGACCTTCTGGAAGGGGACGTCCTAATGAATTCTCGTTGTCTTGCTCGCCTAGCAGCTTCCATCTCTGAAGTCAATGGTTCAATAGCTACTGACACTGTGCTGCACTCTCATTCTCTCACCAGAGTAAAGGTTCAGGGAGTGCCTGAGTTATCGGATGTCATTAGTTATCGCTCCCAGCCAGCCACACAATACGTTGGTTTTGAAAACTATTTCGTTCGTTATTAGTTGTGAGAGCCAAGACCTGACCTGACCTTCTCCTGTGTCGTCCACACAGGCATGGTCCCGGGTCCCATTCCCAGGCAGGACATGGACTTTTGGGCACGTCCTTACTTTTGGGCACTTTTCCTTACACTAAATACCCGTGTTCATATAGCAATAAACAGATACCTAGGACTGAGACAACTGTTGTGGTTTGCATCTTGAGGCAGATCAGTAAAACGCTTCATGGGATACATCGATGGACGATCGTGACAGGGTTCGTGTCCGCAACGGTTGCTAACCAAACCACTGTGTACTTAACGACCATCATTAACCACTACTGATGGTCATAACTCTACCAGTCAACGTTAGTGGCTCCCCCCCCCCCCCAGCTCTAACTCAAAAAGAAAAAATAACTTAAAAAGTAAAAAACAAAAAACGTACTTTTTGCTATTTATTGTTTATTGATAATCCATAAATTGGATACGATACGGCTCTAAAACCTTACTCGCATTAACCAGTCCTGAATTCCACCTGGGTTAAAGTCTAATTCCACCTGGGTTACAGTCTAATTCCACCAGGGTTAAAGTCTAATTCCACCAGGGTTAAAGTCTAATTCCACCTGGGTTAAAGTCTAATTCCACCAGGGTTAAAGTCTAATTCCACCTGGGTTAAAGTCTAATTCAACCTGGGTTAAAGTCTAATTCCACCTGGGTTAAAGTCTAATTCCACCTGGGTTAAAGTCTAATTCCACCTGGGTTAAAGTCTAATTCAACCTGGGTTAAAGTCTAATTCCACCTGGGTTAAAGTCTAATTCCACCTGGGTTAAAGTCTAATTCCACCTGGGTTAAAGTCTAATTCCACCTGGGTTAAAGTCTAATTCCACCTGGGTTAAAGTGTAATTCCACCTGGGTTAAAGTCTTGTATACCTGATGTAAACTAATTAATCGTCTTGGTAATATGACAGCAGTAGCTCTTCGTAATCTGCTCAAATATGGATTTCCAATTTCAATTTAAAATAAACGGCTAATTGGCAGAAGTCTGCTGCCCATTCACGGACGCAACTCGCCTTCAGACTTTTTTCATACTAATGTTAATAACATTAAGTTTTCAGTCAAAAATTATTCCGGATATTCACTATTCAAAAAATACTTGAATGAAAATTATGAACTCAAAAATGTTAAACAAATAATAGGAATGCAGGTAAATTCGGAAGAACTAGCTATGCCCTTGGAAGGGATATGGGACAGACTAAGATTAGGTGTTACGAGAACACCCTAACTGCTGGGATGTGAGGACCACTCCCACTGTACTATAGACGACACACAATTCACTTGGATGGGTACACAGATGACAGCTAATCACAGGAACTAGAAACCTCCCTTGTGAAGAGAGATTAAATAACGATTTACATTATGAAGAAAGATGAAGAGTAGTGGATGACACGATTGTGTACAGAAATGGATGAACAAGTATACAAAAAGGAAATATAAATGAGGTATCAGAAATATTAAAAGAAAATAGCTTTAAAACAATGGATACATATTTAAGTATAGATTCAGGAGAGACCTGGGTAAATACAGGTATGTAAACAGGGTTGCTGAGTTATAAAACAGATAATATAATAGACGTGGGATTGCTGGAGTGTTTCAAGCGTAGGTTAGACACACACACACGCATTATATTATATTAATATTATATATATATATATATGTCGTACCTAGTAGCCAGAACGCACTTGTCAGCCTACTATGCAAGGCCAAATTTGCCTAATAAGCCAAGTTTTCCTGAATTAATATATTTTCTCAAATTTTTTTCTTATGAAAAGATAAAGCTACCCATTTCATTATGTATGAGGTCAATTTTTTTTATTGTAGTTAAAATTAACGTAGATATATGACCGAACCTAACCAACCCTACCTAACCTAACCAATCTTTATAGGTTAGGTAGCCAAAAAAGTTAGGTAGGTCGTCGAAAAAGAATTAATTCATGAAAACTTGGTAGGCTGAGAAGTGCGTTCTGGCTACTAGGTACGACATATAATATATATATATATATATATATATATATATATATATATATATATATTATATATATGCATGCATGGATTTGGATAGATATGAATAGTGAACCCGTCCTCAGACTCAATCCATTACCATGAGAACCCCCTTCCCCCATTTCCACACCCCTCTAACCCGCTGGTGAGGTATCCCGGTGTGTGTGTGTGTGGTGGTGTGACAGCATATTACAGTTGCAGTAATAGTTTACATGTAAACTGGTTGGAAGTGAACCACTGACTCACGTTTTTGTCTTTTTTTTCCCCCTTTAAGAAATTTGTTTCCTGGAAAACTCGTAAGAGGATGGAAGACGTACGTACGTACGTGTGTGTGTGTGTGTGTGTGTGTGTGGGGGGGGGGTGGGGTGGGGGCAAGCATGTTACGTGCCACTGTAACACTTCCTTCTCCAGTCCTCGTTGACGTAGTAGTGTTCCAAGCAACACTTTAGAATATGTACATATCCTAATGTAATATTTCATTCAAGTATTAAGGTGTGTGTTGACTTTGAGGATTGTGTTGCCTGTGATTGTTGTTACACGATGCCTGAGGCGACCAGTGAGAGCTGGTGCTGGGTATTGGGTTATTTCTGGCATTCCCAGGTACTTGCCGCCATGAAGTGAGCCTCGTTCTCGTGGATTGTAACTTTTACTCTATAATTATTTTGTGATACTCAACGTATTAAAGGGCCGGACAACCATGCAAGTTCAGACACGGTTGGGCATTTCAATTTAATTTTTAACGTAACGTGTAGTCTGCTTTTCTTGTAATTATACTGAATTATATGAACTTTGTGTTTCTATGTTCCTCTTTTGATGTTAATTAATTGACGACTTGCTGAGGAAGATGGTGCCAAGGTTGGCCAGTGTGCAACACGTGCATCAGCTGACCTCCCCCCCCCCCTGCTCTACCCCACCACACACTGGGCACGTGGCAATAAGGGGCAGCGTGCAACAACTGCCACAAGTCACAACGTCATTCAGGAGCCTATCCTAACCTTCCGTAACCTAACCTAACATAAACTTATGTTAGTTTAACCTTATCCTAACCTAATCTTATCCTAGCCTAACCTTATCCTAACAACTATATTCTAACCTAACCTTATCTTAACCTGGGAGGAAGCAGACACTAAGATGTGACTACCATGGGAGTAAGTCCGCGCCCAAATATGACAAGCGTGAGAAGAGGGGGTGGGGGGAAGAGGGCAGGAAGATGCCACGCACAGAACACATGGCAACAGCCTCGTGCTCTTCCACTCGTGGCAACTGCTCTTGGAAAGTTGTCTTTGCCGATGAAAGATTGTGGCATCGAGGGAGATGATCTATTCCTCTTGCAAGCTGCAATGGAACCGTGTCAAAGTTCCTTCCATCTTCAGGGCTACTTTTATTAACCACACACACACACACACACACACACACACACACACATAAACATCACACACACAAATTTGGTGAACTGCCATATATTTGGAAGACAGCTATTGTAGTCCCGATAAACAAGAAGGGAGATAGACAGGAGGCACTGAACTACAGGCCAGTGTCCCTAACTTGCATACCATGCAACCTGATGGAGAAGATTGTGCAAAAAAACTAGTGGAACATCTGGAGTGAAGGAACTTTGTGACAACACCAACATGGATTCGGGGATGGCAAGTCCTGCCTCACAGGATTAATTGAATTCTACGATCATGCAACAAGAATCAGACAAGAAAGAGAGGGGTGGACAGACTGTATATTTTTGGATTGCCAGAAATCCTTTGACACAGTGCCACACCAGAGACTAGTGCGAAAGCTGGAGATGCAGGCTGGAGTGAAAGGGAAGGTACTCCACTGGATAAGGGAGTACCTAAGTAACAGAAGGCAGCGAGTCACTGTGCGGGGTGAGGTCTCAGATTGGCGAGACGTCACCAGTGGGGTCCCGCAGGGTTCTGTCCTTGGTCCTATACTGTTTCATATGTATGTAAATGATCTTCCAGATGGTATAGAATCGTTCCTCTCATTATTTGCTGAAGATGCAAAAATTATGAGGAGGATTAAGACGGAGGAAGTCGGTATGAGGCTACAAGATGACCTAGATAGACTGAATGAATGATCCAACAAATGGCTACTGAAGTTCAACCCGAGTACATGTAAGGTAATGAAACTAGGCAGTGGAAACAGGATGCCAGACACTGGAAACAGAATGGGAGATGAAGTCCTTCATGAACCGGACAGAGAGAAAGATCTGGGAGTTAATATCACACCAACCCTGTCTCCTGAAGACCACTTCAAAAGAATAAGATCTGCGGCATATGCGAGGCTGGCTAACATCAGAACAGCGTTCAGGAAACTGTGTAAGGAATCATTCAGAATCTTGTACACCGACCGACGGGAGCCGGTCGGCCGAGCGGACAGCACGCTGGACTTGTGATCCTGTGGTCCTGGGTTCGATCCCAGGCGCCGGCGAGAAACAATGGGCAGAGTTTCTTTCACCCTATGCCCCTGTTACCTAGCAGTAAAATAGGTACCTGGGTGTTAGTCAGCTGTCACGGGCTGCTTCCTGGGGGTGGAAGCCTGGTCGAGGACCGGGCCGCGGGGACACTAAAAAGCCCCGAAATCATCTCAAGATAACCTCAAGATAACCATATATAAAAGACCAGTCCTGGAGTATACGGCCCCCAGCATGGAGCCCGTACCTCCCGTACAGGGTAGATAAAGGTACACTGTTTAACACGGGTGGTATGCGAACAAGGGGACACAGGTAGAAACAGAGTACCCAAATGAGCTACAGGGTCGTTAGAAAGAACTTTTTCAGTGTCAAAATAGTTAACAGGTGGAATGCATTAGGCAGTGATGTGGTGGAGGCTGACTCCATACACAGTTTCAAATGTAGATATGATAGAGCCCAGTAGGCTCAGGAATCTGTACATCAGTTGATTGACAGTTGAGAGGCGGGACCAGAGAGCCAGAGCTCAACCCCCGTAAGCACAACTAGGTGAGTGCAATTAGATGAGTATAAACACACACACACACACACACACACACACACACACACACACACACACACACACACTTCTACTGTCATGTCAGCCATTAATTTTGGTCGAATATTTAAAAACATTTGCTCCTCGTTTGTCCTCGTCTGCCTTTCTTGGTAATATGGTCCTACAATGTGGGCCTTGACTAACTCAGGCGCTCTATAACAGCTGCCAATAGGACAACCTCCAAAGGCTTTCAGGTTTAACTTGCTCAGTTTTGTTCAATATTATTTTTCTTTTTTTTCTGGTATTTCCTGACATTAAGGTTATGAGGGTGTTGGGAGGCGACCATAGTGCTGGGTGCTGACCAGACGACCAGAGGCCGCCCTCAATGGCTGCGTCCTCACTCACTCCAGGGCTCGCTCCTTGGAGTTCTCAAAGTGGCACTGACGTTAAGGTGGCACCGACGCTGGGGTGGCACCGACACCGGGGTGGCACCGACGCCGCGGTGGCACCAACGCTGGGGTGGCACCGACGCTGGGGTGGCACCGACGCTGGGGTGGCACCGACACCGGGGTGGCACCAACGCTGGGGTGGCACCGACGCTGGGGTGGCACCGACGCTGGGGTGGCACCGACGCTGGGGTGGCACCGACACCGGGGTGGCACCAACGCTGGGGTGGCACCGACGCTGGGGTGGCACCGACGCTGGGGTGGCACCGACGCTGGGGTGGCACCGACGCTGGGGTGGCACCGACGCTGGGGTGGCACCGACGCTGGGGTGGCACCGACACTCGTCCAAAACGATACATTCCCCCTCCCTCCACATGGATGCCACTCCTCCACCCCCCCCCCCCCCCCCCACGAGGTCAATTCACGCCAGTTGAGATCCGCCAGCAAGCCAAAACACTGCATCCTTAACAGAACAGTCTACCACACTACCTCTTCCCCCTCTTCCCCCTCCTCCCCAACACGAGACTACCCCGGAACCACAACCCTTCTCCAACTTGCCCGACCTGATCAAAGCAAATATAAAATCGACCTTTTGCCCGTTCCTCCCCGGTCAGTCGCGCTCCCTGTCTCCTCCTGGCGGCCGTCGCGTGTACCTTAAGATGTTGGCCAGCGATGTTTTGTTTCCTCCACCTGGAGACGTAAGTGGTGGGCCATGTCGTGGGCCCGGCACTGACCAAGGCTGGCTGGCTCTCTCGAGACTCAGGTTGAAGACTGAGTCGTAGGAAGACTGTCAACAACAGTGTCGTTATTACTTAGATGATGACTACGAAAACGCTGATCTAACGGAGGTCATCGTAAGTCACAATGTTTATTTCGTTTCTATGTAAGTCATATATGACTCGAGGTTAAAATAATGCAGTTGAAGCAAGAGTTCCGTCCTCAATGGTCACGCTGCCAGGCCAACTCAAATATTTTTAAGTCTCCACTTTTTTTTTAAGGTAAGATAATCATCAGGAGAAAGTATTAAGTCATTACGACTATATAGCACTGGGAAGGGGTCAGGATAAGGATTTGGTATGGAACGGGGGGGAAGGAATGGTTCCCAACCACTTGGACGGTCGGGGATTGAACACCGACCAGCATGAAGCTAGACCATGAAGTCCATATAGCATAAAATTATAGATCTCTAAATTTCACCAACCCATATAAACTGTGAGTTAGTACAGGATAGAATATAATATATATATAGAATATTCTATAGAGATAGAATAGAGTACAGGAATATTCTATTCTGTAGAATATTCTATTCTACAGAATAGAATATAATATAATATCCCAACAGTATAAGGAACATCAAGTGAGGTCAAATGTTGAGTACATCTCAGGAAGCTACTGGACGGAGTTGTTTAATGTCACAAAAATGTAATATTAGGAAACGTGTACATTATCTGGTAAGCCAGTGTGTGCAAAAGGGTTTCTGTACATGATTGGAAATCGTAGAGACAAGCCTACGGTAAATCCCGTAAACTAATCCTAGCGTAAGTATAGTATATGGCCGTTAAACCTCCATAATAATGTCTGTACTTTTTAGGACTTGGACTAAAAGAAAAAAAAAAAAACTTAGTTTTCTCCCCAACCTTTATTGGTGTTTATGAAGACAAATTAGGATTTGGCTTTGCTTGCCCAGTTATTTGTACTGCATTCACTGTTCTAATATATTGTTCCTCTCTCTCATACAATGTCCTCATACAATCTTTTAAGTCCTTATACAATTTTGGAGCATTTATTAATTGTTATGAGCTCCTACACAATGTTCCACGGACCATTGTGTTATTATACGCCATTATGTACCGTCTTACACCCATATATACTGACTTATGTCCTTACCCCAGCCTACTACACCCTTACCCCAGCCAACTACACCCTTACCCCAACCTTCTACACCCTTACCCCAACCTTCTACACCCTTACCCCAACCTACTACACCCTTACCCCAGCCTACTACACCCTTACCCCAGCCTACTACACCCTTACCCCAGCCTACTACACCCTTACCCCAGCCAACTACACCCTTACCCCAACCTTCTACACCCTTACCCCAACCTTCTACACCCTTACCCCAACCTTCTACACCCTTACCCCAGCCTACTACCCACATCCAGTGTCTGTCGTGCTTCCATTTTTGTCGTTATTTTTCTGTTTGAATTTTTTGTATCTTTCTTGCAATTCACTTCTCGTTTTTAGCTCCCTTTTGTTTGCTTCATTTTTCGTCAATATTTTTGTGGTAGACGTTTTTTGGTTCTCGTGTTCTAGATTCTGCTCCCTCCTCCCCCCCTCCCCTTCCCCCCTCCCCTTCCCCCCTCCCCTTCTCCCCTCCCCTTCCCCTTCCCCCCTCCCCTCCTGTGTCCCGTACCGACTGACTCTCGCCCTCCTCGGCTCAGGTAAGCTGAACACTATTATATGAGTACTGGAACACTTGATATATTGGACTTGTACCCAAGATTGACCATTTAATGTATGTGATGTAACTATATAACCTGAGCTTGTATAAACAATACCAATATGGAAGCAGCGAGAGGATGTATGGGCCAATAGACCTTCTGCAGTTACTTCCATTCTTATGTTCACATATCCAAGTTATACCCATTGTTTCGTGTTCTGTCTTGTGTTTGTCACCTCACCCAAAACTTTTATACCATATCACCTCATCCAATAGAGAATAAGTACGATGAATTTGTGTAAATTAAGTCTTTGAAAATGTAATACGAATTACGAAACGCGTTCAGGCGTCAGACCATTAATAAAAAATGAATTTTGGAGAATTGTTATTTTCATTACCTCCGACAGTGAAGAAAAACATAAGAAATATTGAAAAAAAATCGTGTTAGAATTATTAATCTTACTTTTTCGGTCATATTCAACAACGTATGTTTACAAGAAAGACTTCTACCAAAATATATATATAATGTGTGTGTGTGTGTGTGTGTGTGTGTGTGTGTGTGTGTGTGTGTGTGTGTGTGTGTGTGTGTGTGTGTGTGCGCGCGCGCGCGCGCGTATATATATGTACGTGTATAAAGTATATGTGGAAGCTGATCAGAATTACATTTCACCTTTGTAAATGCACATTAATGATAGTATGTAAAGAACACATCGACCATTTTATGTAGGGCATACGTAACTGGTTAGGTTAGATTAGCATTTTAAAAGCACTACAATCACCTTCTGTGGTTGATTGTTCAATAATGCCCTGAACTATATGTTGAACACATCTCTCACCCTGTCCATGGAGGACAAAAGAAAATGTATATATACTGGTTAGCATTGCAAATATGTGGCCACGTTTGTGGTAGAAAACAAAAAAAAAATCCCTTTCTTCCCATCCTTCTGATCTCTCCCATTCTCCCTCCCTTCCCATCGTCTGATCTCTCCCATTCTCCCTCCCTCCCATCGTCTGATCTCTCCCATTCTCCCTCCCTTCCATCGTCTGATCTCTCCCATTCTCCCTCCCTTCCCATCGTCTGATCTCTCCCATTCTCCCTCCCTTCCCATCGTCTGCTTTTTTCTCTTCCTCTCTTCAGTAAGGCTGCGGCGCATACTCTCTCTCTTCTCTACAGGAGAATGTTTTATCGCATCATAACCCACTTAACTCTAACCTCCAGAATGATTTTGTTTTGTTTACCAGAATTCGCGCCCATTTTCCGTGTTTATTATTAGCAGGGTCACGCTGTGAGAACAGCTTGTAGCTCAGTCATGGCGGCCGGGTGTGGTGCCGGTAATGATGCAATCACCTCGGAATTTTGGCGGGCAGAGCGCGGTGTTGGGTGGGAATTTTGCCGGGGTTTATAAGGCGATGTTTAGATTTTTTTTAGGTGATGAGCGAAGAGTAATGTTACCTGTGCTCCAGAAGTACATCTAAAAGCCCATGATGGAAAACTGCGGTGAAGGTGGAGGCTGGTGTGAGACACTCGTACCCAGAGGCGCGGGAGGCCGTGGAGGCGATACCCGATTCCTCTTCGATCTGGGAGGTGAAGTAAGAGCAGACATGGTCGTCGTCAGCACAGTGAAGACCGGCGTCTCCCTGTTTGCTCCACGCGGCCACGTACGGGTACACGGTGCTCCACGCGGCCACGTACGGGTACATGGGGCTCCACGCGGCCACGTACGGGTACACGGGGCTCCACGCGGCCACGTACGGGTACACGGGGCTCCACGCGGCCACGTACGGGTACACGGGGCTCCACGCGGCCACGTACGGGTACACGGGGCTCCACGCGGCCACGTACGGGTACACGGGGCTCCACGCGGCCACGTACGGGTACACGGGGCTCCACGCGGCCCCGGGTACAAGTTGGACACAACGTGACAGTTTACACACGACTGCTTCCAGTGTGTTGACATTCTGGGACCAAGTCTGCTCCGGCTGGTGGCTCCCTCTCTGGCGGGACAGTTGGCCACCAGCTGGAGCCGTGGTCCCAGCTGGAGCCGTGGTCCCAGCTGGAGCCGTGGTCCCAGCTGGAGCCGTGGTCCCAGCTGGAGCCGTGGTCCCAGCTGGAGCCGTGGTCCCAGGATGGAGCTGGGCAACTTTACCCTCAGGGAAGAAGGAGAGACTCCGGTCGGACTGTGTCAGTGTGCAGAATGTGAACATTTCCTAAAAAAAATTAAGAGTTTTTTGAGTCATTTATCAGAATAAACGATTAAAAACTCATTATTTCATCCATTGAGGTACAGTGTAACAGTGACATACAGCAGTGTATATCCACAGTGATGTACAGTGTAACAGTGACATACAGCAGTGTATATCCACAGTGATGTACAGTGTAACAGTGACATACAGCAGTGTATATCACAGTGATGTACAGTGTAACAGTGACATACAGAAGATTCAGCGGTATGCCACAGGCTCGTCCCGGAACTGAGTACGAGGAAAGGCAACAGTGACATACGAGGATTCAAAGGCCACCAGGCTCGTCCCGGAACTGAGAGGATTGAGCTACGAGGAAAGGCTAAAGGAGCTGAACCTCACATCCCTGGAAAACAGAGAGTAGGGGAGACATGATAACCACCTACAAAATTCTCAGGGGAATTGACAGGGTGGACAAAGACAAACTCTTCAGCACGGGTGGGACACGAACAAGGGGACACAGGTGGAAACTTAGTACCCAGATGAGCCACAGAGACGTTAGAAAGAATTTTTTCAGTGTCAGAGTAGTTAATAAATGGAATGCACTAGGAAGTGATGTGGTGGAGGCTGACTCCATACACAGTTCAAATGTAGGTATGATAGAGCCCAGTAGGCTCAGGAATCTGTACACCAGTTGATTGACAGTTGAGAGGCGGGACCAAAGAGCCAAAGCTCAACCCCCGCAAGCACAATTAGGTGAGTACAATTAGGTGAGTACAGCAGTGTATATCCACAGTGAGGTACAGTGTAACAGTGACATACAGCAGTGTATATCCACAGTGATGTACAGTGTAACAGTGACATACAGCAGTGTATATCCACAGTGATGTACAGTGTAACAGTGACATACAGCAGTGTATATCCACAGTGATGTACAGTGTAACAGTGACATACAGCAGTGTATATCCACAGTGAGGTACAGTGTAACTGTGACATACAACAGTGTATCTAGAGGTTGTCTAGAGATGATTTCGGGGCATAGCGTCACCGCGGCCCGGTCCTCGACCAGGCCTTTTTGTTACACACCCTCCAGAAAGCAGCCCGTAGCAGCTGTCTAACTCCCAGGTACCTATTTACTGCTAGGTAACAGGTTCATCAGGGTGAAAGAAACATTTAGCCCATTTGTCTCCGCTTCTAAAGGGGATCGAACCCGGAACCTCAGGACTACGAATCCGAAACGCTGTCCACCCAGCTGTCAGGCGCCCGCTGCCCTAAGAGGCAGCACTGTTCCTCATGAGACAGAAGGAGCCCCTACTCCCCCTCCTTAGGTGCCTCTTCACTTCTGAGGAGCAGTTGACCTGCGGGGCCGAGTTCCCGTACCGATGCCAGCCTTGTCCCCCGCAGGGAGTGAGGCAACCACCTCTCCTGAGTGGGGTTACTGGGGTGTCCGCGGGCCCGAGGCTCAAGGCTTACTCCGGGTGCCAGTTGCCCGCCCTCAAGTGCCAGTACAGGGGCGCCAACTTGACTCCTACTTCGAGGGCAGCGGTACTGGTATTCTCCCAGTGTAGTACCCTTGCCTCAGTGTGGAGCACAGTAACCCTGCACCACAACTGTGTGGAGCACAGTAACCCCGCACCACAACAGCGTGGAGCACAGTAACCCCACACCACAACAGCGTGGAGCACAGTAACCCCGCGCCACAACAGCGTGGTACACAGTAACCCCGCACCACAACAGTGTGGTGCACAGTAACCCCGCGCCACAACAGTGTGGTGCACAGTAACCCCGCACCACAACAGTGTGGTACACAGTAACCCTGCACCACAACAGTGTGGAGCACAGTAACCCCGCACCACAACAGTGTGGAGCACAGTAACCCCGCGCCACAACAGTGTGGAGCACAGTAACCCCACACCACACAACAGTGTGGTGCACAGTAACCCCAGTAACCCGCACCACAACAGTGTGGAGCACAGTAACCCCGCACCACCAGTGTGGTACACAGTAACCCCACACCACAACAGTGTGGTGCACAGTAACCCCGCCACAACAGTGTGGAGCACAGTAACCCCGCACCACAGTGTGGAGCACAGTAACCCCGCACCACAACAGTGTGTGTGTGGAGCACAGTAACCCCGCACCACAACAGTGTGGTACACAGTAACCCCGCACCACAACAGTGTGGAGCACAGTAACCCCGCAGTAACCCCCACACAACAGTGTGGAGCACAGTAACCCCGCACCACAACAGCGTGGTACACAGTAACCCCGCGCCACAACAGTGTGGTACACAGTAACCCCGCGCCACAACAGTGTGGAGCACAGTAACCCCGCACCACAACAGTGTGGAGCACAGTAACCCCACACCACAACAGCGTGGTACACAGTAACCCCGCGCCACAACAGTGTGGTACACAGTAACCCCGCACCACAACAGTGTGGTACACAGTAACCCCGCACCACAACAGTGTGGAGCACAGTAACCCCGCGCCACAACAGTGTGGTACACAGTAACCCCGCACCACAACAGTGTGGAGCACAGTAACCCCGCACCACAACAGCGCACCACAACAGTGTGGAGCACAGTAACCCCGCGCCACAACAGTGTGGAGCACAGTAACCCCGCGCCACAACAGTGTGGAGCACAGTAACCCCGCGCCACAACAGTGTGGAGCACAGTAACCCCGCACCACAACACCCCGCACCACAACAGTGTGGAGCACAGTAACCCCGCGCCACAACAGTGTGGAGCACAGTAACCCCGCGCCACAACAGTGTGGAGCACAGTAACCCCGCACCACAACAGCGCACCACAACAGTGTGGAGCACAGTAACCCCGCACCACAACAGTGTGGTACACAGTAACCCCGCACCACAACAGTGTGGAGCACAGTAACCCCGCGCCACAACAGTGTGGTACACAGTAACCCCGCACCACAACAGTGTGGTACACAGTAACCCCGCACCACAACAGTGTGGTACACAGTAACCCCGCGCCACAACAGTGTGGTACACAGTAACCCCGCACCACAAACAGCGCACCACAACAGTGTGGAGCACAGTAACCCCGCACCACAACAGTGTGGTGCACAGTAACCCCGCACCACAACAACAGCGCACCACAACAGCGTGGAGCACAGTAACCCCGCGCCACAACAGTGTGGTACACAGTAACCCTGCACCACAACAGTGTGGAGCACAGTAACCCCGCACCACAACAGTGTGGAGCACAGTAACCCCGCACCACAACAGTGTGGTACACAGTAACCCCGCACCACAACAGTGTGGTACACAGTAACCCCGCACCACAACAGTGTGGTACACAGTAACCCTGCACCACAACAGTGTGGAGCACAGTAACCCCGCACCACAACAGTGTGGTGCACACCCCGCACCACAACTGTGTGGTGCACAGTGTGTTGAGCACAGTAACCCTGCACCACAACAGTGTGGTACACAGTAACCCTGCACCACAACAGTGTGGAGCACAGTAACCCCGCACCACAACAGTGTGGTACACAGTAACCCCGCACCACAACAGTGTGGAGCACAGTAACCCCGCACCACAACAGTGTGTGCACAGTAACCCCGCACCACACAGTGGAGCACAGTACCCCGCACCACAACAGTGTGGAGCACAGTAACCCCGCACCACAAGTGTGGTACACAGTAACCCCGCACCCCAGCGCACCACAACAGTGTGGTACACAGTAACCCCGCACCACAACAGTGTGAGCACAGTAACCCCGCACCACAACAGTGTGGTACACAGTAACCCCGCACCACAACAGTGTGGTACACAGTAACCCCGCACCACAACAGCTGTCTAATGAACTGACAGATATAATGACTGACAACTCATCAATAGTACTGTATGACCGCTGTCACGCCACACGCCCAACTCCCGGCTGTCACGCCACACGCCCAACTCCCGGCTGTCACGCCACACGCCCAACTCCCGGCTGTCACGCCACACGCCCAACTCCCGGCTGTCACGCCACACGCCCAACTCCCGGCTGTCACGCCACACGCCCAACTCCCGGCTGTCACGCCACACGCCCAACTCCCGGCTGTCACGCCACACGCCCAACTCCCGGCTGTCACGCCACACGCCCAACTCCCGGCTGTCACGCCACACGCCCAACTCCCGCTGTCACGCCACACGCCCAACTCCCGGCTGTCACGCCACACGCCCAACTCCCGGCTGTCACGCCACACGCCCAACTCCCGGCTGTCACGCCACACGCCCAACTCCCGGCTGTCACGCCACACGCCCAACTCCCGGCTGTCACGCCACACGCCCAACTCCCGGCTGTCACGCCACACGCCCAACTCCCGGCTGTCACGCCACACGCCCAACTCCCGGCTGTCACGCCACACGCCCAACTCCCGGCTGTCACGCCACACGCCCAACTCCCGGCTGTCACGCCACACGCCCAACTCCCGGCTGTCACGCCACACGCCCAACTCCCGGCTGTCACGCCACACGCCCAACTCCCGGCTGTCACGCCACACGCCCAACTCCCGGCTGTCACGCCACACGCCCAACTCCCGGCTGTCACGCCACACGCCCAACTCCCGGCTGTCACGCCACACGCCCAACTCCCGGCTGTCACGCCAAACGCGCAACTCCCGGCTGTCACGCCACACGCCCAACTCCCGGCTGTCACGCCACACGCCCAACTCCCGGCTGTCACGCCACACGCCCAACTCCCGGCTGTCACGCCACACGCCCGGCTGTCACGCCAAACTCCCGGCTGTCACGCCAAACTCCCGGCTGTCACGCCACACGCCCAACTCCCGGCTGTCACGCCACACGCCCAACTCCCGGCTGTCACGCCACACGCCCAACTCCCGGCTGTCACGCCACACGCCCAACTCCCGGCTGTCACGCCACACGCCCAACTCCCGGCTGTCACGCCACACGCCCAACTCCCGGCTGTCACGCCACACGCCCAACTCCCGGCTGTCACATTATATCCGTACAACCGTCCCTGGCACCAGGGGGCGCCAGCAGGGCTCACTCACCTTAGTGACACCTACTGCTGATCCGCCTCGGGGAGCTCCTCCGAGCTCCAGCCTAGAGGCCTCGAGCATAGAGGGTAGAGCTCCAGCCTAGAGGCCTCGAGCATAGAGGGTAGAGCTCCAGCCTAGAGCATAGAGGGTAGAGCTCCAGCCTAGAGCATAGAGGGTAGATCTCCAGCCTAGAGCATAGAGGGTAGAGCTCCAGCCTAGAGGCCTCGAGCATAGAGGGTAGAGCTCCAGCCTAGAGGCCTCGAGCATAGAGGGTAGAGCTCCAGCCTAGAGGCCTCGAGCATAGAGGGTAGAGCTCCAGCCTAGAGGCCTCGAGCATAGAGGGTAGAGCTCCAGCCTAGATGCCTCGAGCATAGAGGGTAGAGCTCCAGCCTAGAGGCCTCGAGCATAGAGGGTAGAGCTCCAGCCCTAGAGCCTCGAGCATAGAGGGTAGAGCTCCAGCCTAGAGGCCTCGAGCATAGAGGGTAGAGCTCCAGCCTAGAGGCCTCGAGCATAGAGGGTAGAGCTCCAGCCTAGAGGCCTCGAGCATAGAGGGTAGAGCTCCAGCCTAGAGGCCTCGAGCATAGAGGGTAGAGCTCCAGCCTAGAGGCCTCGAGCATAGAGGGTAGAGCTCCAGCCTAGAGGCCTCGAGCATAGAGGGTAGAGCTCCAGCCTAGAGGCCTCGAGCATAGAGGGTAGAGCTCCAGCCTAGAGGCCTCGAGCATAGAGGGTAGAGCTCCAGCCTAGAGGCCTCGAGCATAGAGGGTAGAGCTCCAGCCTAGAGGCCTCGAGCATAGAGGGTAGAGCTCCTGCGTAAAGGCTCTACGGAGGAGGAAGGAGGAAAGAGCGGAGCAGCTGCTCATTATAAAGTAAACTAAGAATATGCTCAATATAGAAGCCAAAAGCCCATTTGATAATTGTTAACAGCTTCATGTCGTCACTTTATTCACAAACCCAAAACCCACGAATTATGACCCCCACCCCAACCCCCCCTACACCACCCCCTTGTACCACTACAACCCCCATCCCTCTCTCCCCATCCACCACACTCACCGCTCCCCACCACACACCCGCTGAACTCTTCCCCCCCCCCCACACAGACACCCTTATATGTATATAAATGTTTATGAGGGGGATATATAGCCCCTGATATGGTTACGAGAGACGTCTCCGGCACGCCACCTCCTAATACTCTTATTAGTATTACAAATTACACTGTAATCTGGGGTCTGGAGGCCTCGGATAAACCGGAAAACGTCAGCGGCTACAGAAGTGTAGTAGATAAATCTTCATTTTACAGAAAACTGGATTTGAGAGATGTTGGAAGTATCAGATATAAGGGACTCGATGTTACACACGACAGCCAAACTCTCACGTATAGGTAACAGGTATTAGGAGAGCGAGGTATGAGGCTACGCCATCTGAGGCCTCATACTATACATGTGCCCTATACTGAGCACAGGAATATTTGTTTGTTTTCATCTTTATTTTCTCGGACTCTATAAAGCGATTATTACAAAGTTCTACTGTCTAATTGTTCAGTACGTCAGCATTTGTACTCTCCTGCCTCAAACCGGCTCCCCTCCCCCCTCTCCTACCTCACACCGGCTCCCCTCACCCCCCTCTCCTGCCTCACACCGGCTCCCCTCCCCCCTCTCCTGCCTCACACCGGCTCCCCTCACACCTGCTCTCCTCACCCGGCCTCACACCAGCTCTCCTCACCAGGCCTCACACCTCTCTCCTCACCAGGCCTCACACCTGCTCTCCTCACCAGGCCTCACTCCTGCTCTCCTCACCAGGCCTCACACCTGCTCTCCTCACCGGCCTCACACCTGCTCCCCTCCCCCCTCTCCTGCCTCACACCTGCTCCCCTCACCAGGCCTCACACCTGCTCTCCTCACCAGGCCTCACACCAGCTCTCCTCACCTGCCTCACACCTGCTCTCCTCACCAGGCCTCACCAGCTCTCCTCACCAGGCCTCACACCAGCTCCCCTCACCTGCCTCACACCAGCTCTCCTCACCAGGCCTCACACCTGCTCTCCTCACCATGCCTCACACCAGCTCTCCTCACCTGCCTCACACCTGCTCTCCTCATCCCAGGCCTCACACCAGCTCTCCTCACCAGCTCTCACACCTGCTCTCCTCACCAGGCCTCACACCGTCTCTCCTCACCAGCTCCTCACCACCCCTCTCCTCTCCAGGCCTCACACCAGCTCCCCTCACCAGGCCTCACACCTGCTCTCTCACCGGCCTCACACCAGCTCTCCTCACCATGCCTCACACCAGCTCTCCTCACCAGGCCTCACACCAGCTCTCCTCTCCCCTCACACCTGCCTCTCATCACCAGGCCTCACACCAGCTCTCCTCACCCGGCCTCACACCAGCTCTCCTCACCTGCCTCACACCGGCTCCCCTCATCCCCCTCTCCCTGCCTCACACCGCTCTCCTCACCATCCCCTCACACCTGCTCTCCTCACCAGGCCTCACACAGCTCCCTCACCTGCCTCACACCGGCTCTCCTCACCAGGCCTCACACCTGCTCTCCTCACCAGGCCTCACACCAGCCCCCCTCTCCAGGCCTCACACCAGCTCTCCTCACCATGCCTCACACCAGCTCTCCTCACCAGGCCTCACACCAGCTCTCCTCACCATGCCTCACACCAGCTCTCCTCATCCCCCCTCTCCTGCCTCACACCAGCTCTCCTCACCAGGCCTCACACCTGCTCTCTCACCAGGCCTCACACCAGCTCTGCCTCACCCGGCCTCACACCAGCTCTCCTCACCTGCCTCACACCAGCTCTCCTCATCCCCCCTCTCCTGCCTCACACCAGCTCTCCCTCATGCCCACCAGCTCTCCTGCCTCACACCTGCTCTCCTCACCAGGCCTCACACCTGCCTCCTCACCAGGCCTCACTCAGCTCTCCTCACCAGGCCTCACACCAGCTCTCCTCACCATGCCTCACACCTCTCCTCCTCACCAGGCCTCACACCAGCTCTCCTCACCAGGCCTCACACCAGCTCTCCTCACCAGGCCTCACACCAGCTCTCCTCACCAGGCCTCACACCAGCTCTCCTCACCAGGCCTCACACCAGCTCTCCTCACCAGGCCTCACACCAGCTCTCTCACCAGGCCTCACACCAGCTCTCCTCACCAGGCCTCACACCAGCTCTCCCTCAGGCCTCACACCTGCTCTCCTCACCTGCCTCACACCAGCTCTCCTCACCAGGCCTCACACCTGCTCTCCTCACCGCCTCACACCAGCTCTCCTCACCAGGCCTCACACCTGCTCTCCTCACCAGGCCTCACACCTGCTCTCTCACCAGGCCTCACACCATCCCTCCTCACCAGGCCTCACACCGGCTCCCCTCATCCCCCCTCACCAGGCCTCACACCAGCTCTCCTCACCCCAGGCCTCACACCTGCTCTCCTCACCAGGCCTCACACCAGCTCTCCTCACCAGCCTCACACCTGCTCTCCTCACCCTCCAGCCTCACACCTGCTCCCCTCACCAGGCCTCACACCAGCCTCCACACCAGGCTCACACCTGCTCTCCTCACCAGGCCTCACACCTGCTCTCCTCACCAGGCCTCACACTGGCTGCTCTCCTCACCCTGCCTCACACCTGCTCTCCTCACCAGGCCTCACACCGGCTCCCCTCCCCTCACCCAGCCTCACACCAGGCTCCCCTTCCTCACCAGGCCTCACACCAGCTCTCCTCACCAGGCCTCACACCGGCTCTCCTCACCCTGCCTCACACCAGCTCTCCCTCTCCTGCCTCACACCAGCTCTCCTCACCATGCCTCACACCAGCTCTCCCCCTCTCCTCACCTGCCTCACACCAGCTCTCCTCACCAGGCCTCACACCTGCTCTCTCACCAGGCCTCACACCAGCTCTCCTCACCTGCCTCACACCAGCTCGGCTCCCCTCCCACCCTCAGGCCTCACACCAGCTCTCCTCACCAGGCCTCACACCAGCTCTCCTCACCAGGCCTCACACCAGCTCTCCTCACCATGCCTCACACCAGCTCTCCTCACCAGGCCTCACCCCCAGCTCTCCTCACCCGGCCTCACACCAGCTCACCTCACCCTGCCTCACACCAGCTCTCCTCACCAGGCCTCACCAGCCTCCTCACCATGCCTCACACCAGCTCTCCTCACCAGGCCTCACACCAGCTCTCCTCACCAGCTCCCTCACACCAGCTCCTCCTCACCAGGCCTCACACCCTCTCCTCACCAGCCTCTCCAGCCTCACACAGGCCTCACACCAGCTCTCTCCTCACCAGGCCTCACACCAGCTCCCTCACCATGCCTCACACCAGCTCTCCTCACCATGCCTCACACCCCTCTCACCTGCCTCACACCGGCCTCACCAGGCCCCCCCCTCCTCACCTGCCTCACACCAGCTTCCCTCACCAGGCCTCACACCTGCTCTCCTCACCGGCCTCACTCCCCTCTCCTCACCTGCCTCACACCAGCTCCCCTCACCAGGCCTCACACCAGCTCTCCTCACCAGGCCTCACACGGCCTCACCTCACCAGGCCTCACACCACTCTCCTGCCTCACCATCGCCTCACACCAGCTCTCCTCACCAGGCCTCACACCAGCTCTCCTCACCAGGCCTCACACCTGCTCTCTCACCAGCTCCCCTCACACCCTCTCTGCCTCACACAGGCTCCACTCAGCCCACCCTCACCTGCCTCACACCAGCTCTCCTCACCATGCCTCACACCAGCTCTACCCCTCACTCCTGCCTCACACCAGCTCCCCTCACCATGCCTCACACCTGCTCTCCTCACCAGGCCTCACACCAGCTCTCCTCACCCGGCTCACACCAGCTCTCCTCACCAGGCCTCACACCTGCTCTCCTCACCCCTCACACCAGCCTCACACCAGGCTCACACCAGCTCTCCTCACCAGGCCTCACACCTGCTCTCCTCACCAGGCCTCACACCAGCTCTCCTCACCAGGCCTCACACCTGCTCACCTCACCATGCCTCACACCAGCTCTCCTCACCAGCCTCACACCAGCTCTCCTCACCTGCCTCACACCAGCTCTCCTCACCATGCCTCACACCAGCTCTTCCCCTCACCCTGCCTCACACCGGCTCTCCTCACCAGGCCTCACACCAGCTCTCCTCACCCGTCTCCTTCCTGCCTCACACCAGCTCATTCCTCACCAGGCCTCACACCAGCTCCTCACCTCTCACACCTGCTCCTCACCTGCCTCACACCAGCTCTCCTCACCCCCCACACCTGCCTCACACCGGCTCACACCAGCTCTCCTCACCAGGCCTCACACCAGCTCCCCTCACCAGGCCTCACACCAGCCTCTCACCATGCCTCACACCTGCTCCCCTCCTCACCATGCCTCACACCAGCTCTCCTCACCATGCCTCACACCCTGCCTCACACCAGCTCCCCTCCTGCTCTCCTCACCAGGCCTCACACCAGCTCTCCTCACCAGGCCTCACACCTGCTCTCCTCACCAGGCCTCACACCTGCTCCCCTCACCAGGCCTCACACCTGCTCTCCTCACCAGGCCTCACACCTGCTCTCCTCACCAGGCCTCACACCTGCTCTCCTCACCAGGCCTCACACCTGCTCTCCTCACCAGGCCTCACACCTGCTCTCCTCACCAGGCCTCACACCAGCTCTCCTCACCAGGCCTCACACCTGCTCTCCTCACCAGGCCTCACACCTGCTCTCCTCACCAGGCCTCACACCAGCTCTCCTCACCTGCCTCACACCTGCTCTCCTCACCCCCCTCTCCTGCTCTCCTCACCAGGCCTCACCTCAGCTCTCCTCACCAGGCCTCACACCTGCTCTCCTCACCAGGCCTCACACCTGCTCTCCTCACCAGGCCTCCACACCTGCTCTCCTCACCAGGCCGGTTCCCTGCTCTCCTCACCAGGCCTCACACCTGCTCTCCTCACCAGGCCTCACACCTGCTCTCCTCACCAGGCCTCACACCAGCTCTCCTCACCATGCCTCACACCAGCTCTCCTCACCTGCCTCACACCAGCTCTCCTCACCAGGCCTCACACCAGCTCTCCTCACCTTCTGCCTCACACCGGCTCTCCTCACCAGGCCTCACACCAGCTCTCCTCACCATGCCTCACACCGGCTCCCCTCTTCTGCCTCACACCTCTCACCTGCTCCCCTCACCAGGCCTCACACCAGCTCCCCTCCTCCCCTCTTCTGCCTCACACCAGCTCTCCTCCAGGCCCCACTTCTGCCTCCTCACCAGGCTCACACCTCCTCCCCTCACCAGGCCTCACACCAGCTCTCCTCACCAGGCCTCACACACCAGCTCTCCTCACCAGGCCTCACCTGCTTCCTCACCGGCCTCACACCGCTCCCCCTCACCCTGCCTCACACCAGCTCTCCTCACCCTGCCTCACACCAGCTCTCCTCCCCCGAGTCTCCTGCCTCACACCGGCTCCCCTTCCCCCTCACCATGCCTCACACCAGCTCCCCTTCCCCTCACTCCTACCTCACACCAGCTCTCCTCACCAGCCTCACACCTGCTCTCCTCACCAGGCCTCACACCAGCTCTCCTCACCTGCCTCACACCGCTCTCCTCACCCCCCCTCACACCTCTCCTGCCTCACACCGGCTCCCCTGCTCTCCTCACCTGCCTCACACCAGCTCTCCTCCCACCTCCTGCCTCACACCCGCTCCTCTTCCCCTCACTCAGGCCTCACACCTGCTCCCCTCGCCCCTCTCCCCTGCCTCACACCGGCTCTCCTACACCAGTCTCCTGCCTCACACCGGCTCCCCTCCCCCTCACTCAGGCCTCACACCTCCCCCTCCTCCCCTCTTCTGCCTCACACCGGCTCCCCTCCTCCCCTCTTCTGCCTCACACCGGCTCCCCTCTTCTGCCTCACACCGGCTCCCCTCTTCTGCCTCACACCGACTCCCCTCCCCCCCCCCCCTGCCTCACCAGGACGTAAGGGTGGTGGAGGATAGGAACCTCGCCAGCCTCTCCCTGTGTGGGTTTGTTTACAAACAAATATCGGAGATAAATTCGTCCATTAGCTTACTAAATCATATACCTTAATTACTGACTACGGATGTGACCACCGAGGTCTTCACGCACCTGTGTGTAAGGTACTGAGGTACAGATGTGCCCACCGAGGTCTTCACGCACCTGTGTGTAAGGTACTGAGGTACAGATGTGACCACCGAGGACTTCACACACCTGTGTGTGTGATACTGAGGTACAGATGTGACCACCGAGGACTTCACGCACCTGTGTGTAAGGTACTGAGGTACAGATGTGCCCACCGAGGTCTTCACGCACCTGTGTGTAAGGTACTGAGGTACAGATGTGACCACCGAGGTCTTCACGCACCTGTGTGTAAGGTACTGAGGTACAGATGTGCCCACCGAGGTCTTCACGCACCTGTGTGTGAGATACTGAGGTACGGATGTGACCACCGAGGTCTTCACGCACCTGTGTGTGAGATACTGAGGTACAGATGTGCCCACCTAGGACTTCACGCACCTGTGTGTGAGATACTGAGGTACAGATGTGACCACCGAGGACTTCAGTACCTCACACACAGGTGCGTGAAGACCTCGGCGGTCACATCTGTACCTCAGTACCTCACACACAGGTGCGTGAGGTACAGATGTGACCGCCGAGGTCTTCACGCACCTGTGTTGTGAGGTACTGAGGTACAGATGTGACCGCCGAGGTCTTCACGCACCTGTGTGTGAGGTACTGTGGTACAGATGTGACCGCCGAGGTCTTCACGCACCTGTGTGTGAGGTACTGAGGTACAGATGTGACCGCCGAGGACTTCACGCACCTGTGTGTGAGATACTGAGGTACAGATGTGACCGCCGAGGTCTTCACGCACCTGTGTGAGAGATACTGAGGTACCGATGTGACCACCGAGGTCTTCACGCACCTGTGTGAGAGATACTGAGGTACAGATGTGACCACTGAGGTCTTCACGCACCTGTGTGAGAGATACTGAGGTACAGATGTGACCACCGAGGACTTCACACACCTGTGTGTGTGATACTGAGGTACAGATGTGACCACCGAGGACTTCACGCACCTGTGTGTAAGGTACTGAGGTACAGATGTGCCCACCGAGGTCTTCACGCACCTGTGTGTAAGGTACTGAGGTACAGATGTGCCCACCGAGGTCTTCACGCACCTGTGTGTGAGATACTGAGGTACGGATGTGACCACCGAGGTCTTCACGCACCTGTGTGTGAGATACTGAGGTACAGATGTGCCCACCTAGGACTTCACGCACCTGTGTGTGAGATACTGAGGTACAGATGTGACCACCGAGGACTTCAGTACCTCACACACAGGTGCGTGAAGACCTCGGCGGTCACATCTGTACCTCAGTACCTCACACACAGGTGCGTGAGGTACAGATGTGACCGCCGAGGTCTTCACGCACCTGTGTGTGAGGTACTGAGGTACAGATGTGACCGCCGAGGTCTTCACGCACCTGTGTGTGAGGTACTGTGGTACAGATGTGACCGCCGAGGTCTTCACGCACCTGTGTGTGAGGTACTGAGGTACAGATGTGACCGCCGAGGACTTCACGCACCTGTGTGTGAGATACTGAGGTACAGATGTGACCGCCGAGGTCTTCACGCACCTGTGTGAGAGATACTGAGGTACCGATGTGACCACCGAGGTCTTCACGCACCTGTGTGAGAGATACTGAGGTACAGATGTGACCACTGAGGTCTTCACGCACCTGTGTGAGAGATACTGAGGTACAGATGTGACCACCGAGGACTTCACACACCTGTGTGTGTGATACTGAGGTACAGATGTGACCACCGAGGACTTTACGCACCTGTGTGTGTTATACTGAGGTACAGATGTGACCACCGAGGACTTCGCACACCTGTGTGTGAGAGACAGATGTCCGTAACAAATGTTATCATTCCAGTCAGAAAATTGGACAACTTGTGTACGTGGGTAAAAAGGAATTAGTTATCAAAGCCGACACCTCCATAACCAGCGCTCACGTGGGGTCGTATCAGTCATCACCTGTCACTCACAACTGTTCACGACGAAGGAATTAAAAACAAAATGTGAAGCAACAGAAATTTGAAGGGAAATGTTTCACTCAACATTTTGACAATTTACAAGTTACATAATGACCGGCACTCGCGGCGGTGACTGGCACTCGCGGCGGTGACTGGCACTCCCGGCGGTGACTGGCACTCCCGGCGGTGACCGGCACTCCCGGCGGTGACCGGCACTCCCGGCGGTGACCGGCACTCCCGGCGGTGACCGGCACTACTCCGGCGGTGACCGGCACTCCCGGCGGTGACCGGCACTCCCGGCGGTGACCGGCACTCCCGGCGGTGACCGGCACTCCCGCGGTGACCGGCACTCCCGGCGGTGACCGGCACTCCCGGCGGTGACCGGCACTCCCGGCGGTGACCGGCACTCCCGGCGGTGACCGGCACTCCCGGCGGTGACCGGCACTCCCGGCGGTGACCGGCACTCCCGGCGGTGACCGGCACTCCCGGCGGTGACCGGCACTCGCGGCGCGTGACCCGCACTCCCGGCGGTGACCGGCACTCCCGGCGGTGACCGGCACTCCCGGCGGTGACCGGCACTCCCGGCACTCCCGGCGGTGACCGGCACTCGCGGCGGTGACCGTCACTCGCGGCGGTGACCGGCACTCGCGGCGGTGACCGGCACTCGCGGCGGTGACCGGCACTCCCGGCGGTGACCGGCACTCGCGGCGGTGACCGGCACTCGCGGCGGTGACCGGCACTCGCGGCGGTGACCGGCACTCGCGGCGGTGACCGGCACTCGCGGCGGTGACCGGCACTCGCGGCGGTGACCGGCACTCGCGGCGGTGACCGGCACTCGCGCGGGTGACCGCACTCGCGGCGGTGACCGGCACTCGCGGCGGTGACCGGCACGTCGCGGCGGTGACCGGCACTCCCGGCGGTGACCGGCACTCGCGGCGGTGACCGGCACTCCCGGCGGTGACTGGCACTCCCGGCGGTGACTGGCACTCCCGGCGGTGACTGGCACTCCCGGCGGTGACTGGCACTCCCGGCGGTGACTGGCACTCCCGGCGGTGACTGGCACTCCCGGCGGTGACCGGCACTCCCGGCGGTGACTGGCACTCCCGGCGGTGACCGGCACTCCCGGCGGTGACTGGCACTCCCGGCGGTGACCGGCACTCCCTACGGTGACTGGCACTCCGCGAGCAGCACGACCATCAAAAAACAACCGTCCCCCGCTTCACCCCCCCCCCCCCAAAGTACCCCATCTTCCCTCCCCATCATCCTTCTACTTCCGTGCCCCCTCCAGCCCCCCCCCCCATCACGCCCCCACCCCTGGTCACACCCCCCCCCTTCACCCCCTCACGCAGTAGCCAGGAATAACCAGATCCCTGTACAAGTCGCCTTTCACGACGCCGCCTCAAAAGAAAGTTAAGAGGAACTAATTTTCCAGAGATGGATTCTCTTGAAGGAAGGGGGGAAGGTGGGATGGTTGGTGGGGGGAGGCGAGACGGGGGTGGTTGGTGGAGGGGAGGAGAGACGGGGGTGGTTGGTGGGGGGGAGGAGAGACGGGGGTGGTTGGTGGGGGGAGGAGAGACGGGGGTGGTTGGTGGGGGGAGGAGAGACGGGGGTGGTTGGTGGGGGAGGAGAGACGGGGGGTGGTTGGTGGGGGGAGGAGAGACGGGGGTGGTTGGTGGGGGGAGGAGAGACGGGGGTGGTTGGTGGAGGGGAGGAGAGACGGGGGTGGTTGGTGGAGGGGAGGAGAGACGGGGGTGGTTGGTGGGGGGAGGAGAGACGGGGGTGGTTGGTGGGGGGAGGAGAGACGGGGGTGGTTGGTGGGGAGGGAGGGGAGGAGAGACGGGGGGTGGTTGGTGGAGGGGAGGAGAGACGGGGGTGGTTGGTGGAGGGGAGGAGAGACGGGGGTGGTTGGTGAGGGGAGGAGAGACGAGGGGGTGGTTGGTGGGGGGGAGGAGAGACGGGGGTGGTTGGTGGGGGGGAGGAGAGACGGGGGTGGTTGGTGGAGGGGAGGAGAGACGGGGGTGGTTGGTGGGGGGAGGAGAGATGGGGGTGGTTGGTGGAGGGGAGGAGAGACGGGGGTGGTTGGTGGAGGGGAGGAGGAGACGGGGGTGGTTGGTGGAGGGGAGGAGAGACGGGGGTGGTTGGTGGGGGGGAGGAGAGACGGGGGTGGTTGGGTGGGGGGGAGGAGAGACGGGGGTGGTTGGTGGGGGGGAGGAGAGACGGGGGTGGTTGGTGGGGGGGAGGAGAGACGGGGGTGGTTGGTGGGGGGAGGAGAGACGGGGGTGGTTAGTGGGGGGAGGAGAGACGGGGGTGGTTGGTGGAGGGGAGGAGAGACGGGGTGGTTGGTGGAGGGGAGGAGAGACGGGGGTGGTTGGTGGAGGGGAGGAGAGACGGGGGTGGTTGGTGGAGGGGAGGAGAGACGGGGGTGGTGGTGGGGGGAGGAGAGACGGGGGTGTGGTTGGTGGGGGGGAGGAGAGACGGGGGTGGTTGGTGGGGGGAGGAGAGACGGGGTGGTTGGTGGGGGGAGGAGAGATGGGGGTGGTTGGTGGGGGGAGGAGAGATGGGGGGTGGTTGGTGGGGGGAGGAGAGATGGGGGTGGTTGGTGGGGGGAGGAGAGATGGGGGTGGTTGGTGGGGGGAGGAGAGATGGGGGTGGTTGGTGGGGGGAGGAGAGATGGGGGTGGTTGGTGGGGGGAGGAGAGATGGGGGTGGTTGGGGGGGGAGGAGAGATGGGGGTGGTTGGTGGGGGGAGGAGAGAGGGGGGTGGTTGGTGGAGGGAGGAGAGATGGGGTGTGGGGGAGGAGGTTGGTGGGGGGGAGGGGTGGTTGGTGGGGAGGAGGTGGAGTGGTTGGTGGGGGGTTATAGAGGAGAGGGGGAAGGTGACTGGAGGCTAGAAGGGGTCGAAGGAGAGGAGGGGGGAGGGGTGCCAAGTGGTTAGAGAGCTGCCAGGAAGGGTGGGGGGGGGGGAAGGAGGGGACTGAAGAGGAATGGGGGGGGAAGGAGGGGACTGAAGGGGAGTGGGGGGAAGGAGGGGACTGAAGGGGAGTGGGGGGGGGGAAGGAGCAAGTTGATGGGATGCGAGGGCAAGTTGATGGGATACGAGGGGCAAGTTGATGGGATACGAGGGGCAAGTTGATGGGATACGAGGGGCAAGTTGATGGGATACGAGGGGCAAGTTGATGGGATACGAGGGGCAAGTTGATGGGATACGAGAGGCAAGTTGATGGGATACGAGGGGCAAGTTGATGGGATACGAGGGGCAAGTTGATGGGATACGAGGGGCAAGTTGATGGGATACGAGGGGCAAGTTGATGGGATACTAGGGCAAAGAGCTGGAATACTAGGGCAAGGAGCTGGGATACTAGGGCAAGGAGCTGGGATACTAGGGCAAGGAGCTGGGATACGAAGAGGGCATGAATGAACGGCGCCCAACAGCTTCGACCATCGAGGATTGAACTCCGACCCAGCAGGAAACGAGGTCTTTGTTCTACCGACCGGTTCAATTAACAGTTTATAATTAGGTGGATGTTTTCTGGCACTGTTGCTCTATTTTGATCTCGAATAATTGTTTCTGTGGTTGTGCAACAACTGAAGCTAAGCTAATTTGCAGCTAATTACCAGGAAGCACCTAACTGCCCTTTTCAAACTTCACTGTGACGTCTGCCAGCTTCCAGTCGGGGGGGGGGGGGGGGACGAGGCCCCGGACCAATGTATTAAATAACACATTTCAGGGATTAACAAATCTCGTTTTTGATTCCATTAATATTCTTCAATACAATTTCTCCGGACAAGCAATGTATTTATTATTATTATTATTATTATTATTATTATTATTATTATTATTATTATTATTGATTAAATATATTAGAGCTGTGCGCAAGATTCGATCCTGCCCCCCGGGCGCTCCCGAGCATGCGCGCTTTGAACCACCGTACCCTGGGGGTTTTCTCATCGATATATAAACGTTAATATGATTTGTTTGTTATGGTCACATCCTGGGGGAGGGGGGCGGGAAGGTGAACAAATCGCAGTGAAAGTTTACGGTTTACAAGCAGGAAGGGATTCACAAAGTACTTTTGAGTCCACTTACGAGACAAGGCTACTATCTCATTTTTTCCGGCCATTGACAAAAGCAGGTTGTGAGGCTTTGTGAAATGTAAGCGAGACATTTGCTGCTCAGAAGTGACGGTGGTGAGGAGGGTGAGCGAAGACTGTCTCGTGGGGGCGAGGACACGGCCCCGTAGTCGTGCTCACTCACACCACACACCACGGTGCCGGGCCACGGGGGGCCACCAGGGTGCCGGGCCACGGGGGGGCCACCAGGGTGCCGGGCCACGGGGGCCACCAGGGTGCCGGGCCACCAGTTTACGGGGCCACGGGGGCCACCAGGGACCAGTACACACAAACAGGTCACCTCCCACTAGCTAAAATGGGTCACATGACAAGTGAAGGAAGTGTGCTGCTGAGAGCTCCTGATGTTTGTGAAGTGTCGAGGCTCGCAGAGGTGACATCCTTCCTGCAGCGTCCACATCATCACATGTCGTGACCAACACCCAAGAACTAATACAAAAACAATAGGAGATTAGACATAGCCGAAGCTCTACATATTAAACACACTCGTCCAAAAATCATCAGCCCACTTACATTTAGGTACAAGTTACCACCTACTAGACCAAGACTGCCAGTCTACGAGGTGCATACTGTCCCAGCCGACCACTGAGAACACCGGGCATGATGACCAGGCTCCCTTCACCATGATACACCTCACCCCGTCCTCCTACATACACTACACGCTGCTGCCACCTCGGCCTATTGGTATTCACTTGTCCTCTCAATCCAAAGATGTTTAAGCGTCCTTCTGTGAAACGCAGCTCTTTATCTACACAGGTCATGTCCCATAAAATTGTAAAATGAACTTTGTAGAGTTAGTTTGTCATTTTCTCTAAGTAAAGGACATAAATATACTGAAGATTCGCGCTAAAATCACTTATCTTTTCTGTAATTTTCATCAACACATGTCTTGGAGAAGGACTACCTCCAAGAAGTACTGATATATGAATTCATATATAAAGTACAAATATAGAAATATATAACCAGAGTTCTCAACTTCAAAAAACGCGAAAAGGCAATATTTAGGACGTGAGGGCGAGTGAAGAGCCATTGTTGGGTGACGGCCCTCACCATGACCCCCAGGCCTGACTCCTCCACACACCACTTCCACACCCCTCTACCGCACTAGCCACCCCCCCCTCACGAAATCCCCACCTCGGACCCCCCCCTTTCTATTGCAATCTCCCCCCCACCACAACTGCCCACCCCCTCCTTCCCCACCAGCGGCCCCCCGGGGCGGACACAGTCGTCCACAAGCCACAATACCAACCAGTCACACTGCCATCAAAGAACAAGTGCTTTACGTGCCGCGGCGCCCATGCCAGCCAGGTGATGGTGGGCAGGGAGAGGGGGGAGGTGGGGCGAGGGAGAGGGGGGGAGGTGGGGCGAGGGAGAGGGGGGGAGGTGGGCTGCGGGAGAGAGGGGGGGAGGTGGGGCGAGGGAGAGAGGGGGGGGAGGTTTGGCGAGGGAGAGGGGGGGAGGTGGGGCCGAGGAGAGGGGGGGAGGTGGGGCGAGGGATAGGGGGGGAGGGTGGGGCGAGGGAGAGGGGGGGAGGTGGGGCGAGGGAGAGGGGGTGGAGGTTGGGCGAGGGAGAGGGGGGGAGGTGGGCGGAGGAGAGGGGGGGGAGGTGGGGCGAGGGAGAGGGGGGGAGGTGGGGCGAGGAGAGGGGGGGAGGTGGGGCGAGGGAGAGGGGGGGAGGGGGGGCGAGGGGAGGGGGGGAGGTGGGGCGAGGGAGAGGGGGGGGAGGTGGGCGAGGGGAGGGGGGGAGGGGGGGGGGGGCGAGGGAGAGGGGGGAGGTGGGGCGAGGGAGAGGGGGGGAGGGGGGGCGGAGGGAGAGGGGGGGAGGTGGGGCGAGGGAGAGGGGGGGAGGTGGGGCGAGGGAGAGGGGGGGGAGGTGGGGCGAGGGAGAGGGGGGGAGGTGGGGCGAGGGAGAGGGGGGGAGGTGGGGCGAGGGAGAGGGGGGGAGGTGGGGCGAGGGGAGAGGGGGGGAGGTGGGGCGAGGGAGAAGGGGGAGGTGGGGGGCGGGAGGGAGAAGGGGGAGGTGGGGCGAGGGAGAAGGGGGGGAGGTGGGGCGAGGGAGAGGGGGAAGGTGGGGAGAGGGGGGGGAGGTGGGTCTAGGGGGGGAGGTGGGGTCGAGGGAGAGGGGGGGAGGTGGGGCGAGGGAGAGGGGGGGAGGTGGGGCGAGGGAGAGAGGTGGGGCGAGGGAGAGGGGGAGGTGGGGCGAGGAAGAGGGGGGAGGTGGGGCGAGGGAGAGGGAGGGAGAGGGGGGGGGAGGTAGGACGAGGGAGACGGGGGCAGGTGGGGCGAGGGGGAGGACAGGCAGCACCCAGCAACACCCAGAACAGGCAACACCCAGGACAGGCAACACCCAGGACAGGCAACACCCAGCAACACCCAGGACAGGCAGCACCCAGCAACACCCAGGACAGGCAGCACCCAGCAACACCCGGGACAGGCAGCACCCGGGATAGGCAGCACCCAGCAACACCCAGGACAGGCAGCACCCAGCAACACCCAGGACAGGCAGCACCCAGCAACACCCAGGACAGGCAACACCCAGCAACACCCAGGACAGGCAACACCCAGCAACACCCAGCAACACCCAGGACAGGCAGCACCCAGCAACACCCAGGACAGGCAGCACCCAGCAACACCCGGGACAGGCAGCACCCGGGATAGGCAGGGATAGTGGTTGGTGGGGGGTTATAGAGGAGAGGGGGAAGGTGACTGGAGGCTAGAAGGGGTCGAAGGAGAGGAGTGGGGAGGGGAGCCAAGTGGTTAGAGAGCTGCCAGGAGGGGTGGGGGGAAGAAGGGGACTGAAGAGGAATGGGGGGGGGGGGAAGGAGGGGACTGAAGAGGAATGGGGGGGGGAAGGAGGGGACTGAAGAGGAATGGGGGGGGGAAGGAGGGGACTGAAGGGGAGTGGGGGGGAAGGAGGGGACCGAAGGGGAGTGGGGGGGAAGGAGCAAGTTGATGGGATACGAGGACAAGTTGATGGGATACGAGGGCAAGTTGATGGGATACGAGGGGCAAGTTGATGGGATGCGAGGGCAAGTTGATGGGATACGAGGGGCAAGTTGATGGGATACGAGGGGCAAGTTGATGGGATACGAGGGGCAAGTAGATGGGATACGAGGGGCAAGTTGATGGGATACGAGGGGCAAGTTGATGGGATACGAGAGGCAAGTTGATGGGATACGAGGGGGCAAGTTGATGGGATACGAGGGGCAAGTTGATGGGATACGAGGGGCAAGTTGATGGGATACGAGGGGCAAGTTGATGGGATACGAGGGGCAAGTTGATGGGATACGAGGGGCAAGTTGATGGGATACGAGGGGCAAGTTGATGGGATACTAGGGCAAGGAGCTGGGATACTAGGGCAAGGAGCTGGGATACTAGGGCAAGGAGCTGGGATACTAGGGCAAGGAGCTGGGATACGAAGAGGGCATGAATGAACGGGCGCCCAACAGCTTCGACCATCGAGGATTGAACTCCGACCCAGCAGGAAACGAGGTCTTTGTTCTACCGAACGGTTCAATTAACAGTTATAATGGGCGGATGTTTTCTGGCACTGTTGCTCTATTTGATCTCGAATAATTGTTTCTGTGGTGTGCAAACAACTGAAGCTAAGCTAATTTGCAGCTAATTACCAGGAAGCACCTAACTGCCCTTTTCAAACTTCACTGTGACGTCTGCCAGCTTCCAGTCGGGGGGGGGGGGGGGGGGACGAGGCCCCGGACCACTGTATTAAATAACACATTTCAGGGATTCACAAATCTCATTTTGATTCCATTAATATTCTTCAATACAATTTCTCCGGACAAGCAATGTATTTATTATGCCACCAGGGTGCCGGCGCCACACACCAGAGGGCCACCTGGGTGCCGGCGCCACACATCAGAGGGCCACCTGGGTGCTGGCGCCACACACCAGAGAGCCACCAGGGTGCCGGCGCCACACATCATGGGGCCACCTGGGTGCCGGCGCCACACATCAGAGAGCCACCTGGGTGCTGGCGCCACACACCAGAGAGCCACCAGGGTGCCGGCGCCACACATCAGAGGGCCACCTGGGTGCCGGCGCCACACATCAGAGAGCCACCTGGGTGCCGGCGCCACACACCAGAGAGCCACCTGGGTGCCGGCGCCACACACCAGAGAGCCACCTGGGTGCTGGCGCCACACACCAGAGGTCCACCTGGGTGCTGGCGCCACACACCAGAGGGCCACCAGGGTGCCGGCGCCACACACCAGAGAGCCACCAGGGTGCCGGCGCCACACATCAGAGAGCCACCTGGGTGCTGGCGCCACACACCAGAGAGCCACCAGGGTGCCGGCGCCACACACCAGAGAGCCACCTGGGTGCTGGCGCCACATACCAGAGAGCCACCAGGGTGCCGGCGCCACACATCAGAGAGCCACCTGGGTGCCGGCGCCACACATGCCGGGCCACCAGAGGGCCACCAGGGTGCCGGCGCCACACATCAGAGAGCCACCAGGGTGCCGGCGCCACACATCAGAGGGCCACCAGGGTGCCGGCGCCACACATCAGAGAGCCACCAGGGTGCCGGCGCCACACACCAGAGGGCCACCTGAGTGCCGGCGCCACACACCAGAGAGCCACCTGGGTGCCGGCGCCACACACCAGAGAGCCACCTGGGTGCCGGCGCCACACATCAGAGGGCCACCTGGGTGCTGGCGCCACACACCAGAGAGCCACCAGGGTGCCGGCGCCACGTCCAAAAATCATCAGCCCACTTACATTAGGTACAAGTTACACCTACAAGACCAAGACTGCCAGTCTACGAGGTGCATACTGTCCCAGCCGACCACTGAGAACAACCGGGCATGATGACCAGGCTCCCTCACCATGATACACCTCACCCCGTCCTCCTACATACACTACACGCTGCTGCCACCTCGGCCTATTGGTATTCACTTGTCCTCTCAATCCAAAGATGTTTAAGCGTCATTCTGTGAAACGCAGCTCTTTATCTACACAGGTCATGTCCCATAAAATTGTAAAATGAACTTTGTAGAGTTAGTTTGTCATTTTCTCTAAGTAAAGGACATAAATATACTGAAGATTCGCGCTTAAAATCACTTATCTTTTCTGTAATTTTCATCAACACGTCTTGGAGAAGGACTACCTCCAAGAAGTACTGATATATGAATTCATATATAAAGTACAAATATAGAAATATATAACCAGAGTTCTCAACTTCAAAAAACGCGAAAAGGCAATATTTAGGACGTGAGGGCGAGTGAAGAGCCATTGTTGGGTGACGGTCCTCACCATGACCCCCAGGCCTGACTCCTCCACACACCACCTCCCCACCCCTCTACCGCACTAGCCACCCCCCCCCTCACGAAATCCCCACCTCGGACCCCCCCCTTTCTATTGCAATTTCCCCCCCACCACAACTGCCCACCCCCTCCTTCCCCACCAGCGGCCCCCAGGGCGGACACAGTCGTCCACAAGCCACAATACCAACCAGTCACACTGCCATCAAAAGAACAAGTGCTTTACGTGTCCAGCGGCCCATGCCAGCCAGGTGATGGGTGAGGGAGAGTGGGTGGGGGGGGGCGAGGGAGGAGGGGGGAGGAGGTCGGAGCGAGGGAGAGGGGGGGGGGCGGGGGAGAGGGGGGAGTTGGAGCGAGGGAGAGGGGGGGGAGGGTGGAGCGAGGGAGAGGGGGGAGTGGGGCGAGGGAGAGGGGGGAGGTGGGGCGAGGGAGAGGGGGGGTGAGGAAGACGGAAGGCGAGGGGAGAGGGGGGGCGTGGGAGAGGGGGGGGGAGTTGGAGCGAGGGAGAGGGGGGGTGGAGGTGGGGCGAGGGAGAGGGGGGGGAGGTGGGGCGAGGGAGAGGGGGAGGTGGGGCGAGGGAGAGGGGGGGATGTGGGGCGAGGGAGAGGGGGGGGAGGTGGGGCGAGGGAGAGGGGGGGAGGTGGGGCGAGGGAGGGGGGGGGGGAAGTGGGGCGAGGGAGAGGGGGGGAGGGGAGGGGGGAGGGAGAGGGGGGGGAGGTGGGGCGAGGGAGGGGGGGGAGGTGGGGCGAGGAAGAGGGGGGGAGGTGGGGCGAGGGAGAGGGGGGGGGTGGGGCGAGGGAGAGGGGGGGAGGTGGGGCGAGGGAGAGGGGGGGAGGTGGGGCGAGGGAGAGGGCGAAGGTGGGGAGGGGGGGGGGAGGTGGGTCTAGGGGGGGGAGGTGGTCGAGGGAGAGGGGGGGAGGTGGGGGCGAGGGAGAGGGGGGGAGGTGGGGCGAGGGAGAGAGGTGGGGGCGAGGGAGAGAGGTGGGGCGAGGGAGAGGGGGGAGGTGGGGCGAGGGAGAGGGGGAGGGAGAGGGGGGGAGGTGGGGCGAGGGAGAGGGGGGGGGGAGGTGGGGCGAGGGAGAGGGGAGGAGGTGGGGCGAGGGAGAGGGGAGGAGGTGGGGCGAGGGAGAGGTGGGGCGAGGGAGAGGGGGGGGAGGGGGGCGAGGGAGAGGGGGGAGGTGGGGCGAGGGAGAGGGGGGGGGTGGGGCGAGGGAGAGGGGGGGAGGTGGGGCGAGGGAGAGGGGGGGAGGTGGGGCGAGGGAGAGGGGGGGAGGTGGGGCGAGGGAGAGGGGGGGAGGGTGGGGCGAGGGAGAGGGGGGGAGGTGGGGCGAGGGAGAGGGGGGGGAGGTGGGGGCGAGGGAGAGGGGGGGAGGTGGGGCGAGGGAGAGGGGGGGAGGGGGGGCGAGGGAGAGGGGGGGAGGTGGGGCGAGGGAGAGGGGGGAGGTGGGGCGAGGGAGAGGGGGGGAGGTGGGGCGAGGGAGAGGGGGGGAGGTGGGGCGAGGGAGGGGGGAGGGGGGGGAGTGGGGCGAGGGAGGGAGAGGGGGGGAGGTGGGGCGAGGGAGAGGGGGGGAGGTGGGGCGAGGGAGAAGGGGGAGGTGGGGCGAGGGAGAGAGGGGGAAGGTGGAGAGAGGGGGGGAGGTGGGTCTAGGGGGGGAGGTGGGTCGAGGGAGAGGGGGGGAGGTGGGGCGAGAGGAGAGGGGGGGAGGTGGGGCGAGGGAGAGAGGTGGGGCGAGGGAGAGGGGGAGGTGGGGCGAGGAAGAGGGGGAGGTGGGGCGAGGGAGAGGGAGGGAGAGGGGGGGAGGTAGGACGAGGGAGAGGGGGGCAGGTGGGGCGAGGGGGAGGACAGGCAGCACCCAGCAACACCCAGAACAGGCAACACCCAGGACAGGCAACACCCAGGACAGGCAACACCCAGCAACACCCAGCAACACCCAGCAACACCCAGCAACACCCAGGACAGGCAGCACCCAGCAACACCCAGGACAGGCAGCACCCAGCAACACCCGGGACAGGCAGCACCCGGGATAGGCAGCACCCAGCAACACCCAGGACAGCCAGCACCCAGCAACACCCAGGACAGGCAACACCCAGCAACACCCAGGACAGGCAACACCCAGCAACACCCAGGACAGGCAGCACCCAGCAACACCCAGGACAGGCAGCACCCAGCAACACCCAGGACAGGCAGCACCCAGCAACACCCGGGACAGGCAGCACCCGGGATAGGCAGCACCCAGCAACACCCAGGGACAGGCAGCACCCAGCAACACCCAGGACAGGGCAGCACCAGCAACACAGGACAGGCAGCACCCAGCAACACCCAGGACAGGCAGCACCCAGCAACACCGGACAGGGCAGCATCCAGGACACGCAGCACCCAGCAACACCCGGGACAGGCAGCACCCGGGATAGGCAGCACCCAGCAACACCCAGGACAGGCAGCAACCAGCAACACCCATGACAGGCAGCACCCAGCAACACCTAGAACTGGCAGCACCAAGCAACACCCAGGACAGGCAGCACCCAGCAACACCCGGGACAGGCAGCACCCAGCAACACCCGGGACAGGCAGCACCCAGAAACACCCAGGACAGGCAGCACCCAGCAACACCCGGGACAGGCAGCACCCAGCAACACCCAGGACAGGCAGCACCCAGCAACACCCGGGACAGGCAGCACCCAGCAACACCCGGGACAGGCAGCACCCAGCAACACCCGGGACAGGCCGCACACCAGCAACACCCGGGACAGGCAGCACCCAGCAACCACCCGGGACAGGCAGCACCAAGCAACACCCGTGACAGGCAACACCCGTGACAAGCAACACCCGTGACAGGCAACACCCGTGACAAGCAACACCCGTGACAGGCAGCACCAGCAAACACCCGGGACAGGGTGCACCCAGCAACACCCGGGACAGGCATCACACCCAGCAACACCCGGGACAGGCAGCACCCAGCAACACCCGGGACAGGCAGCACCCAGCAACACCCAGGACAGGCAGCACCCAGCACAGGCAGCACCCAGCAACACCCAGCACAGGCAGCACCCAGCAACACCCGGGACAGGCAGCACCCAGCAACACCCGGGACAGGCAGCACCCAGCAACACCCGGGACAGGCAGCACCCAGCAACACCCGGGACAGGCAGCACCCAGCAACACCCGGGACAGGCAGCACCCAGCAACACCCAGGACAGGCAGCACCCAGCAACACCCAGCAACACCCAGGACAGGCAGCACCCAGCAACACCCAGGACAGGCAGCACCCAGCAACACCCGGGACAGGCAGCACCCAGCAACACCCGGGACAGGCAGCACCCGGGATAGGCAGCACCCAGCAACACCCAGGACAGGCAGCAACCAGCAACACCCATGACAGGCAGCACCCAGCAACACCTAGAACTGGCAGCACCAAGCAACACCCAGGACAGGCAGCACCCAGCAACACCCGGGACAGGCAGCACCCGGGATAGGCAGCACCCAGCAACACCCAGGACAGGCAGCACCCAGCAACACCCAGGACAGGCAGCACCCAGCAACACCCAGGACAGGCAGCACCCAGCAACACCCGGGACAGGCAGCACCCGGGATAGGCAGCACCCAGCAACACCCAGGACAGGCAGCAACCAGCAACACCCATGACAGGCAGCACCCAGCAACACCTAGAACTGGCAGCACCAAGCAACACCCAGGACAGGCAGCACCCAGCAACACCCGGGACAGGCAGCACCCAGCAACACCCGGGACAGGCAGCACCGAGAAACACCCAGGACAGGCAGCACCCAGCAACACCCGGGACAGGCAGCACCCAGCAACACCCAGGACAGGCAGCACCCAGCAACACCCGGACAGGCAGCACCCAGCAACACCCGGGGACAGGCAGCACCCAGCAACACCCGGGACAGGCCGCACCCCAGCAACACCCGGGACAGGCAGCACCCAGCAACACCCGGGACAGGCAGCACCCAGCAACACCGGGACAGGCAGCACCCAGCAACACCCGTGACAGGCAGCACCCAGCAACACCCGGGACAGGCAGCACCCAGCAACACCCGGGACAGGCAGCACCCAGCAACACCCGGGACAGGCAGCACCCAGCAACACCCGGGACAGGCAGCACCCAGCAACACCCGGGACAGGCAGCACCCAGCAACACCCGGGACAGGCAGCACCCAGCAACACCCGGGACAGGCAGCACCCAGCAACACCCGGGACAGGCAGCACCCAGCAACACCCAGGACAGGCAGCACCCAGCACAGGCAGCACCCAGCAACACCCAGCACAGGCAGCACCCAGCAACACCCGGGACAGGCAGCACCCAGCAACACCCGGGACAGGCAGCACCCAGCAACACAGGACAGGCAGCACCCAGCAACACCCAGGACAGGCAGCACCCAGCAACACCCGGGACAGGCAGCATCCAGGACACGCAGCACCCAGCAACACCCGGGACAGGCAGCACCCGGGATAGGCAGCACCCAGCAACACCCAGGACAGGCAGCAACCAGCAACACCCATGAAAGGCAGCACCCAGCAACACCTAGAACTGGCAGCACCAAGCAACACCCAGGACAGGCAGCACCCAGCAACACCCGGGACAGGCAGCACCCAGCAACACCCGGGACAGGCAGCACCAGAAAACACCCAGGACAGGCAGCACCCAGCAACACCCGGGACAGGCAGCACCCAGCAACACCCAGGACAGGCAGCACCAGCAACACCGGGACAGGCAGCACCCAGCAACACCCGGGACAGGCAGCACCAGCAACACCCGGGACAGGCCGCACCCAGCAACACCCGGGACAGGGCAGCACCCAGCAACACCGGGACAGGCAGCAACCAGCAACACCCGTGACAGGCAGCACCCAGCAAAACACCCGGGACAGGCAGCACCCAGCAACACCCGGGACAGGCAGCACCCAGCAACACCGGGACAGGCAGCACCCAGCAACACCCGGGACAGGCATCACCCAGCAACACCCGGGACAGGCAGCACCCAGCAACACCGGGACAGGCAGCACCCAGCAACACCCAGGACAGGCAGCACCCAGCACAGGCAGCACCCAGCAACACCCAGCACAGGCAGCACCCAGCAACACCCGGGACAGGCAGCACCCAGCAACACACGGGGACAGGCAGCACCCAGCAACACCGGGACAGGCAGCACCCAGCAACACACGGGACAGGCAGCACCCAGCAACACCCGGGACAGGCAGCACCCAGCAACACCAGGACAGGCAGCACCCAGCAACACCCAGCAACACCCAGGACAGGCAGCACCCAGCAACAACCAGGACAGGCAGCACCCAGCAACACCCGGGACAGGCAGCACCCAGCAACACCCCGGGACAGGCAGCACCCAGCAACACCCGGGACAGGCAGCACCAGCAACACCGGGACAGGCAGCACCCAGCAACACCCGGGACAGGCAGCACACCAGCAACACCCAGGACAGGCAGCACCCACCAACACCCGGGACAGGCAGCACCAGCAACACCGGGACAGGCAGCACCCAGCAACACCCAGGACAGGCAGCACCAGCAACACCGGGACAGGCAGCACCCAGCAACACCCGGGACAGGCAGCACCCAGCAACACCCGGGACAGGCAGCACCAGCAACACCCAGTACAGGCAGCAACCAGCAACACCCAGGACAAGCAGCACCCAGCAACACCCGGGACAGGCAGCACCCAGCAACACCCGGGACAGGCAGCACCCAGCAAACACCCAGGACAGGCAGCACCCAGCAACACCCGGGACAGGCAGCACCCAGCAACACCCAGTACAGGCAGCACCCAGCAACACCCAGGACAAGCAGCACCCACCAACACCCGGGACAGGCAGCACCCAGCAACACCCGGGACAGGCAGCACCCAGCAACACCCGGGACAGGCAGCACCCAGCAACACCCAGTACAGGCAGCACCCAGCAACACCCAGGACAAGCAGCACCCACCAACACCCGGGACAGGCAGCACCCAGCAAACACCGGGACAGGCAGCACCCAGCAACACCCGGGACAGGCAGCACCCAGCAACACCCAGTACAGGCAGCACCCAGCAACACCCAGTAAAGGCAGCACCCAGCAACACCCAGGACAAGCAGCACCCCCCAACACCCGGGACAGGCAGCACCCAGCAAAACACCGGGACAGGCAGCACCAGCAACACCCGGGACAGGCAGCACCCAGCAACACCCGGGACAGGCAGCACCCAGCAACACCCGGGACAGGCAGCACCCAGCAACACCCGGGACAGGCAGCACCCAGCAACAACCGGGACAGGCAGACACCCAGCAACACCCGGGACAGGCAGCACCCAGCAACACCGGGACAGGCAGCACCCAGCAACACCCGGGACAGGCAGCACCAGCAACACCCAGTACAGGCAGCACCCAGCAACACCCAGGACAAGCAGCACCCACCAACACCCGGGACAGGCAGCACCCAGCAACACCCGGGACAGGCAGCACCCAGCAACACCCGGGACAGGCAGCACCCAGCAACACCCAGTACAGGCAGCACCAGCAACACCCAGGACAAGCAGCAGCACCCACCAACACCCGGGACAGGCAGCACCAGCAACACCCGGGACAGGCAGCACCCAGCAACACCCGGGACAGGCAGCACCCAGCAACACCCAGTACAGGCAGCACCCAGCAACACCCAGTACAGGCAGCACCCAGCAACACCCAGGACAAGCAGCACCCACCAACACCGGGACAGGCAGCACCAGCAACACCCGGGACAGGCAGCACCCAGCAACACCCGGGACAGGCAGCACCCAGCAACACCCAGTACAGGCAGCACCCAGCAACACCGGGACAAGCAGCACCCACCAACACCCGGGAAGGCAGCACCCAGCAACACCGGGGACAGGCAGCACCCAGCAAAACACCAGGACAGGCAGCAGCACCAGCCACACCCAGGACAGGCAGCACCCAGCAACACCCAGGACAGGCAGCACCCAGCAACACCCAGGACAGGCAGCACCCAGCAACACCCAGGACAGGCAGCACCCAGCAACACCCAGGACAGGCAGCACCCAGCAACACCCAGGACAGGCAGCACCCAGCAACACCCAGGACAGGCAGCACCCAGCAACACCCAGGACAGGCAGCACCCAGCAACACCCGGGACAGGCAGCACCCAGCAACACCCAGGACAGGCAGCACCCAGCAACACCCGGGACAGGCAGCACCCACCAACACCCAGCAACACCGGGACAGGCAGCACCCAGCAACACCCGGGACAGGCAGCACCCCAGCAACACCCGGGACAGGCAGCACCCAGCAACACCCAGGACAGGCAGCACCCAGCAACACCCAGGACAGGCAGCACCCAGCAACACCCAGGACAGGCAGCACCCAGCAACACACCAGGACAGGCAGCACCCAGACAACACCCAGGACAGGGGGCAGGAGCACCCAGCAACACCCAGGACAGGCAGCACCAGCAACACCCAGGACAGGCCGCACCCAGCAACACCCAGGACAGGCAGCACCCAGCAACACCCAGGACAGGCAGCACCCAGCAACACCCGGGACAGGCAGCACCCAGCAACACCCGGGACAGGCAGCACCCAGCAACACCCGGGACAGGCAGCACCCAGCAACACCCAGGACAGGCAGCACCCAGCAACACCCGGGACAGGTAGCACCCAGCAACACCCAGGACAGGTAGCACCCAGCATCACCCGGGACAGGCAGCACCGAGCAACACCCAGGAGAGGCAGCACCCAGCAACACCCAGGAGAGGCAGCACCCAGCAACACCCAGGAGAGGCAGCACCCAGGACAGGCAGCACCCAGCAACAACCGGGACAGGCAGCACCCAGCAACACCCGGGACAGGCAGCACCCAGCAACACCCGGGACAGGCAGCACCCAGCAACACCCAGGACAGGCAGCACCCAGCAACACCCAGGACGGGCAGCACCCAGGAGAGGCAGCAACCAGCAACACCCAGGACAGGCAGCACCCAGCAACACCCGGGACAGGCAGCACCCAGCAACACCCGGGACAGGCAGCACCCAGCAACACCCAGGAGAGGCAGCACCCATCAACACCCAGGAGAGGCAGCACCCAGGACAGGCAGCACCGGCAACACCCGGGACAGGCAGCACCCAGCAACACCCGGGACAGGCAGCATCCAGCAACACCCGGGACAGGCAGCACCCAGCAACACCCAGTACAGGCAGCACCCAGCAACACCCAGTACAGGCAGCACCCAGCAACACCCAGGACAGGCAGCACCCAGCAACACCCAGGACAGGCAGCACCCAGCAACACCCAGGACAGGCAGCACCCAGCAACACCCGGGACAGGTAGGGTAAGGATTAGGATGAGCTGCGGGAGTGGTCTAAGCCTACTAACAGGAGGAGGAGTAAGCCAGACTCTCCTGTGTACACCTGGAGTAAATTGCTAGCATAGTTGCCCCCTGATCCCATGACTCTACACTGTACCGACGGTGTTCCTCAGTGTCGCATCTGCTACAGTGGCACCGTAGTCACTCTCCTCCACCCGGCACCGTAGCCACTCTCCTCCACCCGGCACCGTAGTCACTCTCCTCCACCCGGCACCGTAGCCACTCTCCTCCACCCGGCACCGTAGTCACTCTCCTCCACCCGGCACCGTAGTCACTCTCCTTCACCCGGCACCGTAGTCACTCTCCTCCACCCGGCACCGTAGTCACTCTCCTCCACCCGGCACCGTAGTCACTCTCCTCCACCCGGCACCGTAGTCACTCTCCTCCACCCGGCACCGTAGTCACTCTCCTCCACCCGGCACGTAGTCACTCTCCTCCACCCGGCACCGTAGTCACTCTCCTCCACCCGGCACCGTAGCCACTCTCCTCCACCCGGCACCGTAGCCACTCTCCTCCACCCGGCACCGTAGCCACTCTCCACCACCCGGCACCGTAGTCACTCTCCTCCACCCGGCACCGTAGTCACCTCTCCACCACGCGGCACCGTAGTCACTCTCCACCACCCGGCACCGTAGTCACTCTCCCTCCACCCGGCACCGTAGCCACTCTCCACCACCGGCACCGTAGTCACTCTCCTCCACCCGGCACCGTAGTCACTCTCCACCAACCGGCACCGTAGCCACTCTCCTCCACCCGGCACCGTAGTCACTCTCCTCCACCCGGCCCCGTAGTCACTCTCCTCCACCCGGCACCGTAGCCACTCTCCACCACCCGGCACCGTAGCCACTCTCCTCCACCCCGGCACCGTAGTCACTCTCCTCCACCCGGCACCGTAGTCACTCTCCTCCACCCGGCACCGTAGGTCACTCTCCTTCACCCGGCACCGTAGTCACTCTCCTTCACCCGGCACCGTAGTCACTCTCCTCCACCCGGCACCGTAGCCACTCTCCTCCACCCGGCACCGTAGCCACTCTCCTCCACCCGGCACCGTAGCCACTCTCCTCCACCCGGCACCGTAGCCACTCTCCTCCACCCGGCACCGTAGTCACTCTCCTCCACCCGGCACCGTAGTCACTCACCACCACCCGGCACCGTAGTCACTCTCCACCACCCGGCACCGTAGTCACTCTCCACCACCCGGCACCGTAGTCACTCTCCTCCACCCGGCACCGTAGTCACTCTCCTCCACCCGGCACCGTAGTCACTCTCCTCCACCCGGCACCGTAGTCACTCTCCTCCACCCGGCACCGTAGTCACTCTCCTCCACCCGGCACCGTAGTCACTCTCCTCCACCCGGCACCGTAGTCTACTACTCATCATCTTGACATTACAACCGACGGTTAGAAAGGCGGGGTCCAAGAGCTAACAGCTCGAGCCTGCAGATACATATATAGTAAATAAACAGAGATGCAGCAGCCATGGCCATATGTGTGGCCGGCTGTGTGTGGCCGGCTGTGTGTGGCCGGTGGTGTGCCCGGCTGTGTGTGCCCGGCTGTGTGTGGCCGGCTGTGTGTGGCCGGCTGTGTATGGCCGGTGGTGTGCCGGCCGTGTGTGTGTGTGCCCGGCTGTGTGTGGCCGGCTGTGTGTGGCCGGCTGTGTGTGGCCGGCTGTGTGTGCCCGGCTGTGTGTGCCCGGCTGTGTGTGCCCGGCTGTGTGTGCCCGGCTGTGTGTGGCCGGTGGTGTGCCCGGCTGTGTGTGCCCGGCTGTGTGTGGCCGGTGGTGTGTGGCCGGTGGTGTGCCCGGCTGTGTGTGCCCGGCTGTGTGTGCCCGGCAGTGTGTGGCCGGCAGTGTGTGGCCGGCAGTGTGTGGCCGGCTGTGTGTGGCCGGTGGTGTGGCCAGCTGTGTGTGGCCGGTGGTGTGTGGCCGGTTGTGTGTGGCCGGCTGTGTGTGGCCGGTGGTGTGTGGCCGGCTGTGTGTGGCCAGCTGTGTGTGGCTGGCTGTGTGTGGCCGGTGGTGTGGCCAGCTGTGTGTGGCCGGCTGTGTGTGGCCGGCTTTGTGTGGCCGGCTGTGTGTGGCCGGCTGTGTGTGGCAGCTGACAAGTTCACTGTCAGCCTCAGACCGTGGTGTTGTGTGGTGTATGGTGACCTCAGAGTTACGGCAGCACTCTGGGAAAAGCTCGGATTTAAATGGTATATAACGACGACGACATTGAGAATACACGTTTAGGAAAAAATATATGTTAATATTTTGGTTAAATTGTGGCAATGAATTGCAATATTTGCCTCATGTTTTTGTTATATAAATATATGCCTCACAATTTTGAGGCGAGAAGCAACTAGGAATATAAACGGGGCAAAATACCGTATGATTTTGTTCCATTTTGTTGGTATAGTTATAGAGGATAATTACAATTGTCGAAATAAAATAATTTCGTCATTTACTTTCTCAATTTGTATAGTTTGGTACAACAATGCAGCGCATGCGCACCATCATTGGTGTATAACAAACTGACGTATCAGGACGACATGTTAGTGTCTCGGGGGGGGGGGGGGGGAGACTCGTTGATCACTTGCGTGTCCACGTGCGGAACCTCTACATCCTTCCCTGATCCTTCAGAGTTTGAATTCATTAAACAGCTTTAGAGGTCGTAATCGCTGCGAGGTGGTTCTCGACCCAAGTTTGTTACTGTCATGGACGACCTCTTAGTCCCTCGGAGCTCGTAAACCGTTTAATAAATGTGAACTAACCCACCAAGATATAGGAAAGATGTACAGGTCTCGTAAGAGGACATGTAAATTTTGGACGACTCGTGACCCTAAACGAGCATGGAGTCGACCATCTTACTCCTCAGACCACCACACGCTGCCCTAAACACCCGTCAACACCTCCACATTTGACCCTAACCACATGATTTCACATGTGTTTCCGAATTACATATTCACAGAAAGTTATGAAAATCAATATATTTTATATATTGATTATATTTATATATATATATATACATACATACATACATACATATACATACATACATACATATACATACATACATATACATACATACATATAACAATACATACATATACATACATACATACATATACATACATACATACACATACATACATACATATATACATACATATATAATATATACATATATATATAAATACATATACATACATACATATATATACATATATACAAATATATACATTATATATATATATATATATATATATTCATTATATATATATATATATGTATAAAATGTAAAAGTAGATATAGAGAGTATCTGCCTGTGAGACCAACACAGGTGCAAGAGACGGCCGGCCTAATGTTATGACAATTACTAATCTCCCTGAAAAGTTTGGTGCACCTTAAATTAATCGTTATTTTGTAGCTATTGTGATGCACAACAATGTAACTTGTTGCTGGCAACTTCGTGCAGCACCGAGGCCACATTGTTCCTACTGCACCTCCATGAAATTATTTTCGTTATAAGACTTTGGGGCAGATAATGTTACACGGAATTTCCAGTCGTTTAGTAACTAACAAATTTTCAGAAAAAAAAAAAATGTTTCTTTGAAACTTTTCATTAGAAAACAAAAATATTCAGATGCTATACGATCAAAAAGTTTGCTATTTCTAGTTTTTAGTGAATATTATATTTTTTTAAATGTGGATTAACATGGAAATTTTGGAGCAAGTTATGTCTTTGTGCTTAAGAAAATGTTATATAATACAAGGTACTTTATTTTTATTAAATGCAAATGTACATGTGCTACATGTAACTGTAGGTAACCCAACAGGTAATAATAGAGCCCTTGTGTATTTTTTGTGTGCCTTAACTGACAACCCCTTCCCACACACCTGGATGACCCCCCCCCACACACACGTACATGGACGACCCCCCCCCACACACACACACGTACCTGGACGACCCCCCCCCACACACACACGTACCTGCATGAACCCCCCCCCCCCCACACATACCTGGATGACCCCCCCCCCACACACACACGTACCTGGATGACCCCCCCCCACACACACACGTACTGGAGGACCCCCCTCCCCACACACACGTACCTGGATGACCCCCCCCCCCACACACACGTACCTGGAGGACCCCCCGCCCACACACACACACGTACCTGGAGGACCCCCCCCCCACACACACGTACCTGGAGGACCCCCCCCCAACACACACAGTACCTGGAGGACCCCCCCCACACACACACACACGTACCTTGATGACCCCCCCCACACACACACACACGTACCTGGATGACCCCCCCCCACACACACTGGTACCTGGATGACCCCCCCCCCACACACACACGTACCTGGATGACCCCCCCCCCACACACACACACGTACCTGGAGGACCCCCCCCCCCCACACACACGCGTACCTGGAGGACCCCCCACACACACACACGTACCTGGAGGACCCCCCACACACATACGTACCTGGATGACCCCCCCCCCACACACACGTACCTGGATGAACCCCCCCAAACACACGTACCTGGAGGACCCCCCCCAAACACACGTACCTGGATGACCCCCCACACACACACACGTACCTGGAGGACCGCCACACACACGTACCTGCATGACCCCCCACACACACACACGTACCTGGAGGACCGTCACACACACGTACCTGCATGACCCCCCCCCACACACACACGTACCTGCATGACCCCCCCACACAAACACGTACCTGCATGACCCCCCCCCACACACGTACTTGCATGACCCCCCACACACGTACCTGCATGACCCCCCCACACACGTACCTGCATGACCCCCCCACACACGTACCTGCATGACCCCCCCACACACGTACCTGCATGACTCCCCCACACACGTACCTGCATGACCCCCCCACACGTACCTGCATGACCCCCCCCACACGTACCTGCATGACCCCCCCACACGTACCTGCATGACCCCCCCCACACAAACACGTACCTGCATGACCCCCCCCACACACGTACTTGCATGACCCCCCACACACGTACCTGCATGACCCCCCCCACACACGTACCTGCATGACCCCCCCACACACGTACCTGCATGACCCCCCACACACGTACCTGCATGACTCCCCCACACACGTACCTGCATGACCCCCCCCACACGTACCTGGATGACCCCCCCCACACCGTACCTGCATGACCCCCCCACACACACACGTACCTGGATGACCCCCCCACACACACACGTACCTGGATGACCCCCCCACACACACACGTACCTGCATGACCCCCCCACACACACACGTACCTGGATGACCCCCACACACACATTCACGTACCTGGATGACCCCCCCTCACACACACATTCACGTACCTGGATGACCCCCCCCCCACACACACACGTACCTGGATGAACCCCCCCCCCACACACACATTCACGTACCTGGATGACCCCCCCCACACACACATTCACGTACCTGGATGAACCCCCCCCACACACACACATTCACGTACCTGGATGACCCCCACACACACGTACCTGGATGAACCCCCCCCCCACACACACACACACGTACCTGGATGACCCACCCCACACACACACGTACCTGGATGAACCCCCCCCCCCACACACACACGTACCTGGATGACCCACCCCACACACACACGAACCTGGATGAACCCCCCCCCCCCCACACACACACACGTACCTGGATGACCCCCGCCCCCCACACACACACGTACCTGGATGAACCCCCCCCCCCACACACGTACCTGGATGAAACCCCCCCCCCCCTCCCACACACGTACCTGGATGAACCCCCCCCCCCCCCTCCACACAAACACGTACCTGGATGAACACCCCCCCCCCTCCACACACACACGTACCTGGATGAACACCCCCCACCCCACACACACACACACACACACACACACACGTACCGGGATGACCAAACCACACATCGTAGTTGGAGGAAGTACAAAATGAAGCCATGAGAATTATCTTAGGATGCCCAAGAAATTATCTGACTGAGATAATGAGGATGGAATTGAATCTGAAGAGCATTGGGGATAGAATTTCATAGATTAATGTAGCCTCTGCCATTAGATTAATGAGAGGTGAGAAAGCTAATGAATTATTCTTCTCAGATCAAAAGGTGGGAAGTAATGAACAATGTATGATAAAGTATAAGAAGAGAAAATATATGAGAACAGTGTGTTCTAATGTTATAAAGTATGATGTTATTCCAAAATGTATTGCTTTGCCTAAGAGACAATTCACACCACCATGGGAGAATTGTAACATAGATGTAGTGATTATTCCCTTGCAAAAGAAAAAAGTGTGTATGAAATAGGAGAGCTGTGGGCAACATATGATTGTATAATTAGAAAATTACCTGCAGAAAACACTCTACATGTATATTGTGATGGGTCAGTAGCTAGGGATGGGAAGCCAGGATGTGGAGTCTTGATTAGGGAGTACACTGACATCGGCACTGTAGATACTGTTATTGGACGCCGCTTAACTGACAATGTCTCTTCAACGCAGGTTGAACTCCAAGGTGTATTATCAGGATTACAGGAAGTAGTCAAATGTGGTAAAAATGCCTGCTTCTTTATTGACAGCAGAGGAGCGTTAGAGTCTTTAAATAGCAGACGCCCAGTATACCAGAATATTGTGATAGAGCGTAGAGAGAATGTTAAGAAATTTGAAAAAACTGAGTATAAAGTAAGATTCATGTGGATCCCTTCACATGTGGGAATACTGTTGAATGAGTTAGTTTATGAGATAGCGAAGAGAGCCACGGAAAAACTCTTGTTGATGTCGTCACGGCCCTTGTGGATTTGTTCAGTTGATGTTGTATGTCAGTTAACCTTGAAACAAATAAAAACAAGAATCAAGATGATCCAAGAGGGTGAAGAAATGATAAAGAGAATGGCAATGGTGGACAGTAGTAACACACTTAAGAATTATTCAGTAATAAATGCAAACTCATCCTTCACTTATGGTAAAGGAAAGTATACTTGGAAGGATTCAATTTACATGAGATTAGGATTAGGATACAAATATATCTGGCAATACGGTGTTGATGTCAGCGAAAAAGATAAGGAGTGTAAATTATGTAGTATGCCGCACGCCCACACCTTAGAACATTATGTATTAGAGTGTCAACTTATTGATTACTTATTTCCTTATTTCTATAGTTGTGTACCACATCAAATTGTTTGGAAGTGTGATAATGGTAAGATAGACAGTATACTTAGGAGCTACAAGAATTTTGCCCCGAGAGTGTAACACTAATATGCTGTACTTACTATATTAACCTGCAATGTTAAATGGGATTCTTGTATTGTGATTTGTGTATTTGTACTCGCTGAATTTGTGCGCCCTTGAGGGACTTGAAGTAGAGTGGGTAGAAATAGCCTAAGCTATTATGTATTTTGTCATGTCTCAATAAACACACTGGAACTTGAACCACACATCGTAAAGGGAAGAAACGAGGACGTTCCGGTACACTCTGGACCATTATGAAGCAGTGTAGTGTAGATAATGCCGTGACACTGGTCACTCACCGACCCAAACGTCACCGTTTCTTCACTTTCTGGTGTGTGGTCTGGTGGTCATGCCATCACTCATGGTATTGTGACCTTCTGCATACACACCATGGTGACCCCCCACACACCATGGTGACCCCTACACCACCATGGTGACCCCCTACACACCTTGGTGACCCCCCACACACCATGGTGACCCCCCACACACCATGGTGACCCCTACACCACCATGGTGACCCCCTACACACCTTGGTGACCCCCCACACACCATGGTGACCCCCCACACACCATGGTGACCCCTACACCACCATGGTGACCCCCTACACACCTTGGTGACCCCCCACACACCATGGTGACCCCCCACACACCATGGTGACCCCTACACCACCATGGTGACCCCCACACACACACAAGCCATGGTGACCCCCCCCCACACACTCACATGCCATGGTGACCCCCCCACACACACACATGCGATGGTAACCCCCCCCCCACACCACACATGCCATGGTGACCCCCCCACACACACACTCACCATGGTGACCCCCCCCCCCACACACACTCACCATGGTGACCACCCCCACACACACTCACCATGGTGACCCCCCCCCCTACACACACACACTCACCATGGTGACCCCCCCCCACACACACTCACCATGGTGACCCCCCCCCCTACACACACCATGGTGACCCCCCCTACACACACCATGGTGACCCCCCCTACACACACCATGGTGACCCCCCCTACACACATGCCAGGGTGAGCCCCCCCACACACACATGCTATGGTGACCCACCCCCCCACACACATGCTATGGTGACCCCCCCCCCACACACTCACCATGGTGACCCCCCCTACACACACCATGGTGACCCCCCCCCACACACACATGTCATGGTGACCACCCCCCCCCCACACACACATACCATGGTGACCCCCCCCCCACACGCACATGCCATGGTGACCCCCCCCCCCCCCACACACATGCCATGGTGACCCCCCCACACACACACATGCCATGGTGACCCCCCCCCACACACACACACATGCCATGGTGACCCCCCCCCCACACACTCACCATGGTGACCCCCCCCACACACACTCACCATGGTGACCCCCCCACACACACTCACCATGGTGACCCCCCCACACACACACTCACCATGGTGACCCCCCCACACACACTCACCATGGTGACCCCCCCCCACACACTCACCATGGTGACCCCCCCCACACACACACTCACCATGGTGACCCCCCCCCACACACACTCACCATGGTGACCCCCCCACACACACACTCACCATGGTGACCCCCCCCCACACACACTCACCATGGTGACCTCCCCACACACACACTCACCATGGTGACCCCCCCACACTCACACTCACCATGGTGACCCCCCCCCACACACACACTCACCATGGTGACCCCCCCACACACACTCACCATGGTGACCCCCCCCACACACACTCACCATGGTGACACACCCCCACACACTCACCATGGTGACCCCCCCCCCACACACACTCACCATGGTGACACCCCCCCCACACACACTCATGGTGACACCCCCCCCACACACACTCACTCATGGTGACACCCCCCACACACACACTCACCATGGTGACTCCCCCCCACACACACACTCACAGTGGTGACCCCCCCCCACACACATGCTATGGTGACCCCCCCCACACACATGCTATGGTGACCCCCTCCCACGCACTCACCATGGTGACCCCCCCCCCCCACACACCATGGTGACCCCCCTACACACACCATGGTGACCCCCCTACACACACCATGGTGACTCCCCCCCACACATGCCATGGTGAGCCCCCCCACACATGCCAGGGTGACCCCACCCCACACACACATGCTATGGTGACCCCCCCACACACTCACCATGGTGACCCCCCCCTACACACACCATGGTGACCCCCCTTACACTATGGTGACCCCCACACACACACACACACATGCCATGGTGACCCCCCTCCCACACACACATGCCATGGTGACCCCCCCACACTATGGTGACCCCCCCCCCACACACACACATGCCATGGTGACCCCCCCCCCACACACACATACCATGGTGACCCCCCCCCACACACACACATGCCATGGTGACCCCCCCCACACACACACTCACCGTGGTGACCCCCCCCCACACACACTCACCGTGGTGACCCCCCCACACACTCACCGTGGTGACCCCCCCACACACACACTCACCGTGGTGACCCCCCCACACACACACTCACCGTGGTGACCCCCCCACACACACACTCACCGTGGTGACCCCCCCACACACACACTCACCATGGTGACCCCCCCACACACACACTCACCATGGTGACCCCCCACACACACACTCACCATGGTGACCCCCCACACACACACTCACCATGGTGACCCCCCACACACACACTCACCATGGTGACCCCCCCCCACACACTCACGATGGTGACCCCCCCCACACACTCACCATGGTGACCCCCCCACACACACACTCACCATGGTGACCCCCCCACACACACACTCACCATGGTGACCCCCCACACACACACTCACCATGGTGACCCCCCCACACACACACACTCACCATGGTGACCCCCCCACACACACACACACTCACCATGGTGACCCCCCCACACACACACTCACCATGGTGACCCCCCCACACACACACTCACCATGGTGACCCCCCCCCACACACACACTCACCATGGTGACCCCTCCCCCACACACACACTCACCATGGTGATCCCCCCCACACACTCACCATGGTGACCCCCCCCCCCCCCCACACACATGCCATGCATGGTGAGCCCCCCACACACATGCCATGGTGACCCCCCCACACACTCACCATGGTGACCCCCCCCCACACACACACACTCACCATGGTGACCCCCCCTACACACACCATGGTGACCCCCCCTACACACACCATGGTGACCCCCCCCACACACATGCCATGGTGAGCCCCCCACACACATGCCATGGTGAGCCCCCACACACTCACCATGGTGACCCCCCCTACACACACCATGGTGACCCCCCCCCACACACACATCCTGCTGACCCCTGGTGATAGTGCGTCACCATACTGCCTCACTGCGCCTCAATCTCCGACCACAAACTCCACGTGCACAACCTACTGAGCGTCAAAACAAGGAAATAGTAGGAAGTGAGATGGAGATATATGCTAAGGAGAGATGGGAGTGACAGACCATCAGGGAGGTGTACAGAGATGTGTCTGGTGATGTGCAAGACGTCATCTCGGCTCAGATCAGCATCTGGGTGCTTGGAGGCTGCAGGTGATAACTACAGATGTCCGAGCCAATTAAATCAAGGTAAAGGGAGAAGGAACCAATTAATATTGCACGTCAGACTGTTCGTTTGACGGCAGCATGATCAACGTCCCGTTGCCAGGGAACAACGGGACACACACACACACATCAGTCCTGGGCTGGACACCTGGAAAAGTTGGTTGGAGTCGACGGTGGAATTTTGGGAAAAGTGTAGACCTAGGATCAGTGGCGAGGTGTTGGGTGTCTCGGGATATACTGATCATCTCAGATGACTTAGCCGATGTGTCATACCTCAGAGGTCGGCCAGTTAGGCCCCACTTGTGTAGGGGAAGAGTGTTGAAAAGTCTTGGGCTTTTGATGTTGATCGAGTTCTCTCAGTGTGCCTATGGCATCTCAGCGTTTCAGTGCGGCTCTTCTGCACATCCTGCCGTGCCTTATGGTCTCACGTGGTGTTATCTGTGCAGGTTTGGGACCAGTCCTTCTGATATTTACAAGTGTAGATTATTATGCATCTCTCGCCTGCGCTCTCATGAACAAATAAAATGTTTAGGCGGTGCCAATCATTTTACCTATTGCACAATACTATACACATAGTAAACAAAACATTTGGCATCGCATTTTGGTTAGGTCAGGATAGGATATATTGGGATGGGTTTACTTGAAGAGCAGAGATGGTGTAAGGTTGCACAACCCTGCTCAGGCAGACCTTACTCAGTGTGAAATGTTGCACTTAAAATGAGTGAACAATGTAATCCCAGTGAGGGAGACATTACAATCTAAAGTTCCCAGAACTTAGTTTTTCCCCAGGACTTAATTCAGTGTATAGTGAAGGAATTCATGACACTTTCCACGATCCTCTTAAATATATTAACAAAAAATGAATTAACATTTATGCAGTTACCCTACAATATATAATCATGTACAAAGTTTGTAGTACGCACAACGTGATTTTTTTTATCAACACATTTAGGTACATGAGCATTAGTGCAGCTACCCTATACTATATGAAGGGGAGTACAGCGTGTCAAAAAGCTAGCCACGTGGTGCTAAAATACCCATCACACAGGATGGTTAGTCATACAGAGGCATGGGATAAGCGGTCTGCACTGGCAGACTCCGGATGCATTTTGAGGATATCAACAACACAAGATTGAATAAGGTAGCAGTGGTAATACAAGTCCCCATCTCGCAGGATGGTTAGTCATACAGAGCCATGTGTTTAATAGCCTGCACTGGCAAATTTTGGGTATACTGTGAGGATATCTTCAAGAATACGAGAGTGAATAAAGTAATTGCAAAGCTCCAGGTACCTCATGCCAACTGGTCTGAAAGGTCTAATAACTGGGCATTCAGTGATGTAGTGCGGGAGATCATGCCGTAGTTCCTGCTCACAGAGTTTGCAACTGGAGTGCTCAGGATTGGGAGACCCGTCACCTGCAGCCACCTGCCACAGGTAACGGTAACCCAACCTGATCCTTGCAACCACTGTGTCGCACAGTCTAGTGGACGTTTTGTGCTGTCCATAGATGTAGGTTTCAGATCTGAACAAATCATAGCTTTTATACTAGTACTTTCAGGTCGTTGGGAGTCAGTAAGTTCTTTCCTATCAGATCTGAATGTTAGGACCAATACAGTTTTGACAGCAGAGATGGGGATACCTAGATCTAATTCAACTTCAAACTTGTTACACGCTAATTTGGCTGCAATGTCTGTCTCATTATGATGGGTTATATTTATGTGTGAAGGTATCCATACAAAGGAGATTCGAGACCCTTTACTCTGTGCATCAATTAGGTCATTTATAATTGGGAGTATGAGGTTCTTGCTGTCGATCTTCCAAGAGAAGTTTTCGATTGCTTGAAGAGCAGACTTTAAATCGCAGAATATTATTCCTCCTCCAATATTTTTTAATGTGCTGGTTGCTAAATGTAATGCTGCTAGTTCTGCTTGTGTGGAGGTCAGCCAGTTGTTTAACCTGACACTGACAGTCTTTGTGCAAATATTATTTCTATAAAACCTACATGCCGCTGCAGTCCGTCCAGTAGACCCGAGATAACAAAAATCAACATTTAGTCTACGGTAAACTCGCTTAACGTTACAGTTACTCTCGCTCCTGCACCCGACTCGAAGATCCCAGCACACGGTCGACGGAGGACCAACAGCTGGAATCCTGACGAGTCAGCACACGACCTAGAACTGTGCTCAGATGGTCTTTGGGGTCTCTCCTTCATACTTAGAAATAGGTCTGGACTCTTACAAGGATACGTTTGGACCCTAAGAACATTCATGCCCCAAGAAGGATAGGTTCGCGGATCCTACGATGGATAGATTCAAACCCCAATAGAAGGATAGGTTCGGATCCTTAGAAGGATAGGTTTGGATCGTTAAAACGATAGATTTCGACCGTTAAAAAGATAGATTTGAACCCTTAGAAGAATACATTTCGATCGTTAGAACGATATGCT
>NC_059611.1:14432390-14499890 GCF_020424385.1 Procambarus clarkii
CCTCACCATACAGCACCTTGCCTACGCTCAGACCCAGACCTCACCATACAGCACCTTGCCTACACTCAGACCCAGACCTCACCATACAGCACCTTGCCTACGCTCAGACCCAGACCTCACCATACAGCACCTTGCCTACGCTCAGACCCAGACCTCACCATACAGCACCTTGCCTACGCTCAGACCCAGACCTCACCATACAGCACCTTGCCTACGCTCAGACCCAGACCTCACCATACAGCACCTTGCCTACGCTCAGACCCAGACCTCACCATACAGCACCTTGCCTACGCTCAGACCCAGACCTCACCATACAGCACCTTGCCTACGCTCAGACCCAGACCTCACCATACAGCACCTTGCCTACGCTCAGACCCAGACCTCACCATACAGCACCTTGCCTACGCTCAGACCCAGACCTCACCATACAGCACCTTGCCTACGCTCAGACCCAGACCTCACCATACAGCACCTTGCCTACGCTCAGACCCAGACCTCACCATACAGCACCTTGCCTACGCTCCCAGACCTCACCATACAGCACCTTGCCTACGCTCAGACCCAGACCTCACCATACAGCACCTTGCCTACGCTCAGACCCAGACCTCACCATACAGCACCTTGCCTACGCTCAGACCCAGACTTCACCATACAGCACCTTGCCTACGCTCAGACCCAGACCTCACCATACAGCACCTTGCCTACGCTCAGACCCAGACCTCACCATACAGCACCTTGCCTACGCTCAGACCCAGACCTCACCATACAGCACCGGATACGACATCTCTACGGAGTTCTCCCCGTCCACCGCCTTACCCAGCGTCGAGAGGCATCCTTCCCCATTATTCTCCTATACCTTATGTTTGATAACGTCTATATTCCTTCGACCCTTCACCTCACCCCAAACCTCTTCTACATGTGTATTTAAGATAAAATGGCATCTTGTGAATTCATTCCTTACATGAAGATGTTTCAGAGTGAAACGAATCATTGTAGAAAATAAATAGTTAGAAACATAAAACTTACACTATTAGATCAACAACGCCAGCAACGTGGTCATATATAACCAGTAAATATTTGACCCAAACCAAGCCAGGTGATGTAGCGACCTCCGGACACGACGACACGGAGGACGACAGGACGTCAGAGGGAGTCAGACGACAGGACGTCAGAGGGAGTCAGACGACACAATCCTCTCTAAAGTGAGATACTCCTACAAAGACCACCTTAGTACAACGGGTAAAATGTTGCTTACCTTCACCTGCTCGACAGGAAAGGCGCCACTTACCTGCAGAGAAAACAAATCATTAATAAAATAATATTAACAATTAAAATTAAAATAATATAAATTAAAAACTCGACAAAATGATATCTATATGCGACGAATTAAGCTTCAAAACGTTTTTATTGACAATTAGTATTGTTTTCGTCATACATTAGTTTCCTCTCCATCTTTGAGACCAAGACAACACACCCAACATACTGTCCCAACCCATACTGTTGGGGTTGTACCTTCAGTATGATTTGTTCATACTGTCCCAGCGATCACTGGAACACAGGAGATGGGTGAGATGCTGTGGACCTGTTTACCTAGGCAACACTTCACCCAAGTCTCGGTCATGTATTCGACTGCTCCAGCCAAATTGTATCATTCACTTGTCCCAGCGTCAGACCAATAAAAACTGTTAAATGAACTTTGTTGAGTTAATTTTATAACGCCCTTCTCAAAGGACGAACTAAAGAAATATAAGATTCGTGAACCTAAAATCATTCATTTTACCTTTTCTGGCATTTTCAATAACATTTGTGACGCACTTTATCCCTAATCGTACATCCGAGGCAAGAATAGGGACTTGACCAACTCCCAGAAGCATCTGTGCAGGATGAAGTAGAGGAAAGTCTTCAACGGGCTCCGTCTGTTCTCACGACGGGTCCTCCTGGCCCGGGTTTCAACAAGCAGTTACGCAATTACTTACGAACTTGTGCAGCTTTTACCAACCTTCGGGGACTTTATTTAAATTTATTAAACACTTTCCGAGCATCGAAACTTTCCAATCAAATACAATTATTGTTATAAACAGCCTCCTAGGGATTCGGAGCTCATAAACGTCTAATAAACGTAAACAAAGCTGCAAAGATTAAGATATACAGATTCGTAAGTACTTGCGTAACTACTTAATGAACCCTGCACCAGGTTACCGATGACTAATAAAATAGGAATACTCAGACTAAGGCGCCCAAGTGCCCACAATACTCTTATCCAACTTTATCAACAGCGGTCCCGTGCGTATCGTCACTCACCTGTGCGGATGAGGCTTTACCTTTACAAGAATTGGTCACTATGCCCGGGCGGCCGTACTGGGAACATTTGAGGCCGGTGTGACCGAGTATCTCGTTGCACACAACCCGTTCACACTGTGGCTTGACATACAAGTACTGACACACACCACCACGTGTTCACCGACCTGACAAAGCCTCGCCCACTAACATGAAATAATCAGTCTTGTCAACACACTGTCACAATTCCTCTCTCACAGTAATGGGTTTGTATAAGCATGTTATCTGAGTACGCTCGGTTCACTTCAGTACATTGGCAGTTAGAAAATTGAAGACTGGAAAACACACAGTCAAAATGGTAACAATTTACCGAAATATAATAAATGAAAAAAGGCTGGTGCAACCCGGCAACACTGATGACCAAGCGGCGTGTGGCAACTGTCCGGCCGGCGCCACCACTGGATAATTCCTCACTCACACACAACTTAGTGCTCCCAATATTACAAAAAATAATTCGTTAAACAGTTATTAAATGATTTTCAGACATGTTAACGTCTTAATTAGCTTAAACAATGAAAAGTGAAATATTAATAATTTATTACAACAGGCTATCCTGGCTTCCAGTTAGTTTTGAAAGTATCAAAAAAAACAAAAATTACAATCATGTATAATGTAACAAAGGTGTATCATTCCACGAGAAAAAAATACTTTGAAAATGTAATATTTTAGTCAAATTGGTCAACTTGGCTTATATTGTTTGATTATAATACACACACACACACACACACACACACACACACACACACACACACACACACACACACACACACACACACACACACACACACACACACACACACACACACACACACACCTTCCTGTGTTGGTAGTACTTATAGTAACGATGAGGACCAGAGTATATATACCCACGGACAACGACATTAGAAAGTAGAAATATGAACTACCAAGTTGGGAAACCGGAAAACTCTTTTTTTACGAGTGTTGCTTTGACAAATTAAGCTAACCTACCCTTCCTAGGCTTAATGCACAGTATCTGAGGCCTAATATACTACACGTGTGTCCACTCCTCACCCTCGCCTTGGAATATTTATGTTTGTTTTTTTAGCTTCATTTGTTTTAAAAGAATTCCTTACTAGTCAGCATGCTACTATCTAAAAGCCAAGTACGTACGAATTCGTGACTTTTAACGATCCTTACAATACCTACTGTCTAAACAGAAGGATGGGTTAATTTTATTTATATATTTATACATCAGAATGATGATACCAAAGGTTCTAAATGTTCCCGAGAACAGCCTAGCACAAGAAGGTTGGGGGGGGGGGGTGTACCTGTAAGATCAGGCAGATGGTCCCAGGTGGCGCGGCTCGTCTCCGCCGTCAGGTGATGACTGGTTGTCTCACATTCTCCTCCTCGGGTCCTCTCCGGCCTCCTCTTGCCTGTCTTCTCGTCCTTCGTGTCCGCGTCTTGGCGCCTCCCGACCCACCAGGTGTCTGGGGAGGCTAGTCACGCCAGGTGTGTGGCTCCCCTGTGTCTTGAGGGCGGTCTCCATACACACACTTGAGTCGTGATGAGAATTATCCTGGTAACAGCCACCAGTAACTGGTGTTCATGGATCCTGTCACTCACCTCCCCTTACTCCGGGGGTAAAATTAGTATTTTGTATTCCGCAAACATCATCTCAGAGTCCCAAGGAGTTCTCGTCCTGCAGTGCACCACTTTTCTCTCACCCGGAGTCGAAAATACTCACCGAGTATACCAGCTGTCTGTACACGACACTCCACGGGACTGTCCACTCACCCCTGGCCACTGCCGCCTCAACAGGAGTATACTTGCTGCTACAGGTTCTTGTGGAATAACAACGATGCCACTCCTCAGGGAGTGCCCCCTGCACTCCTCACCAGGACCCGCCAGATGGCAGAGCTGCACACTGCCCTCCTGTTCCTCTTTGATAATTGTCGACCAGCACACACACATCACACGGGGAACACACTCGGCCCCTTCACAACAGAACAGGTGATCCCAGGTAACCCGAGATATTGCGTTGCAACTGCCTGCAGATCCTCGTCTTCAGAAACTTCCTGGTGAAGCTTCTCACATTCTCTGATAAAGGTTAGTCTTGAGTCTGTCCCTACAACAACACTTCATAACCTTGCAAAATCCTCGATTTCCAGGGAAGTGAGCGCGTAGCACCTTCCCCCCGCCACGTCACGGTGTACACTGGCGCCCCTCACTCACACAGTTGCCAACTCACTTTTCAGTTTTACATCCAAAAAAGATCAACACAATCGACTTGAGAATGGTCCAGGACGGACCGAAACGTCGTCGTCCCTTCACTTTCTAGTGTGCGGTTTGGTCAACATAATATTGGAATTTAATGAAATAATAAAAACTAATGATGCTACATACTTTGGTATTTCTGCTTTAAGCAAAACAAAAGAATTATCGTCTTCACCTTCATCTTCAGCACTAGACGGGTCTGGGTGAGAACACACTTCAAAATCTCTTTTGTAGAAATGATTGTTGCGATGTTATTCAACACCTTGCATGGAAGTTCTTACGTGTTGCAACGGTTCTTAAATCTGGATAAACTGAATATGGCCATCAAAATGACATTTAGTAGTTCTAACTTCATTTCATGTCTCAGTTTGAATTTTATGTTCATCAAACGGACTACTGTTTTTATTTCAGCATTTGACTGCAGTAATATTAATGCAGAGATGAGACATTTGCTAATTTCTTCAGATGTATTTGAACTATATGAACCGGCAGGATATTTAACTTTAAGAACTTTTTTAGAAGGAGGCTGTACCTGTTTTATTATTCCTCTCAACTACATTTATATTCGCTAATTGTTATTCAGCCTTAACTATTGTTTATTGTGAAGCTCTTAAGCACTTTGTTACGGAGTGTCAGGAACACGATAGTCCACCCTGCCACTTCTCTCAACACGCCCACCACCGAAATGAGAATTGTCCCTTAAACCGTCGCCGGCCAATGGTAGGGCCGGACGGCGGTGACGTCATGTTGAGGGGCTGGTGGCTTGGGGTAAGCGGTGACCGCCTGGCACCCAGTAGGTCAGCCATGGCTGGTTATGGGAGACTCTTGCAGGTGCTCAGTGTTGGAGGTGTATGTTGACGTTGAGGCGTACTGAGGTATGTTGCCTGCTACAGTCCAACCTGTCCTCTTAAAAATAACGTCGCTTTTGGCCGTTTGCCAGTATGGCTGAATATGGACGTAATTTGAAAATGAAAAAAAATGAAAATAAATTTGGGAATTTTTTTCAACAACAGTAAGTTAAGGTACAGTCAGCCACACTCACTCTTACCTCCTCCACTTAGGGTTACCAGCAGACAGCTGGGTTACTGTTACAAATGTTATCATGAGAGGGTTATCCTGGTGGCTGGCACCTCTTGGTATCCTTGTCCTTTTAAATTGTACAAATGCTCGTCATTTGTTTGTGCAACTTTAGCTGTTTCACCTTTGTGGTTGAGTGCAGCGGGTGCTGGGTTGAGGCTAATATTACTGCAGGGTACTAAGGTGTCGGGGATGGAGTGTACCTGGAGTGTCAAGTCTTCTAGCGGTAAACAGCGTGTAAATAAATGGCTGAGTTGCCCGGTTGGTGGCGGCTGCTGTGTCCTCCACTGTGCCTCTACCTCCCGTCTAGTCCAGTAACCAAAGGACTAACTTACAAGAAGAGGTAACAACTGCATGTTCTTTGCTTGGCTACAAAACGTTATATGCTGAGAAGACAGAGATGCTTTAATAACTATTATATTATCATGGAGCCTCTGCTTCAGTTGTTAAAACACATAAGAGACATCGGCGTTTCAAAATATATTCATTGTTGTAATCCAGCCCGTCCTCCAGTCCGTGCTCCAGCCCGTCCTCCAGTCCGTGCTCCAGGCCGTCCTCCAGTCCGTGCTCCAGGCCGTCCTCCAGTCCGTGCTCCAGGCCGTCCTCCAGTCCGTGCTCCAGCCCGTCCTCCAAACAAAGACCCAAAAGTGATTCCATGCACCCATCAATCCCCCCCCCCCCCCCCCCCCCCCCGCTGTTTATGAATGATAAACGGTTTACACACGACTCACAACTGCTGACGTTCGAACACTTCCGGAACAAGTGTTTCACTGACGAATTTTGTTCGAATCACAACGCTGTAAATGCTTCACCCACGTACTACAAATACAAATAATTGCCAACAGAACCTAAACACCTAACCTAACCTAACCTATGCCTATATATGCACAATATGCTAATATATTATAATATTAATTTATAGTTGAGAAAATTCCCGTTTTGAATGAACAGCATGTTAAAATTTATGAATGCGTCTGTGGGGTCGACCGCTGGATGGAATGAACTTGAGTCGAGGACGGGTTGTGTAATAGGTTTATGAATTCTTAAGTCTTCAACTTTTGTTTCAAAGCTGTAGACTAGGTATGTCTTGGGGTTGAAATTGTCATTAATATTGCAAGTGAGCAAGTGAACATTGCAGGAGGGAAGCACAACCCTCTTTCCAGGTGATCTAACAAGATTATGACGCGACTTTACTTTATCAATGTTTTAGGATTTAAATAATTTGTTAACTCCTTGTACTTTACTATATATGGGCGGCAGGAATGCAAGATTTTTTTATCGGAATACTCGTCAAAAATAATTTCAGGTTTGTAGCACCTCTCACCTTCTCATTTTCTTAAATTGATCCTTCAATTATAACTACTGTCCAGTTATTCGGTCCACAACTGGTTCAATAGACAGCCACGATGTTGCACAGCTAGCAGATATTTTGTAGATTTGTTCCATCATTGAGAGACTCATATGACTTATATTCAACCTGTCTTAGACGTAAAACATCCAAGTTGGCAACACTGGCCAGCAGGTGTGTTGACCACTCAGGCGTCGACGCTGTAACACGTGACCTCAGGTCGCCTCCTCATTGGTCACTCCTGCCGCGTGTCTCCGAGTCTTGACGGATCTCTCTGCTGGGGCCGGCTGGGGTCCGCCATCTTGTAAGTTTACCAGGCTTCTTCCCTCCTCCCTGCACAAACTTAAATCAGATGTAAATCCAAAATTCGGCTTCTTGCCTCCCAGTAAACACTGTAAAATAAGGCCTGCGTACTTTTACCTATAGACAAAGACAGTAGGACTCTTGATTAACGGGAAGAGGCGCGTCAGGAGATGGTAACCCTAACAATGTCTACAAGAAAAACTGCTGCCGAAATATGCTACGATATATTAACACAACATACATGTATAGTCAAATGTAAACACTGTAAAACACCTGCTGGCACGGACAGTTGGGTGGAACACGTAAACAATTACATGAGCGGTGCTGCCTGGCCAGGATCACCACATGAGCGGTGCTGCCTGGCCAGGATCACCACATGAGCGGTGCTGCCTGGCCAGGATCACCACATGAGCGGTGCTGCCTGGCCAGGCTCACCACAGGGTACACATGCACACTCACACATGGTGTAAGACGATCGCCTTAATCAAGCCGTCTCGGACCCGTGCCATCATTGCTGCAGAGGAACGAGTATTGTACCTAACAAACAAGTATTTACCTCCTTGGTTAGTCCGTTTTCTTTCGAAATTAATGTTCACACAGACTCTTAACTCGTCCAAGCAGCCCTCCCGGCCGTCACAACTCCCTGACTGGAATATGTACCCACATATATAAATATGTGGAGTTAATCGGCATAGCTCGATGATTAACTGAACAAAAACATCAAATGTCAATGTCGTCAAAAAACTTCGGATAATTCTTATTAAATTAATAGATAATTGTCATTTGTGAGCGCCACACTGAGCACAACCCATCGTGTCTAGGGAGTACTAGTTGTTGCAACAAGGTGCACCATCGTCCACACACTCTCACCTAATGGACAACTACATATAACTTGGTACTTGCCACTTTAGACTCCGGAAAAAAGCAGCTAAAACCAAATTTCAATATTCCTAGGCCTATATAGCGCCCGTATGTACTACATTAGGCCTCAGATGGTGTGCATTAGGCCTGGGGTGGTTAGGTTAGGGTTTACTAGCAACATAAACACAAAACATGTTCCCGTTTGTCAAAATTCAAATTTCTAATTGTCTATTAAGTCACTACATGTGTGTTGGTCGACATATTTACTGTAAGTTCTGTCTAAACAGGAGAATGGTCAGGACCCACAGCAGACGGTCCGCAGTCCTCTGCACCCACCCTGTGATGGTCACACCCAGGCCACACCCTGGCCACCCCAGCCACACCCTGGCCACACCCTGGCCACCCCAGCCACACCCAGGCCACACCCTGGCCACCCCAGCCACACCCTGGCCACACCCTGGCCACCCCTGCCACACCCTGGCCACACCCTGGCCACCCCAGCCACACCCAGGCCACACCCTGGCCACCCCAGCCACACCCAGGCCACACCCTGGCCACCCCAGCCACACCCAGGCCACACCCTGGCCACCCCAGCCACACCCAGGCCACACCCTGGCCACCCCAGCCACACCCTGGCCACCCCAGCAACACCCAGGCCACACCCTGGCCACACCCCAGCCACACCCTGGCCACCCCAGCCACACCCAGGCCACACCCTGGCCACCCCAGCCACACCCTGGCCACCCCAGCAACACCCAGGCCACACCCTGGCCACATCTCCACCACCCCCAGCCACACCCTGGCCACCCCAGCCACACCCCCATCCCCCACCCACACCCTGGCCACCCCAGCCACACCCTGGCCACCCCAGCAACACCCAGGCCACACCCTGGCCACACCCCAGCCACACCCTGGCCACCCCAGCCACACCCAGGCCACACCCTGGCCACCCCAGCCACACCCTGGCCACCCCAGCAACACCCAGGCCACACCCTGGCCACACCCCAGCCACACCCTGGCCACCCCAGCCACACCCAGGCCACACCCTGGCCACCCCAGCCACACCCTGGCCACCCCAGCCACACCCAGGCCACACCCTGGCCACCCCAGCCACACCCTGGCCACCCCAGCAACACCCAGGCCACACCCTGGCCACACCCCAGCCACACCCTGGCCACCCCAGCCACACCCAGGCCACACCCTGGCCACCCCAGCCACACCCTGGCCACCCCAGCTACACCCAGGCCACCCCTGCCACACCCAGGCCAACACAGCCACACCCTGGCCACCCCAGCCACACCCTGGCCACCCCTGCCACACCCAGGCCACCTCAGCCACACCCTGGCCACCCTAGCCACACCCTGGCCACCCCAGCCCCAGCCACACCCAGGCCACCCCAGCCACACCCTGGCAACCCCAGCCCCAGCCACACCCCTGGCAACCCCAGCCCCAGCCACACCCTGGCCACCCCAGCCACACCCTGACCACACCCAGGCCACCCCAGCCACACCCTGGCCACCCCAGCCACACCCTGGCCACCCTAGCCACACCATGGCTACCCCAGCCACACCCTGGTCACCCTAGCCACACCCTGGCCACCCCAGCCCCAGCCACACCCAGGCCACCCCAGCCACACCCTGGCCACCCTAGCCACACCCTGGCCACCCCAGCCCCAGCCACACCCAGGCCACCCCAGCCACACCCTGACCACACCCAGGCCACCCCAGCCACACCCTGGCCACCCCAGCCACACCCTGGCCACCCTAGCCACACCCTGGACACCCCAGCCACACCCTGGCCACCCCAGCCACACCCAGGCCACCCCTGCCACACCCAGGCCAACACAGCCACACCCTGGCCACCCCAGCCACACCCTGGCCACCCCTGCCACACCCAGGCCACCTCAGCCACACCCTGGCCACCCTAGCCACACCCTGGCCACCCCAGCCCCAGCCACACCCAGGCCACCCCAGCTACACCCTGGCCACCCTAGCCACACCCTGGCCACCCCAGCCCCAGGCACACCCTGGCCACCCCAGCCACACCCTGACCACACCCAGGCCACCCCAGCCACACCCTGGCCACCCTAGCCAAACCCTGGCCACCCCAGCCACACCCTGGCCACCCTAGCCACACCCAGGCCACCCCAGCCACACCCTGGCCACCCCAGCCACACCGTGGCCACCAGCCACACCCTGGCCAACCCAGCCACACCCTGGCCACCAGCCACACCCTGGCCACCCCAGCCACACCCTGGCCACCCCAGCCACACCCTGGCCACCCCAGCAACACCCTGGCCACCCCAGCCACACCCTGACCACACCCAGGCCACCCCAGCCACACCCTGGCCACCCTAGCCAAACCCTGGCCACCCCAGCCACACCCTGGCCACCCTAGCCACACCCAGGCCACCCCAGCCACACCCTGGCCACCCCAGCCACACCGTGGCCACCAGCCACACCCTGGCCACCCCAGCCACACCCTGGCCACCCCAGCCACCCCAGCCACACCCTGGCCACCCCAGCCACACCCTGGCCACCCCAGCCACACCCTGTATTCACCCAAGTCCCCGAGCTGTTTACACCACATGAGTCGCCACGTCACACTGGCAGCTTGGGTCAGGGGGGACTCCGGTCAGGGAGCTTTTCTTTACCCAGTGTCTACCACTCCAGGTGGACCTGTAGCACTCCAGGTGGACCTGTAGCACTCCAGGTGGACCTGTAGCACTCCAGGTGGATCTGTAGCACTCCAGGTGGACCTGTAGCACTCCAGGTGGACCTGTAGCACTCCAGGTGGACCTGTAGCACTCCAGGTGGACCTGTAGCACTCCAGGTGGACCTGTAGCACTCCAGGTGGACCTGTAGCACTCCAGGTGGATCTGTAGCACTCCAGGTGGACCTGTAGCACTCCAGGTGGACCTGTAGCACTCTAGGTGGACCTGTAGCACTCCAGGTGGACCTGTAGCACTCCAGGTGGACCTGTAGCACTCCAGGTGGACCTGTAGCACTCCAGGTGGACCTGTAGCACTCTAGGTGGACCTGTAGCACTCCAGGTGGACCTGTAGCACTCTAGATGGACCTGTAGCACTCCAGGTGGACCTGTAGCACTCTAGGTGGACCTGTAGCACTCCAGGTGGACCTGTAGCACTCCAGGTGGACCTGTAGCACTCCAGGTGGACCTGTAGCACTCTAGGTGGACCTGTAGCACTCCAGGTGGACCTGTTGCACTCCAGGTGGACCTGTAGCACTCCAGGTGGACCTGTAGCACTCCAGGTGGACCTGTAGCACTCTTGGTGGACCTGTAGCACTCTAGGTGGACCTGTAGCACTCCAGGTGGACCTGTAGCACTCTAGGTGGACCTGTAGCACTCCAGGTGGACCTGTAGCACTCCAGGTGGACCTGTAGCACTCCAGGTGGACCTGTAGCACTCCAGGTGGACCTGTAGCACTCTAGGTGGACCTGTAGCACTCCAGGTGGACCTGTAGCACTCCAGGTGGACCTGTAGCACTCCAGGTGGACCTGTAGCACTCCAGGTGGACCTGTAGCACTCCAGGTGGACCTGTAGCACTCCAGGTGGACCTAGCACTCCAGGTGGACTGTAGCACCAGGTGGACCTGTAGCACTCCAGGTGGACCTGTAGCACTCAGGTGGACCTGTAGCACTCCAGGTGGACCTGTAGCACTCTAGGTGGACCTGTAGCACTCTAGGTGGACCTGTAGCACTCTAGGACCTGTAGCACTGTAGCACTCTAGGTGGACCTGTAGCACTCCAGGTGGACCTGTAGCACTGGACCTGTAGGTGGACCTGTAGCACTCCAGGTGGACCTGTAGCACTCCACTTGGACCTGTAGCACTCCAGGTGGACCTGTAGCACTCCAGGTGGACCTTCAACACTCCAGGTGGACCTGCAACACTCCAGGTGGACCTTACCTGGTTGATACCTGGTTGATGGGGTTCTGGGAGTTCTTCTACTCCCCAAGCCCGGCCCGAGGCCAGGCTTGACTTGTGAGAGTTTGGTCCACCAGGCTGTTGCTTGGAGCGGCCCGCAGGCCCACATACCCACCACAGCCCGGTTGGTCCGGCACTCCTTGGAGGAATAAATCTAGTTTCCTCTTGAAAATGTCCACGGTTGTTCCGGCAATATTTCTTATGCTTGCTGGGAGGACGTTGAACAACCGCGGACCTCTGATGTTTATACAGTGTTCTCTGATTGTGCCTATGGCACCTCTGCTCTTCACTGGTTCTATTCTACATTTTCTTCCATATCGTTTACTCCAGTACGTTGTTATTTTACTGTGTAGATTTGGTACTTGGCCCTCCAGTATCTTCCAGGTGTATATTATTTGATATCTCTCTCGTCTTCTTTCTAGTGAGTACATTTGGAGGGCTTTGAGACGATCCCAATAATTTAGGTGCTTTATTGCATCTATGCGTGCCGTATATGTTCTCTGTATTCCCTCTATTTCAGCAATCTCTCCTGCTCTGAAGGGGGAAGTGAGTACTGAACAGTACTCAAGACGGGACAACACAAGTGACTTGAAGAGTACAACCATTGTGATGGGATCCCTGGATTTGAAAGTTCTCGTAATCCATCCTATCATTTTTCTGGCTGTCGCAATATTTGCTTGGTTATGCTCCTTAAACGTTAGGTCGTCAGACATTATTATTCCCAAATCCTTTACATGCTGTTTTCCTACTATGGGTACATTTGATTGTGTTTTGTACTCTGTATTATGTTTAAGGTCCTCATTTTTACCGTACCTGAGTACCTGGAATTTATCACTGTTAAACATCATGTTATTTTCTGATGCCCAGTCGAAAACTTTATTAATATCAGCTTGAAGTTTTTCAATGTCCTCAGCCGAGGTAATTTTCATACTGATTTTTGTGTCATCTGCAAAGGATGATACGAAGCTGTGACTTGTATTTTTGTCTATATCTGATATGAGAATAAGGAAAAGCAGCGGTGCAAGGACTGTACCCTGAGGTACAGAGCTTTTCACTGCACTTGGACTAGATTTTATATGGTTGACAGTTACTCGCTGAGTCCTGTTTGACAGAAAACTGAGTATCCAGCGTCCTACTTTACCGGTTATTCCCATTGACTTCATTTTGTGTGCTATCACGCCATGGTCACATTTATCGAAAGCCTTTGCGAAGTCCGTGTATATCACATCAGCATTCTGTTTCTCTTCTAATGCCTCAGTGACTTTGTCGTAGTGCTCAAGTAGCTGTGAGAGGCACGATCTTCCCGCTCGAAATCCATGTTGGCCTGGGTTGTGAAGGTCATTGGTCTCCATGAAATTGGTGACCTGACTCCTAATCACTCTCTCAAATACTTTTATGATGTGCGATGTTAGTGCAACTGGTCTATAATTTTTTGCCAATGCTTTGCTCCCTCCCTTGTGTAGAGGGGCTATGTCTGCTACTTTAAGTGCATCTGGTATCTCCCCCGTGTCCAAGCTCTTCCTCCACACTATACTGAGTGCCTGTGCTACCGGCACTTTGCATTTCTTTATAAATATTGAATTCCATGAGTCTGGACCTGGGGCCGAGTGCATGGGCATGTTTTCAATTTCTTTTTCAAAATTTAGTGCGCTCGTGTTTATATCAGTTATATTTACAGGGGTTTGAATATCCCGCATAAAGAAATTGTCTGGATCTTCCACCTTCATGTTGTTTATTGGAGTGCTAAACATGTCCTCATACTGCTTTTTTAGGATTTCACTAATTTCTTTGTCATCCTCCGTGTATGAACCTTCACTTGTACGAATAGGTCCAATACTGGCAGTGGTTTTTGCTTTTGATTTCGCATATGAGAAGAAATATTTTGGATTTTTCTTTATTTCCTGAATGGCTTTCTGTTCTAACTGCCTTTCTTCAGTTTCATATGAGTGTTTCAATTTCCGCTCGATTTCTTCAATCTCCCTATTTAAATTATTCCTTCTTTGACGGGAAATTCGTGTCTGCATAAGCAGTTCCGTTATTTTTTTCCTGCGTTTATAGTGTCGTCTGCGTTCTCTTTCTACGTTAGATCTCTTTCTGGCTTTCCTCAAAGGAACATGTTTCAGACAGACTTGATACGCTTCTGAAGTCAGTTTTTCTATTCCTTCTGTAGGACTTGTATTACTTAGAACAGTTCCCCATGGAATGTTTGTAAGTTCCCTGTTTATTATCTCCCAGTCTATCCTTTTATTATTAAAATTGAATTTACTGAATAGCCCCTCTCGCTTTATCAACGTTTTAGGTCTATTCTGAGTATTGATGGTCGTTTGCACTTCAATGAGCTTGTGATCTGAATATGTGGTATCTGATATCGTAATGTCTCTGATAATGTCTTCATTGTTCGTAAAGACCAGATCTAGAATATTTTCATTTCTCGTTGGCTCCGATATCTGCTGATTGAGTGAAAATTTGTCACAGAATCTAAGTAGTTCTCTAATCTGTGGTTGGTTAGGTCCTGATAGATTTCCTGGTATAATATTATTGTTTGCTATTTTCCACCTGAGACTAGGCAAGTTGAAGTCACCTAGGAAGATAATATCAGGTATCGGGTTCTCCAAATTATCAAGGCTATTCTCTATTTTGCTTATCTGTTCTGTGAATTCCTCAGCCGTTGCATCTGGCGGTTTGTATATTAGTATAATCACTAAATTTATTTTCTCTATTTTTAATCCCAGTACCTCTACCACCTCATTTGTAACGTTTAGGAGCTCCGAGCATACAAGGTCTTCCCTAATATACAGACCCACTCCTCCATGTGACCTAATTTTCCTATCACACCTGTATAGGTTATATCCTGGAATCCAGATCTCACTGTCCAACAATTCCCCTGCATGGGTTTCTGTGAAAGCTCCAAATACTGCATTTGACTCCGTGAGGAGGCCATTTATGAACTGTACTTTGTTGTTTGTTCTTGTTTTCAGTCCTTGTATGTTGGCAAAGATGAATGAGGTTACTCTATTAGTGATAGTTTGAATGGGAGACTTTTTCGGCAAGTCCATTATTCGTGGACATAATGAGTTTGTTCTGACCAGTACTGATTGTTGTAGGGCAGTTGTCTGTCGTAGTTGTAGTTCCCTTTCGGTGGGTAATTGTATCTGTAATTCTGGAATGCAAGTGGATCTGGCATCCAGTTCCATACACTCTCCATGCTGCTCCTTTTGAATTCTCTGCCGGTCTGGTATAAAAAATTTATAGAGTTTCCTCCAAATTCATTATCCTGCTTGCCACTCTTTATGTAGCGTTCCGTGCCTTTCACGTGAAAGTGTGGGCAGCTGAGGTCATAGCATTTTCTGTCCTCCAGTGAGGTTTGGCACATGTCAGGATGGAAAAACCTACATATTGATCCAAATCGACACTCACCTTTCCTAAGCATATTTAAACATTTTTTGGGATGTTGGTAACTGCATTCTAATCCTTTCTTATTACCAGCATATCTATGTCTGCATATGCCCTTTGCATAAAATTTGCATAAGTCTGTCCTTCTGTTCTGAATTGCTCTATCGGGAACCGTCGTAGTGTCTGTACCTATCGAGCTGTCAGTGCTGTCTGTTACACTTTCTAGTTTACTGTCATCTACATCCTGGCCTACTGAGTCAGAGTTTACAACTTCCTGAGTTTCAGCCTCAGTTTCATCCCTGACTATATCCTCCGCCCCTTGTATATTAATTTTGTTGTTCCTTTCCCACTCCTTCTGGATGGCTGGTAGGCTTCCAATGAATGATGTTTTCCGATCATGCGTCATGTTATCTAGAAGGTTTTTTAGGATATTCCAAGCTGGCAGGTCATTTTTACACACCCAGAGCAAGTGGCCAGCTCTCAGTGCCGTAGTGTTACTCACTCCTGTACAAGCTGAATGGAATCTAGTCTTACAGATATAACATTCAATTCCCGTTACCTTCGTCTTTAAGAAGTTGTTACAGTGGCCACAAATTTGTTTATTTACTCCCATATTGCCTTGTTTTGTTGTATATATCTATATATTTATAATATTATATGTATATTGTATATTTGTAACAATATATATGTATATATATTTATATGTTTAATATTTATAATATTATATGTATACCGTATATTTGTAATATTATGTATGTTATTTTGTTCAAACTTTATGGCAGGTACTTAGCGTAGGTAGCGAGGCTGGTCCCCCGGTCAGTACAGTGACCTCTTGTGGCCCAGGTTGATGTCACCAGTTTCCAGTTACCCGATTTATAACCACTGATGCCGCCTCTTGCCACTATTTTATATTTCTAGTATTCTATATTTATAATATTCACTTCCAACTGGATAGAAAGGGGGGTTATATGTTGTTACAGACTTGCAACACTCCACGTGGACCTGCAACACTCCAGGTGGACCTGCAACACTCCAGGTGGACCTGCAACACTCCACGTGGACCTGCAACACTCCAGGTGGACCTGCAACACTCCACGTGGACCTGCAACACTCCAGGTGGACCTGCAACACTCCAGGTGGACCTGCAACACTCCACGTGGACCTGCAACACTCCAGGTGGACCTGCAACACTCCACGTGGACCTGCAACACTCCAGGTGGACCTGCAACACTCCACGTGGACCTGCAACACTGCAGGTGGACCTGCAACACTGCAGGTGGACCTGCAACACTCCAGGTGGACCTGCAACACTCCAGGTGGACCTGCAACACTCCAGGTGGACCTGCAACACTCCAGGTGAACCTGCAACACTCCAGGTGGACCTGCAACACTCCAGGTGGACCTGCAACACTCCAGGTGGACCTGCAACACTCCACGTGGACCTGCAACACTCCAGGTGGACCTGCAACACTCCACGTGGACCTGCAACACTCCAGGTGGACCTGCAACACTCCAGGTGGACCTGCAACACTCCAGGTGGACCGGCAACAGTCTTGGTGGACCTGCAACACTCCAGGTGGACCTGCAACACTCCAGGTGGACCTGCAACACTCCAGGTGGACCGGCAACACTCCAGGTGGACCGGCAACACTCCAGGTGGACCTGCAACACTCCAGGTGGACCTGCAACACTCCAGGTGGACCTGCAACACTCCAGGTGGACCTGCAACACCCCAGGTGGACCTGCAACACTCCAGGTGGACCGGCAACAGTCTTGGTGGACCTGCAACACTCCAGGTGATCCTACAACACTCCAGGTGGACCTGCAACACTCCAGGTGGTCCTGCAACACTCCAGGTGGACCAGCAACACTCCAGGTGGACCAGCAACACTCCGGGTGGACCTGCAACACTCCAGGTGGACCTGCAACACTCCAGGTGGACCAGCAACACTCCGGGTGGACCACAGGTACTCTTCACAGTTCAACAGCCTGTCGGCAGCATTCAGTAACAATCACTGTCATCACCCCACTACAAATATCAGCCCCCCCTCCCTCCCCACTACTCCCCCCCCACTACTCCCCCCACCACAACCCTCCCACATAATACCCCCTCCCCCCCACTACTCCCCCCACCACAACCCTCCCACATAATACCCCCCTCCCCCCCACTACTCCCCCCACCACAACCCTCCCACATAATACCCACCTCCCCCCCCCACTACTCCCCCCCCACAAGCCTCCCACATAATACCTCCCTTCACCACTACAATAACAGACCAATCCTTCACAGTCGTGGAGAGTCATAGACTTACCTGGGATTAATACCACGGGGATTACCCAGCAGTGTGGTGGGTAATCCCCTCGTCAGCCACAAGGGTCGTCACAGGCAATTCATTACAGATTAAGCTTCCAAAAGTCAACAATATTATTACACTGTCTACGATCTGTAAACTACCAGGACCGTGATTCAGTGTATAACAGCGAGCCCACTACGAAACATCTTTATCTTTCATCAGTCACGGCGGATTAGTTTATTGTTATTTAAAGAGTTATGAGCTACGAGAGTGACTCTAATTATATAAATATTGGGCCGAGAGTGACCTCGTAACACTTCCGAGCTCGTAAACTGTTTAATGTCTCAGCCCGCGCTCCAGCCCGTGCTCCAGCCTCTCCTCCAGCCCGTGCTCCAGCCTCTCCTCCAGCCCTCGCTCCAGCCCGTGCTCCAGCCTCTCCTCCAGCCCGTGCTCCAGCCCATGCTCCAGCCTGTCCTCCAGCCCGTGCTCCAGCCTGTCCTCCAGCCTGTCCTCCAGCCCGTGCTCCAGCCCGTGCTCCAGCCTGTCCTCCAGCCCGTGCTCCAGCCTGTCCTCCAGCCCGTGCTCCAGCCTGTCCTCCAGCCTGTCCTCCAGCCCGTGCTCCAGCCTGTCCTCCAGCCCGTGCTCCAGCCTGTCCTCCAGGCCGTGCTCCAGTCCGTGCTTCAGCCCGTGCTCCAGTCCGTGCTCCAGCCCGTGCTCCAGCCCGTGCTCCAGCCTGTCCACCAGCCCGTGCTCCAGCCCGTGCTTCAGCCCGTGCTCCAGTCCGTGCTCCAGCCCCTGCTCAAGCCCGTGCACCAGCCCGTGCTCCAGCCTGTCCTCCAGCCCCTCCACCAGCCCGTGCTCCAGCCTGTCCGCCAGCCCGTCCTGCAGCCTGTCCTCCAGCCAGTGACCCAGCCTGTCCTCCAGCCCGTCCACCAGCCCGTGCTCCAGCCCGTCCTCCAAACAAAGACCCAAAAGCGATTCTATGCACCCGCCAAACCCCCTGTTCATGAATGATAAACGGTTTACACACGACTCACAACTGATGACGTTCGAACACTTCCGGAACAAATGCTTCACTGACGAATTTTGTTCGAACCACAACGCTGTAAATGCTTCACCCACGTACTACAAATACAAACAATCGCCAACAGAATCTAAACACCTGACCTAACCTATTCCCCTATATGCACACTCTGCTAATATATTATAATATTAATAATACTTCACCCACGTACTACAAATACAAATAATCGCCAACAGAACCTAAACACCTAACCTAACCTAACCTATGCCTATATATGCACAATATGCTAATATATTATAATATTAATTTATATATGAGAACATTCCAGTCTTGAATGAACTGCATGTTAAAATTTATGAATGCGTCTGTGGGGTCGACCGCTGGATGGAAGGGACTTAAGTCGAGGACGGGTTGAATGTCTGCAGCCCAAGCCGGCCAACCCGTCCTCGACTCAAGTCCATTACATTCAGTGGTCGACCCCACAGACGCATTCATAAATTGTAACATGCTGTTCATTCAAAACGGGAATTTTCTCAAGTATAAATTAATATTATAATATATTAGCATATTGTGCATATATAGGCATAGGTTAGGTTAGGTTAGGTGTTTAGGTTCTGTTGGCGATTATTTGTATTTGTAGTACGTGGGTGAAGCATTTATAGCGTTGTGATTCGAACAAAATTCGTCCGTGAAGCACTTGTTCCGGAAGTGTTCGAACGTCAGCAGTTAGTGAGTCGTGTGTAAACCGTTTATCATTCATAAACAGGGGGTTTGGCGGGTGCATGGAATCACTTTTGGATCTTTGTTTGGAGGACGGGCTGAGCCGCCATATTCAGAGAAAGATGTATACGTTTCGTAAGCAAGCCCGTCAATGCTCCATTAATTCTGGTTAGCTCGTTAGTGTTTTGTCCAAGCGTGTCGTCACTACGGTGGTTGGGGTCACGTGTTTGGGGTCACATGCTTGGGGTCACGTGTTTAGGGGTTAGGTGAATGGAGTTACATGTTTGGGGTCACAAGCCGCCCCCCCCACCCCCGGGGTGTTCCCAGCATCACCTGACCCATAGTAACTATTGTGTTCACACTGTAGCTGTTAATAACAATGTGAACCATTAGTAAAACATTCAACAAACGCTAAGCTTAAGCAAAGCAAACGCTAAGCAAACACCTAGCTTAAGTTAGTCCTAGATTGGATTAGGTTAGGTTAGGCCTAAGTTAGCTAAGATTAGGTTTGGCGTTCAGATTTTGCAATTATTGTTTACCATGCCAGTAGGAGGCTGTAGTGTAGACGCGTATCATGCCTCAACAAGTTAAGCAAACTTTAATATGCTTAACTACTTCTTCCCACTGATTATAAACCAATTTATTTAATTTCAGTAAAGCAAGGTAATTATCAAGTGAATATACTATGCCAAATATGCAAATTCCTCCAGAAATTCCATCATATAAATTATCGAATTAATCTATTGATTGAAAATTATAAAATATTAATTTTAAAATGTGTCTAGAAACATGAAGATTTGAGATAAAGGGAATTTCTCCCACGCATGAGGGGAGAAGCCCGCTCATGAGGGGAGAAACCCGCTCATGAGGGGAGAAACCCGCTCATGAGGGGAGAAACCCACTCATGAGGGGAGAAACCCACTCATGAGGGAGAAACCCACTCATGAGGGGAGAAACCCACTCATGAGGGGAGAAACCCACTCATGAGGGAGAAACCCACTCATGAGGGGAGAAACCCACTCATGAGGGAGAAACCCACTCATGAGGGAGAAACCCACTCATGAGGGGAGAAACCCACTCATGAGGGGAGAAACCCACTCATGAGGGGAGAACCCCGCGCATGAGGGGAGAAACCCACTCAAGAGGGGAGAAACCCACTCATGAGGAGAGAAACCCACTCATAAGGGGAGAAACCCACTCATGAGGGGGAGAAACCCACTCATGAGGGGGAGAAACCCACTCATGAGGGGAAAAACCCGCTCATGTGAGGAGAAACCCGCTCATGAGGGGAGAAACCCACTCATGAGGGGAGAAACCCGCTCATGTGAGGGGAAATCCGCTCATGAGGGGAGAAACCCACTCATGAGGGGAGAAACCCACTCATGAGGGGAGAAACCCACTCATGAGGGGAGAACCCCGCGCATGAGGGGAGAAACCCACTCAAGAGGGGAGAAACCCACTCATGAGGGGAGAAACCCACTCATGAGGGGAAAAACCCACTCATGAGGGGGAGAAACCCACTCATGAGGGGGAGAAACCCACTCAAGAGGGGAGAAACCCACTCATGAGGGGAGAAACCCACTCATGAGGGGAAAAACCCACTCATGAGGGTAAGACACCCACTCATGGGTACAAGGAAGACTTTCGTAGCTGCTGGAATTAAAAGTTTCGAACAAATCTTGCTAAAAATCATTCATATATTGTAAAGATATTTCCCCTCTAGACATTAACCTACAGGAGGCGAGGTGGAGCCAGGCACCTTCATCACCCTCACCATGCTATACACATTATTAATATAAATGTTTCGAAAGTATTTTCGGTGTATTTCGAAAGAGTAATACATTAATTTTTAAATTCAGGGACGCCATTTTTCAGAATATAAACATCACTTCAGTTGCTGCTGGAGTTATATTGGTCCAAGCTGGGGTCAACACCCCCCCACCCTCAGACTATGGTCGACCATGCTGGGGTCAACACCCCCCACCCTCAGACTATGGTCGACCAAGCTGGGGTCAACACCCCCACCCTCAGACTATGGTCGACCAAGCTGGGGTCAACACCCCCCACCCTCAGACTATGGTCGACCATGCTGGGGTCAACACCCCCACCCTCAGGCTGTGGTCGACCAAGCTGGGGTCAACACCCCCACCCTCAGACTGTGGTCGACCAAGCTGGGGTCAACACCCCCCACCCTCAGACTATGGTCGACCATGCTGGGGTCAACACCGCCACCCTCAGACTATGGTCGACCATGCTGGGGTCAACACCCCCCACCCTCAGACTATGGTCGACCAAGCTGGGGTCAACACCCCCCACCCTCAGACTATGGTCGACCAAGCTGGGGTCAACACCCCCCACCCTCAGACTATGGTCGACCAAGCTGGGGTCAACACCGCCACCCTCAGACTATGGTCGACCAAGCTGGGGTCAACACCCCCCACCCTCAGGCTATGGTCGACCATGCTGGGGTCAACACCGCCACCCTCAGACTATGGTCGACCATAGCCTGAGGGTGGATATTAACTCTGGATGGTCATTAAGACCACCGTAACATAGTACTGACCAATCACCAAGTATACTTTAGTCTTCAGTATACTCTATAGGACTAAAACTCTCAGTGTATATACTGCAAGAAGCTGGGTACAGCAGTATACGCAGCTCTTGCCCCATCTTGTGTCTGCTATACACATTATGCGGCAAAACAAATACTTAAAGTGGTCAACATTTTACTCCAAAACGTTGCTTAAAATAATTTATGTTCACGAGGAGAATGAAACGTTGATGTTTATTAATAACTAGCTGTACCCGGCCACGCGTTGCTGTGGCTCAGTAACCTTCCCTTTCCCCAAGTCCTCCCCACCATTCCCCCCTCACCCGTCCCCTCGTCATCCCCACCATTACCCCCTCCCTTGTCCCCTCGTCTTCCCCACCATCTCTCACTTCCGTCCCCTCGTCATCCCCACCATTACCCCCTCCCTTGTCCCCTCGTCTTCCCCACCATCTCTCACTTCCGTCTCCTCGTCATCCCCACTATTCCCCACTCCCTCGTCCGATGCCTTCCCAAATGGTCTGATGTTCCCATCAGAAAATTGGGAACATCAAGTGATCTGATGTTCCCATCACTGAAATATAAGAAAAACAGTTAAAAATTAAAAGAAAATATGAACAAATATAAAAATAAACTATACTCACGAAATGAACGGTTGGTAAACAACACAGCTATTTGCAACGCAATTCACACAAAATAATTAAATCAAATTGAAAATATATCAAAATTTATGAAAATTCAATTTATCAATGCAGTCAGAAATACTGAAGTGGAATTGTAACATTTCTAGTATAGCATGTGTGTTGCTCTTACATGCAACAGATGGCGCTGTTTTTCAAAAACGCATGTTTTTACCTGTCACAGGGATGGCATATATATAGTAGGTATATTAAAAGACGCACCTATCCAAATACAACGTTGTGTCAAAATTTCAAAGCAATCGGTGAAGAACTTTCAAACATTACAGCGTGTGTTGCTCTTAAGTCCAACAGATGGCGCTGTTTAAAAAAAAAGCATGTTTTTTCCTGTCACAGGTGAGGCATGTGTATAGTAGATATATAAAAAGACGCGCCTATTTGAATGCAATATTGTGTCAAAATTTCAAAGTAATCGGTAAAGAGGTTTCGAAGATTTCCCTCACAAGAAAAACACAATTTTTCAGAAAAAGCATGTTTTTTTTACCGTCACAGACGTGACATCTATATATTATGTATATAAAAACCTGATCGGATGCGAATGGAACGTTGTGTGAAAATTTCAAAACAATCGGTGAAGAACTTTCCGAGATTAGCGGTTATGCACAAACGAACAGTTCCATTTTTATTTATATAGATTAACGTAACGTTATCAGTCTCCGGAGGTCAGGGATTAACGCCACGTTATCACCCTCCGGAGGTCAGGGATTAACGCCACGTTATCAGCCTCCAGTAGTAAGGATAACGTGTGCCACGTGCAGGGATAACCGTCGTAACTCTCACGGTAACCTTCGAGTCATCAAGAACACTCCAGGACCACAAGTTTCAGCTTTATGGTAATAATACCAAGAATTTCCAGGACTACTCGGGGTATTGTTGAGGGTAAATTTCAGGAAGCAACACAAGTAATTTCTAGTATCTAAAGAAACCTAATATCTAAACAGCTCCTTGTATCAAAAAAGTATCTAGAATCTAAAAAGAATCTGGTATCTAACAAGCCTCAAATATCTAAAAAAGTACCTAGTATCTAAATCATTATATCTAAGAGCTAGAGCTCACTTCTCGGTAGCCTCTGACACGTAAGGGTCAAGTTTCGACTTGAAAATGGTTGAGGAGGGACCGAAACGTGGCCACACCCATGGGTGTGGGTTCGAGCCCTCGGGCCATCTTCGGCGTCAGGAAATATTAAACAAGGCGCCAAGCCAATGCGGAACACAGGACCGTCTGTCTCTAACTATTCAGGAGTTGCTGGTGACGTTCACTAGGTCAGAACCAGATCACAATTACCTGTGAAAAGTGATGTCTTAAGTCACATATCCAGCCAGGATGGAACACCTTGATGGAACCAGGAATATCCAGGAATATCCTATGATATTCCAGGAATAATTCCAGATGATATCCAGGAATATCTGGCTGCAAGGTGCAGAGGGGGAAGGATAACTTTCTACCAGGCTGTTCCATCAGGGTGTTCCATCAAGGTGTTCCATCAGGGTGTTCCATCAAGGTGTTACATCAGGGTGTTCCATCAAGGTGTTACATCAGGGTGTTCCATCAAGGTGTTACATCAGGGTGTTCCATCAGGGTGTTCCATCAAGGTTTTCCATCAGGGTGTTCCATCAACGTATTCCATCAGTGTGTTCCATCAGTGTGTTCCATCAAGGTGTTCCATCAAGGTGTTCCATCAAGGTGTTCCATCAGTGTGTTCCATCAAGGTGTTCCATCAAGGTGTTCCATCGAGGTGTTCCATCAGGGTGTTACATCAGGGTGTTCCATCGGGGTGTTCCATCGGGGTGTTCCATCAAGGTGTTCCATCAGGGTGTTGCATCAAGGTGTTGCATCAGGGTGTTCCATCAGTGTGTTCCATCAAGGTGTTCCATCAAGGTTTTCCATCAGTGTGTTCCATCAACGTATTCCATCAGTGTGTTCCATCAAGGTGTTCCATCAAGGTGTTCCATCAAGGTGTTCCATCAGTGTGTTCCATCAAGGTGTTCCATCAAGGTGTCCCATCAAGGTATTCCATCAGTGTGTTCCATCAACGTGTTCCATCAGTGTGTTCCATCAAGGTGTTCCATCAAGGTGTTCCATCAAGGTGTTCCATCAGTGTGTTCCATCAGTGTGTTCCATCAAGGTGTTCCATCAGTGTGTTCCATCAGGGTGTTCCATCAAGGTGTTCCATCAGGGTGTTTTATCAAGGTGTTCCATCAAGATGTTCCATCAAGGTGTTCCATCAATGTGTTCCATCAGGGTGTTCCATCAAGGTGTTCCATCAATGTGTTCCATCAGGATGTTCCATCAAGCTGTTCCATCAAGGTGTTCCATCACGGTGTTCCATCAAGGTGTTCCATCACGGTGTTCCATCAAGATGTTCCGTCAAGGTGTTCCAAGAGTCCACAGCAGTCACGGGTGCTGGGGGAGCCCCGGGGGTGTGGGTCACAGGTGCTGGGGGAGCCCCGGGGGTGTGGGTCACAGGTTCTGGGGGAGCCCCGGGGGTGTGGGTTACAGGTTCTGGGGGAGCCCCGGGTGTGTGGGGTCACGGACGACACATATTAGGGATCAAGACTTTTTATATCCTACCCTCATATCCCAGCTCCTAGCCTGTCTTAGTATCCCTGCTCCTAGCCTGTCTTAGTATCCCTGCTCCTAGCCTGTCTTAGTATCCCTGCTCCTAGCCTGTCTTGGTATCCCAGCTCCTAGCCTGTTTTAGTATCCCAGCTCCTAGCCTGTCTTGGTATCCCAGCTCCTAGCCTGTCCTAGTATCCCTGCTCCTAGCCTGTCTTAGTATCCCAGCTCCCAGCCTGTCTTAGTATCCCAGCTCCCAGCCTGTCTTAGTATCCCAGCTCCTAGCCTGTCTTAGTATCCCAGCTCCTAGCTTGTCCTAGTATCCCAGCTCCTAGCCTGTCTTAGTATCCCAGCTCCTAGCCTGTCCTAGTATCCCAGCTCCTAGCCTGTCCTAGTATCCCAGCTCCTAGCCTGTCCTTGTATCCCAGCTCCTAGCCTGTCCTAGTATCCCAGCTCCTAGCCTGTCCTAGTATCCCAGCTCCTAGCCTGTCCTAGTATCCCAGCTCCTAGCCTGTCCTAGTATCCCAGATCCTAGCCTGTCCTAGTATCCAGCTCCTAGCCTGTCCTAGTATCCCAGCTCCTAGCCTGTCCTAGTATCCCAGCTCCTAGCCTGTCCTAGTATCCCAGCTCCTAGCCTTTCCTAGTATCCCAGCTCCTAGTCTGTCCTAGTATCCCAGCTCCTAGCCTGTCCTAGTATCCCAGCTCCTAGCCTGTCCTAGTTTCCCAGCTCCTAGTCTGTCCTAGTATCCCAGCTCCTAGCCTGTCCTAGTATCCCAGCTCCTAGCCTGTCCTAGTATCCCAGCTCATAGCCTGTCCTAGTATCCCAGCTCCTAGCCTGTCCTAGTATCCCAGCTCCTAGCCTGTCCTAGTATCCCAGATCCTAGCCTGTCCTAGTATCACAGATCCTAGCCTGTCCTAGTATCCCAGCTCCTAGCCTGTCCTAGTATCCCAGCTCCTAGCCTGTCCTAGTATCCCAGCGCCTAGCCTGTCCTAGTATCCCAGCTCCTAGCCTGTCCTAGTATCCCAGCTCCTAGCCTGTCCTAGTATCCCAGCTCCTAGCCTGTCCTAGTATCCCAGCTCCTAGCCTGTCCTAGTATCCCAGCTCCTAGCCTGTCCTAGTATCCCAGCTCCTAGCCTGTATTAGTATCCCAGCTCCTAGCCTGTCTTAGTATCCCAGCTCCTAGCCTGTCCTAGTATCCCAGCTCCTAGCCTGTCCTAGTATCCCAGCTCCTAGCTTGTCCTAGTATTCCAGCTCCTAGCCAGTCCTAGTATCCCAGCTCCTAGCCTGTCCTAGTATCCCAGCTCCTAGCCTGTCCTAGTATCCCAGCTCCTAGCCTGTCCTAGTATCCCAGCTCCTAGCCTGTATTAGTATCCCAGCTCCTAGCCTGTCTTAGTATCCCAGCTCCTAGCTTGTCCTAGTATCCCAGCTCCTAGCCTGTATTAGTATCCCAGCTCCTAGCCTGTCTTAGTATCCCAGCTCCTAGCTTGTCCTAGTATTCCAGCTCCTAGCCAGTCCTAGTATCCCAGCTCCTAGCCTGTCCTAGTATCCCAGCTCCTAGCCTGTCCTAGTATCCCAGCTCCTAGCCTGTCCTAGTATCCCAGCTCCTAGCCTGTATTAGTATCCCAGCTCCTAGCCTGTCTTAGTATCCCAGCTCCTAGCTTGTCCTAGTATCCCAGCTCCTAGCCTGTCCTAGTATCCCAGCTCCTAGCCTGTATTAGTATCCCAGCTCCTAGCCTGTCTTAGTATCCCAGCTCCTAGCTTGTCCTAGTATCCCAGCTCCTAGCCTGTCCTAGTATCCCAGCTCCTAGCCTGTATTAGTATCCCAGCTCCTAGCCTGTCTTAGTATCCCAGCTCCTAGCTTGTCCTAGTATCCCAGCTCCTAGCCTGTCCTAGTATCCCAGCTCCTAGCCTGTCCTAGTATCCCAGCTCCTAGCCTGTATTAGTATCCCAGCTCCTAGCTAGTCCTAGTATCCCAGCTCCTAGCCTGTCGTAGTATCCCAGCTCCTAGCCTGTCGTAGTATCCCAGCTCCTAGCCTGTCCTAGTATCCCAGCTCCTTGCCTGTCCTAGTATCCCAGCTCCTAGCCTGTCCTAGTATCCCAGCTCCTAGCCTGTCCTAGTATCCCAGCTCCTAGCTAGTCCTAGTATCCCAGCTCCTAGCCTGTCCTAGTATCCCAGCTCCTAGCCTGTCCTAGTATCCCAGCTCCTAGCCTGTCCTAGTATCCCAGCTCCTAGCCTGTATTAGTATCCCAGCTCCTAGCCTGTCTTAGTATCCCAGCTCCTAGCCTGTCCTAGTATCCCAGCTCCTAGCCTGTCCTAGTATCCCAGCTCCTAGCTTGTCCTAGTATTCCAGCTCCTAGCCAGTCCTAGTATCCCAGCTCCTAGCCTGTCCTAGTATCCCAGCTCCTAGCCTGTCTTAGTATCCCAGCTCCTAGCCTGTCCTAGTATCCCAGCTCCTAGCCTGTATTAGTATCCCAGCTCCTAGCCTGTCTTTAGTATCCCAGCTCCTAGCTTGTCCTAGTATCCCAGCTCCTAGCCTGTATTAGTATCCCAGCTCCTAGCCTGTCTTAGTATCCCAGCTCCTAGCTTGTCCTAGTATTCCAGCTCCTAGCCAGTCCTAGTATCCCAGCTCCTAGCCTGTCCTAGTATCCCAGCTCCTAGCCTGTCCTAGTATCCCAGCTCCTAGCCTGTCCTAGTATCCCAGCTCCTAGCCTGTATTAGTATCCCAGCTCCTAGCCTGTCTTAGTATCCCAGCTCCTAGCTTGTCCTAGTATCCCAGCTCCTAGCCTGTCCTAGTATCCCAGCTCCTAGCCTGTATTAGTATCCCAGCTCCTAGCCTGTCTTAGTATCCCAGCTCCTAGCTTGTCCTAGTATCCCAGCTCCTAGCCTGTCCTAGTATCCCAGCTCCTAGCCTGTATTAGTATCCCAGCTCCTAGCCTGTCTTAGTATCCCAGCTCCTAGCTTGTCCTAGTATCCCAGCTCCTAGCCTGTCCTAGTATCCCAGCTCCTAGCCTGTCCTAGTATCCCAGCTCCTAGCCTGTATTAGTATCCCAGCTCCTAGCTAGTCCTAGTATCCCAGCTCCTAGCCTGTCGTAGTATCCCAGCTCCTAGCCTGTCGTAGTATCCCAGCTCCTAGCCTGTCCTAGTATCCCAGCTCCTTGCCTGTCCTAGTATCCCAGCTCCTAGCCTGTCCTAGTATCCCAGCTCCTAGCCTGTCCTAGTATCCCAGCTCCTAGCTAGTCCTAGTATCCCAGCTCCTAGCCAGTCCTTCCAAGTGCTCTAGTCATACTGGCTTAGTTTTTTTATCCTCATAATTACGTCAACTTCCTAACTTTAAAGAGAAATATTTACTAAGTTGTCCACCAAACTTGTTTTCTTTTGATAATCACATATTTTCTTGAACATAAATACTAAATACACGAGTTATTTAATTGTATTTAATCGTAATTTGTATTTACAGTTAAAATTACTGTCTGAAGGCCATTTCTCTGACGTATGTCAGAGAAATGGCCTCCGTCCCTCCTTCAAAATTACTGCCGGAAATTTTTGACGTGTCCTAAACACGTCAAAACACAGGCACTCACACTAACTACTGAAGAAGTTTAATAGTTTAGTAGTTAGAAGTTCCCGTTAAAGACAATTTTATTTGAGGGAGAACTCCCCCAATTTTAATCTCTCACTGTTATTAATAGTGTAGGCAGCTCCCAGAGCTTCTCACACACTCTCACTCCTCTCAAGTTTAACTCTCAGGGGAAATTTAGGTAGAGCGAACTTTGCGTTGGATTATATTGGCTGTCTGATGTGTGATGGGGGTGTGTTCTTCAGCAGCCCGGCCCCCAGGGTGTGTGTGTGTTCTTCAGCAGCCTGGGCCCCAGGCTGTGTGTGTTCTTCAGCAGCCCGGCCCCCAGGCTGTGTGTGTGTTCTTCAACAGCCCGGCCCCCAGGCTGTGGGTGTTCTTCAGCAGCCCGGCCCCAGGCTGTGTGTGTTCTTCAGCAGCCCGGCACCCAGGCTGTGTGTGTTCTTCAGCAGCCCGGCCCCCAGGCTGTGTGTGTGTTCTTCAGCAGCCCGGCACCCAGGCTGTGTGTGTTCTTCAGCAGCCCGCCCCCAGGCTGTGTGTGTTCTTCAGCAGCCCGGCCCCAGGCTGTGTGTGTTCTTCAGCAGCCCGGCCCCCAGGCTGTGTGTGTTCTTCAGCAGCCCGGCCCCCAGGCTGTGGGTGTTCTTCAGCAGCCCGGCCCCAGGCTGTGTGTGTTCTTCAGCAGCCCGGCACCCAGGCTGTGTGTGTTCTTCAGCAGCCCGGCCCCCAGGCTGTGTGTGTGTTCTTCAGCAGCCCGGCACCCAGGCTGTGTGTGTTCTTCAGCAGCCCGGCCCCCAGGCTGTGTGTGTTCTTCAGCAGCCCGGCCCCCAGGCTGTGTGTGTTCTTCAGCAGCCCGGCCCCCAGGCTGTGTGTGTGTTCTTCAGCAGCCCGGCACCCAGGCTGTGTGTGTTCTTCAGCAGCCCGGCCCCCAGGCTGTGTGTGTTCTTCAGCAGCCCGGCCCCCTGGCTTTGTGTGTTCTTCAGCAGCCCGGCCCCCTGGCTGTGTGTGTTCTTCAGCAGCCCGGCCCCCCTGGCTGTGTGTGTTCTTCAGCAGCCCGGCCCCCAGGCTGTGTGTGTGTTCTTCAGCAGCCCGGCCCCCAGGCTGTGTGTGTTCTTCAGCAGCCCGGCCCCCAGGCTGTGTGTGTTCTTCAGCAGCCCGGCCCCCAGGCTTTGTGTGTTCTTCAGCAGCCCGGCCCCCTGGCTGTGTGTGTTCTTCAGCAGCCCGGCCCCTTGGCTGTGTGTGTTCTTCAGCAGCCCGGCCCCCAGGCTGTGTGTGTTCTTCAGCAGCCCGGCCCCCTTGCTGTGTGTGTTCTTCAGCAGCCCGGCCCCCAGGCTGTGTGTGTTCTTCAGCAGCCCGGCCCCCAGGCTGTGTGTGTTCTTCAGCAGCCCGGCCTCCTGGCTTTGTGTGTTCTTCAGCAGCCCGGCCCCCTGGCTGTGTGTGTTCTTCAGCAGCCCGGCCCCCAGGCTGTGTGTGTTCTTCAGCAGCCCGGCCCCCAGGCTGTGTGTGTTCTTCAGCAGCCCGGCCCCCTTGCTGTGTGTGTTCTTCAGCAGCCAGGCCCCCAAGGCTGTGTGTGTTCTTCAGCAGCCCGGCCCCAAGGCTGTGTGTGTTCTTCAGCAGCCCGGCCCCCAGGCTGTGTGTGTTCTTCAGCAGCCCGGCCCCCAGGCTGTGTGTGTGTTCTTCAGCAGTTCGGCCCCCCAGGCTGTGTGTGTTCTTCAGCAGCCCGGCCCCCCAGGCTGTGTGTGTTCTTCAGCAGCCCGGCCCCCAGGCTGTGTGTGTTCTTCAGCAGCCCGGCCCCCCAGGCTGTGTGTGTTCTTCAGCAGCCCGGCCCCCAGGCTGTGTGTGTTCTTCAGCAGCCCGGCCCCCAGGCTGTGTGTGTTCTTCAGCAGCCTGCCCCTTAGGCTGTGTGTGTTCTTCAGCAGCCTGCCCCCCAGGCTGTGTGTTCTTCAGCAGCCTCCCCCCCCCCGGCTGTGTGTGTTCTTCAGCAGCCTGCCCCAGGCTGTGTGTGTTCTTCAGCAGCCCGACCCCCAGGCTGTGTGTGTGTTCTTCAGCAGCCCGGCCCCCCAGGCTGTGTGTGTTCTTCAGCAGCCCGGCCCCCCGGGCTGTGTGTGTTCTTCAGCAGCCCGGCCCCCAGGCTGTGTGTGTTCTTCAGCAGCCCGGCCCCCAGGCTGTGTGTGTTCTTCAGCAGCCCGGCCCCCAGGCTGTGTGTTCTTCAGCAGCCCGGCCCCCAGGCTGTGTGTGTTCTTCAGCAGCCTGCCCCCCAAGCTGTGTGTGTTCTTCAGCAGCCCGGCCCCTAGGCTGTGTGTGTGTTCTTCAGCAGCCTGCCCCCCAGTCTGTGTGTGTTCTTCAGCAGCCCGGTCCCCAGGCTGTGTGTGTTCTTCAGCAGCCCGGCCCCGAGGCTGTGTGTGTTCTTCAGCAGCCCGGCCCCCAGGCTGTGTGTGTTCTTCAGCAGCCTGCCCCCCAGGCTGTGTGTGTTCTTCAGCAGCATGCCCCCCAGGCTGTGTGTGTTCTTCAGCAGCCTGGCCCCCAGGCTGTGTGTGTTCTTCAGCAGCCTGCCCCCCCCCCGGCTGTGTGTGTTCTTCAGCAGCCTGCCCCCCAGGCTGTGTGTGTTCTTCAGCAGCCCGGCCCCCAGGCTGTGTGTGTGTTCTTCAGCAGCCCGGCCCCCCAGGCTGTGTGTGTTCTTCAGCAACCCGGCCCCCTGGCTGTGTGTGTTCTTCAGCAGCCCGGCCCCCAGGCTGTGTGTGTTCTTCAGCAGCCCGGCCCCCAGGCTGTGTGTTCTTCAGCAGCCCGGCCCCCAGGCTGTGTGTCTTCTTCAGCAGCCCGGCCCTCAGGCTGTGTGTTCTTCAGCAGCCTGCCCCCCAGGCTGTGTGTGTTCTTCAGCAGCCCGGCCCCTAGGCTGTGTGTGTGTTCTTCAGCAGCCTGTCCCCCAGTCTGTGTGTGTTCTTCAGCAGCCCGGCCCCCAGGCTGTGTGTGTTCTTCAGCAGCCCGGCCCCCAGGCTGAGTGTGTTCTTCTGCAGCCCGGCCCCCAGGCTGTGTGTGTTCTTCAGCAGCCTGCCCCCCAGGCTGTGTGTGTTCTTCAGCAGCCTGCCCCCCAGGCTGTGTGTGTTCTTCAGCAGCCTGGCCCCCAGGCTGTGTGTGTTCTTCAGCTGCCCGGCCCCCTAGCTGTGTGTGTGTTCTTCAGCAGCCCGGCCCACAGGCTGTGTGTGTGTTCTTCAGCAGCCCGGCCCCCTTGCTGTGTGTGTTCTTCAGCAGCCTGTCCCCCAGTCTGTGTGTGTTCTTCAGCAGCCCGGCCCCCAGGCTGTGTGTGTTCTTCAGCAGCCCGGCCCCCAGGCTGTGTGTGTTCTTCAGCAGCCCGGCCCCCAGGCTGTGTGTGTTCTTCAGCAGCCTGCCCCCCAGGCTGTGTGTGTTCTTCAGCAGCCTGCCCCCCAGGCTGTGTGTGTTCTTCAGCAGCCTGGCCCCCAGGCTGTGTGTGTTCTTCAGCTGCCCGGCCCCCTGGCTGTGTGTGTGTTCTTCAGCAGCCCGGGCCACAGGCTGTGTGTGTGTTCTTCAGCAGCCCGGCCCCCTGGCTGTGTGTGTTCTTCAGCTGCCCGGCCCCCTGGCTGTGTGTGTGTTCTTCAACAGCCAAGCCCCCAGGCTGTGTGTGTGTTCTTCAGAAGCCCGGCCCCCAGGCTGTGTGTGTGATCTTCAGCAGCCCGGCCCCCAGGCTGTGTGTGTGTTCTTCAGCAGCCTGGACCCCAGGCTGTGTGTGTTCTTCATCAGCCCGGCCCCCTTGCTGTGTGTGTGTTCTTCAGCAGCCCGGCCTCCAAGCTGTGAGTGTGTTCTTCAGCAGCCCGGCCCGCAGGCTGTGTGTGTTCTTCAGCAGCCCGGCTCCCAGGCTGTGTGTGTTCTTCAGCAGCCCGGCCCCCAGGCTGTGTGTGTTCTTCAGCAGCCCGGCCCCCAGGTTGTGTGTGTTCTTCAGCAGCCCGGCCTCCAGGCTGTGTGTGTGTTCTTCAGCCGCCCGGCAGCCAGGCTGTGTGTGTGTTCTTCAGCAGCCCGGCCCCCAAGCTGTGTGTGTGCTCTTCAGCAGCCCGGCCCCCAGGCTGTGTGTGTTCTTCAGCAGCCCGGCCCCCAGGCTGTGTGTGTTCTTCAGCAGCCCGGCCCCCAGGCTGTGTGTGTTCTTCAGCAGCACGGCCTCCAGGCTGTGTGTGTGTTCTTCAGCAGCCCGGCCCCCAGGCTGTGTGTGTGTTCTTCAGCAGCCCGGCCCCCCAGGCTGTGTGTGTTCTTGAGCAGCCCGGCCCCCAGGCTGTGTGTGTTCTTCAGCAGCCCGGCCCCCAGGCTGTGTGTGTTCTTCAGCAGCCCGGCCCCCAGGCTGTGTGTTCTTCAGCAGCCCGGCCCCCAGGCTGTGTGTGTTCTTCAGCAGCCCGGCCCTCAGGCTGTGTGTGTTCTTCAGCAGCCTGCCCCCCAGGCTGTGTGTGTTCTTCAGCAGCCCGGCCCCTAGGCTGTGTGTGTGTTCTTCAGCAGCCTGCCCCCCAGTCTGTGTGTGTTCTTCAGCAGCCCGCCCCTCAGGCTGTGTGTGTTCTTCAGCAGACCGGCCCCCAGGCTGTGTGTGTTCTCCAGCAGCCCGGCCCCCAGGCTGTGTGTGATCTTCAGCAGCCTGCCCCCCAGGCTGTGTGTGTTCTTCAGCATCCTGCCCCCAGGCTGTGTGTGTTCTTCAGCAGCCTGGCCCCCAGGCTGTGTGTGTTCTTCAGCTGCCCGGCCCCCTGGCTGTGTGTGTGTTCTTCAGCAGCCTGGCCCACAGGCTGTGTGTGTGTTCTTCAGCAGCCCGGCCCCCTGGCTGTGTGTGTTCTTCAGCTGCCCGGCCCCCTGGCTGTGTGTGTGTTCTTCAGCAGCCAAGCCCCCAGGCTGTGTGTGTGTTCTTCAGAAGCCCGGCCCCCAGGCTCTGTGTGTTCTTCAGCAGCCCGGCCCCCAGGCTGTGTGTGTTCTTCAGCAGCCCGGCCCCCCAGGCTGTGTGTGTGTGTTCTTCAGCAGCCCGGCCCCCAGGCTCTGTGTGTTCTTCAGCAGCCCGGCCCCCAGGCTGTGTGTGTTCTTCAGCAGCCCGGCCCCCAGGCTGTGTGTGTTCTTCAGCAGCCCGGCCCCCCAGGCTGTGTGTGTTCTTCAGCAGCCCGGCCCCCAGGCTGTGTGTGTTCTTCAGCAGCCCGGCCCCCAGGCTGTGTGTGTTCTTCAGCAGCCCGGCCCCCCAGGCTGTGTGTGTGTGTTCTTCAGCAGCCCGGCCCCCAGGCTGTGTGTGTTCTTCAGCAGCCCGGCCCCCAGGCTGTGTGTGTTCTTCAGCAGCCCGGCCCCCAGGCTGTGTGTGTTCTTCAGCAGCCCGGCCCCCCAGGCTGTGTGTGTTCTTCAGCAGCCCGGCCCCCAGGCTGTGTGTGTTCTTCAGCAGCCCGGCCCCCAGGCTGTGTGTGTTCTTCAGCAGCCCGGCCCCCCAGGCTGTGTGTGTGTGTTCTTCAGCAGCCCGGCCCCCAGGCTCTGTGTGTTCTTCAGCAGCCCGGCCCCCAGGCTGTGTGTGTTCTTCAGCAGCCCGGCCCCCAGGCTGTGTGTGTTCTTCAGCAGCCCGGCCCCCCAGGCTGTGTGTGTTCTTCAGCAGCCCGGCCCCCAGGCTGTGTGTGTTCTTCAGCAGCCCGGCCCCCAGGCTGTGTGTGTTCTTCAGCAGCCCGGCCCCCAGGCTGTGTGTGTTCTTCAGCAGCCCGGCCCCCAGGCTGTGTGTGTTCTTCAGCAGCCCGGCCCCCAGGCTGTGTGTGTTCTTCAGCAGCCCGGCCCCCAGGCTGTGTGTGTTCTTCAGCAGCCCGGCACCCAGGCTGTGTGTGTTCTTCAGCAGCCCGGCCCCCAGGCTGTGTGTGTTCTTCAGCAGCCCGGCCCCCAGGCTGTGTGTATTCTTTACACAGAATTTACAGAACTGGTTGATTTATACCCGCACTGGGTGAGGTGATAAGACAAGAAAGGTAAAAACACGAGGGATACATGAGGGATAAATGGGGGATGAAGCACATAAGAACATAAGAATAAAGGTAACTGCAGAAAGCCTATTGGCCCATACGAGGCAGCTCCTATCTGCATACAAAGATTAATCAGGTGCTGATTAACCTGATTAATCTTTGTATGTAGATAGGAGCTGCCTCGTATGGGCCAATAGGCTTTCTGCAGTTACCTTTATTCTTATGTTCTTATGTGCTTCATCCCCCATTTATCCCTCATGTATCCCTCGTGTTTTTACCTTTCTTGTCTTATCACCTCACCCAGTGCGGGTATAAATCAACCAGTTCTGAAAATTCTTTTCACCTCAGAATGAACCATAGAGGTTCGAAACGTTGTGCAAATTGTATAAATAAGTGTAATACATTCTATAGTAATTTACTTTTTTCTTCACCTTGAAATTACGAAAATGAGTTTTGGAGAACTCCTCTTTCAGCTAAGCCCTGATGCTAAGAAAATAGTTAGAGGGATAGAAGCCCTAAATCAGAAGATAGTAAATACAGAATATGCGGTCATATTCAATGAGACATATATATATATATATATATATATATATATATATATATATATATATATATATATATATATATATATATATGTCGTACCTAGTAGCCAGAACGCACTTCTCAGCCTACTATGCAAGGCCCGATTTGCCTAATAAGCCAAGTTTTCATGAAATAATGTTTTTTCGACTACCTAACCTACCTAACCTAACCTAACTTAACTTTTTCGGCTACCTAACCTAACCTAACCTATAAAGATAGGTTAGGTTAGGTTAGGTAGGGTTGGTTAGGTTCGGTCATATATCTACGTTAATTTTAACTCCAATAAAAAAATATTGAGCTCATACATAATAAAATGGGTAGTTTTATCATTTCATAAGAAAAAAATAGAGAAAATATATTAATTCAGGAAAACTTGGCTTATTAGGCAAATCGGGCCTATATATATATATATATATATATATATATATATATATATATATATATATATATATATATATATATATATATATATATATATATATATATATATATTGTAGACCAAGTTGCTGCAGAGTGCCTGGGTGCTGCAACAACACAACACGACATTGCTCGCCTCACAGCAGTAGCAGCACCACATGCAGGGGATTTCCTGTTAGCAACCCCAATGTCGGCAACTGGCACGCGTCTCACACCACACGCCCTCCGAATTGCTGTGGCCCTCCGCCTTGCTGCCCCAATCCACACCAGATATAGGTGTATTTGCGGCGAGGTGGTGGCTGACAGGTACGGTCACCATGGCCTACTCTGCCAAAGCACAGGGGGATGGCACTCGAGGCACAGTGAAGTTAACGACATCATCAAGAGGAGCCTCACCACAGCTGGATGCCCAGCTGAAAGAGAGCCCCGTTACCTAACGCCCCGTAACTCTGATGCTCTTATTGGTCGCCCGGATGGTATCACAGTGAACCCCTGGAAGAATGGCAAGCAGTTGGTATGGGACTACACGTGCGTATCAACCCTGGCTAACACCTACATTAACCTCAGTGTTGCACAACCAGGTGGCGCTGCCACCCACAGGGAAGCAGCCAAATCCCGTAAGTATAGAGAACTGGATCACCACTACAATTTTGTCCCCATTGCTTCTGAGACGCTCGGCGCCTGGGGTAAAAGTGCTACCAGTTTTTTGAAGGAACTGGGTTCTAGGCTCATTGAAACAACAAGGGACCCGAGAGCTGCAAGCTTTCTTTTCCAGCGCCTCAGTGTGGCGATACAGAGGGGAAATGCGCACTGCATCCAGGGTTCCTTCCCGCCATCTGAGGAGCTGGAGGAACTCGACAACCTATGACAACCATCGTTGTAACCCATATGTAACTCCTTTTTTGTAACAAACTTCAAATAAAGTAAATATATATGTGTACATACAAAAGAATGGGGTGGTAGGAGAAGATAATATTAGTGTTCAGTGAGAAACCACAAGGTCTCCTCTGAATACTTTTTATTTTCTTCTCCGAGGCTATGGGTCCCCACATTGGCACCAGAGGTGGTACCCTCACAAACTTTATATATATATATATATATATATATATATATATATATATATATATATATATATATATATATATATATATATATATATATATATATATATATTTATTGGCCTTCTAGGAGCTTATCCTTATTTGAAACATTGACTGAGATCTGTGGCAGCCACACACGCTGTGCTATACCAGTGTGTGTGTGTGTGTGAGGGGAGGCAGCCAGCGCTGACCACAGGGTACCCCACCACCTGTTTACTCAAGAGGCCTGTGGTCACCTAGGGTGGCAGTCCAGGCCCTATTATACTGAGCTGTAACGACCATTCTCCTCTGGCATACTTTACCCTCGGCTTTTAATCCTACTGAGACCCACTGAGAGTGCTCTACCCCTCAGTGCAGGTTTATGACTGTTGGCGCTGATGACTGGTAAGGCATGCTGCCTGCCCTGCCATTTGCGTGCTAATCATCATCATATGATTATCAATGATAACCAGGTATCGGACGAAGTTTCTTCAATTAACGTCGCCTGATGAAGCAGGTATGGAGGAGACAGCTGCTGGACCCTCAGGGTTCTCCCCCACCATGACCAGTGACACTGTCACCCCACCACCCAGTGATGAGTTTGTGGAGGTGGTAAGTAAGAGCTAGAGAAAGAAACAAAGGAAACAGAAGCCTGGTGAACAACAGGGTGGAAGACGTCCACTAGCACCAAGGAGCGAGTACACACGTCTGACCTTCCCTAAAGGCACGAGTGTGGCGGAAAGGATTGTGTGGAGTAAGAAACTGAGCGAGGAGTACCCACCTGGCTCCTCAGGTGTGGTACGTCCACATGTCAACTCCCCATATGTGTATGTTTCAAGACAGAAGCAGCAGGTTGTGGAGGCTCTTCTACAAGGGAAAATAGGTGATGTAAAGCTCTCCCTTCTAGATAATCCACCACGGAACAAGAAGATGGATGAATACCTAGTCTACAGGTACAGTCACGGGTATCCACTAGAGTGGGCCCATGAATTAGACGGGGTACACAGAGCACGAAGATTGACCAAGAATGGTAAGCCTACTGATCAAATAGTCATAGTCTGGAAAAAGCCTGACTCGCCACCTGACCAGTATTGGTTTACTGGGTTGTATGCGCTCCCCAGCACGTTCAGGGTGTGGGAGCCGAACCCTGTGGAGGGTTACGAGTGCTGTGGCAGTGGCCACATAGCTAAGTACTGCTGGTGCCCCACACCCAAGTGTGCTCTCTGTTCCGGTCCTCATCCACTGAAGGACTGTCAGTATAAGAAGACCAGAGGCCAAAGAAAGCTTGAACAGGAGCAACAGAACACTGTAACAGAAGCAGGGTAACAACATGAAACTGTGCCTCCGTCTCAACCGCCGCTGAAGTGTTTCAGATGTGGTACGGAAGGAGTGACTATCTGGCACTCAGACTATACCAAACGGCCAGCCTCCCTTGGCACAAGGAAGCAAGTGCCTGAGGCTCAACAAGTGCCTACTGATGCCGGCTCTAGTACTGTTGACCCATCCCATAGTGGTGACAGTACCAGCAACGCCCCTGACAACACACAACAGCCTGAGACAACAGTTAACGATAGTTGGCAACCTTGCAAGCACAGCCTTGTAGCAGAACTGGCTGAAATTATACAGACGCTACGTCGGGCCCCTTCACACGAGATACAGCAGCCTCCACACTGCTGTGTCACAGCCGTGGCCCGCCCTGGTAAAGGTACCTGCGGTGGTGGTGACGGCGGCGGCAGAGATGAGATCGACAACGGAAGCGGTGGCGGCGTCAGTCAACTCAGGGATGACAGCAGTGTTAGTGACACAGAAACATTAACTGGAAAAGGAAGTCGACCTGCATCAGCATATATTAAAATGATTAATGACCTTAACGAACGCGTTTGAACCAAGTACGAGAATGCAAATGATAATATTCAGCGTGACAATACTTATGCCATGCAACTTACAGAGAACATTCACTCGCGGACCATCCCGAATTGCTCAGTGATCAAGAGACTGATGACATCACCAGGTGTTACTGACGACACCAAACGCCAGGTTGGTGCGGCTCTTTACGTCGTAGAGTCACTTATTGACACATTGTGGAAGTGGGACGAGGACAACAATGGGACCACCAGTCCCAGGGAGGAACAACACCAAGACGATGGCTGCTGTTGACACAAGAACCATTAGGTTTCTCAGTTGGAACATTCGTAGCATTAACAAAAGATTGAATGATCTAATTGCACATGTTACCAGTAACAACATAGATATAATTGTTATACAGGAGCCCTACACGTCCAACATGATAAACAAAACCCCACCAAAGATCAGAGGGTATGCATCCTATAATAACAGTAACGCCACAGGCCTATTAACATACGTCAGAAGTGATTTACCGCACATTCTTGTGAGCACGTCACACAATGTACACACACAGTACCATCACTTTCATGTACAAACTGCAGCAGGCCACTTCTCATTCTCATTTAATGCTAGACATATTACGCTGGGAGACATTACTAACAACGATAATGGATGCAAATTTATAAAATATGTTTATGACAACAGATTAACCGTGTATACTACGGATACCCAAACTCACTTATTGGGAGGCAGACTTGATTATGTAATGGGTAGAAACCTTGTGCAGGATAATATGGAATGTTCGTTGGTAAATTACTTGGTTAGTGATCACTGTGCAGTTTCTGCTTCCTATGAGGTACAGTGTGATGTACCTAATAGACATCAGAGACGGAAAATGAATATTCCATATGGCTTGCAGGACCATTTTATTAGTTGTATTTCAAAATGATATCAAGATTACACAATAACGAATGCACAAGCCTTCTCCAGAGATCTCGTTGATACGATTACTACCTACTACGACACATGGGTGTGTTGGGGAACAGGTCGTAAGCCTAGCAGAAGTGGACAACACCTACCACCACCCAAGTGGGTCCTTGACCCCGTATTTGTTAAAGAACATGAACGAGTAAAGCAACTTTGAGATACATACAACAGAACCAAAGCACAAAGTGACTTGCATGCATTTCTTGTCGCAAATAGAGAGGTGAGAGACATGAGCAACGTTATACGTAATAAACATTGGGAAGAGTTCCTACAAAGTATAAATGAGCAAACAACATTTGTTAAGTTTGGGAAAAGATACGAAAAATCTCTAGAAGCAGCCCAACCAAACCACTGCACCACAGCCCACTGGAACAAGCAAACATTTTCCTTGATCAATGGGCACTAACATCGAGCTATGACTCACTCCCAATTAACATGCAGCACAAACTTGATGACACGCGCCCCAACAGACAACGAACCATCAATCTTGCCTGTACAGCTTTCGACGTGTCGGACCTTAATGATGTAACTGAATGTGAATTAAATCATGCACTGAAGATGGGATAATCAACTGCTCCTGGAGAGAACGGTATTACTTACAGTCTTCTGAGATTAGTCTCACACGTACCAGGTAATCCACTATTAGTGTTGTACAGAATGAGTTTAATTGAAGGAGTATTACCTGATGCTTGGACAAAGAGTGTCATTGTTCCCATCCCCAAACCACACTCAGATAATTATAGACCCATATCTCTAACATCGTGTGTCAGTAAAGTGCTTGAACGTATTGTTCTTAACAGACTCATGTATCGTATACAGGGGCACCTGTCACCCCCAACTGTTTGGATTTATGCCTGGGCTCAGTACACAACACTGTTTTGCTGAGTACTTCGCTCATATTGAAGCTTCCCCTCAAGCAGTCTTCATCGACCTAGCAGCAGCTTTTGATACAGCAAACAGAGAAATCATACTGGAACAGCTTGCCGAGCTGGGAATACAAAAAAATTACTGAAATGGATAAAGGAATATTTGTCTAATCGAACAGAATATGTTTTGTTTAATGGTGTTAAAAGCACAGAGAGCAAACACTTTGAACTGGGAACTCCACAAGGAGGGGTCCTCAACCCCTTATTTTTCAACGTTCTGATGCATAAACTTATTAAAGATCTTCCAACTAATAATGAAGACACTCTCATTTGTAATGCTGATGATATATGTTTACAGGCTTCCTAGGATACATGTTCTGCTCGATGATTTTGCTACTAGAGCTGAGGAATGTGGCCTCCTTATCTCTGTCCAGAAAACTCGTGCCCTCATTCCATGTGGTATTCCACCAGCCAATTATCATATAGATGGGCGAGCACTTGAGAACTGCGAGTCTTACAGATACCTTGGTGTCCCCATTAACTTCCTCTCTCAAGAGGAGACTCTGGGAGAGATTAAAGCTCTTGCGGGTCCTTGTTGGTGTCAATCATGGACTTAACGTGAGACTTGCTAGAATGTTTTATGTATCATTTATACGCTCTGTGATTGACTACAATGCTCTACATCTCACACTGTATACTGACAAAGAGCTGAAATCTCTCGAAACCTTGCAAAATGAAGCTATGCGTCTCATCCTTGGGGCTCCAAAGTCCACGAGAATAGTTAATATGAGAGCTGAGTTAAAATTATCTACCACAAGTGAGAGAATTTTGTCTATTAGCACAGTTTTCGGCGTGAAGGCATTGAGTAGATCTAGACAACACATGAAGTTTCAAGCCAAACTTTCTAATATGCTGCACTCACCTGAGGTCTATAGAAGAAGAACGTAAATGATTTTGTAAATGCACCCAAGAAAGATAGTGTGCACACTACATTATTAAAACAATTAACACTGAAAACCATCACTGAGAGCACTCAGAGTATGGGTAACGATTTATGGTAACACCACTACCATCACTATACACTATACAACAACCACTACCATCACGACACACTATACAACCACCACTACCATCACTACACACTATACAACCACCACTACCATCACTACACACTATACAACAACCACTACCATCACTACACACTATACAACCACCACTACCATCACTACACACTATACAACCACCACTACCATCACTACACACTATACAACCACCACTACCATCACTACACCACTATACAACCACCCACTATCATCACTACACACTATACAACCACCACTATCATCACTACACACTATACAACCCCACTCTACCATCACTACACCACTATACAACCGACCACTATCATCACTACATACCCTTTACAACCACCACTATCATCACTACACACTATACCAAACACCACATATCATCACTACACACTATACAACAACCACTATCATCACTACACACTATACAACCACCACTATCATCACTACACACTATACAACACCACACACTACCATCACTACACACACTATACAACCACCACTACCATCACTACACACTATACAACCACCACTACCATCACACCACACTATACCACCAATCACTACCACACTATACACCCACCACTACCATCACTACACACTATACAACAACCACTACCATCACTACACACTATACAACCACCACTACCATCACTACACACTATACATCCACCACTACCATCACTACACACTATACAACCACCACTACCATCACTACACACTATACAACCACCACTATCATCACTACACACTTTACAACCACCACTATCATCACTACACACTATACAACCACCACTATCATCACTACACACTATACAACCACCACTATCATCACTACACACTATACAACCACCACTATCATCACTACACACTATACAACCACCACTATCATCACTACACACTATACAACCACCACTATCATCACTACACACTATACAACAACCACTACCATCACTACACACTATACAACCACCACTATCATCACTACACACTATACAACCACCACTACCATCACTACACACTATACAACCACCACTACCATCACTACACACTATACAACCATCACTACACACTATACAACAACCACTATCATCACATACACACTATACACCATCCACACACTACCATCACCTACACACTATACTAGACCACCACTACCATCACCACAGTACACTATACAACCACCACTACCACTACACTACTAGACAACCACCACTATCATCACTATACACACCACTATACAACCACCACTATCATCACCGTACACACTATACAACCACCACTACCATCACTACACACTATACACACAACCACGACTATACATCACTACACACTATACATACCACCACTATCATCACTACACACTATACAACCACCACTATCATCACTACACACTATACAACCACCACTATCATCACTACACACTATACACGACTATCATCCTATACAACACATATACACACTCATCACTATCTATCACTATACTAAAGTACGCACACTCACTATCATCACTACCACACTGTATACACGACCACCACTACACCACTCCACTATCTACACCACTACAATCATACACCTCAACACGAGTTAACAACGACCCTATACCATCACACTACCCACGACACAGTCACACTACACACAGGCGACACTACCACTATCATCAACACTATCACGACACAGTATACCACGACGATCAGCACTACACACTACTACAGCACTTATCATCACTACACACCACACACTACATCTAATCCACTATACACAGCACGACCACTCGTACGACTATCTATCGTCACTACCACCTACAGAACCGCATCACTATCATCACTACACACTATACAACCACCACTATCACACGACTACACTAGTAACATACACCACTACCATCACTACACACACAGTACCAAACCATACCACTACCCTCACTACACACCTATACACGACTACCATCACTACACACATATACAACCACCACTACCATCACTACACACTATACAACCACCACTATCATCACTACACACTATACAACCACCACTATCATCACTACACACTATACAACACCACTATCATCACTACACACAAGTACAACACACCACTATCATCACTACACACTATACAGACCAGCCACTATCATCACTACACACAGTATACAACCACCACTATCATCACTACACACTATACAACCCCACTATCATCACTACACACACTATACACCACCACTATCATCACTACACAACCAGACAACAACCACTACCATCACTATACACAGTACAACCACCACTATCATCACTACACACAGTACAGCCACCACTATCATCACTACACAGTACCAAACCCACGACTACCATCACTATACACACTATACCACCATATCACACACTATACAACCACCACTATACACCACTACACATATACACCATCACTACACACTAACAACACCACTACCATCACTACAACACTATCACAACCACCCACTACATCACGACACACGATACAACATCACTACACACGATACAACACAGACACTACCATCACTACACACTACACAACCACGACTACCATCACTACACACAGTATACACGACCACTACCACCACTACACACTATACAACACCACTACCATCACTACACACGATACAACCACCACTATCATCACTACACACTATACAACCACCACTATCATCACTACACACTATACAACAACCACCATCACTACACACAGTTATACAACACCACTATCATCACTACACACAGTACAACCACCACTATCATCACTACACACTAGACAACCACCACTATCATCACTACACACTATACAATCCACCACTACCATCACTACACACTATACAACACCACTATCATCACTATACACTATACATACACGACTATCATCACTATGCAGTATACAACCACGACTATCATTACTATACACAGTACAACCACGACTATCATCACTACACACAGTATACTGACTATCATCATCACTACACAGTATACAACCACGACTATCATCACTATACACAGTATACACGACTATCATCACACACTATACAACCACCACTACCATCACTACACACTATACAACCACCACTACCATCACTACACACTATACAACCACACTATCATCACTACACACTATACAACCACCACTATCATCACTACCCACACTATACAACCACCACTTCATCACTATACACTATACAACCACCACTACATCACTACACACTATACAACCATCACACTACACACTATACAACCAGCACTACCATCACTACACACTATACAACCACCACTACCATCACTACACACTATACAACCACCACTATCATCACTATACACTATACAACCACCATTGCTACACACTATACAACCATCACTGCACACTATACAACCACCACTACCATCACTACACACTATACAACCACCACTATCATCACTACACACTATACAACCACCACTACCATCACTACACACTATACAACCACCACTATCATCACTATACACAATACAACCACCACTACCATCACTACACACTATACAACCATCACTACACACTATACAACCACCACTACCATCACTACACACTATACAACCACCACTACCATCACTACACACTATACAACCACCACTATCATCACTATACACTATACAACCACCACTACCATCACTACACACTATACAACCATCACTACACACTATACAACCACCACTATCATCACTACACACTATACAACCACCACTATCATCACTACACACTATACAACCACCACTACCATCACTACACACTATACAACCACCACTACCATCACTACACACTATACAACCACCACTACCATCACTACACACTATACAACCACCACTACCATCACTACACACTATACAACCACCACTACCATCACTACACACTATACAACCACCACTATCATCACTACACACTATACAACCACCACTACCATCACTACACACTATACAACCACCACTATCATCACTACACACTATACAACCACCACTACCATCACTACATACTATACAACCACCACTACCATCACTACACACTATACAACCACCACTACCATCACTATTCACTATACAACCACCACTATCATCACTACACACTATACAACCACCACTACCATCACTACACACTATACAACCACCACTACCATCACTACACACTATACAACCACCACTACCATCACTACACACTATACAACCACCACTACCATCACTACACACTATACAACCACCACTACCATCACTATACACTATACAACCACCACTACCATCACTATACACTATACAACCACCACTACCATCACTACACACTATACAACCACCACTACCATCACTACACACTATACAACCACCACTACCATCACTATACACTATACAACCACCACTACCATCACTATACACTATGCAACCACCACTACCATCACTACACACTATACAACCACCACTACCATCACTACACACTATACAACCACCACTACCATCACTACACACTATACAACCACCACTACCATCACTACACACTATACAACCACCACTATCATCACTACACACTATACAACCACCACTACACACTATACAACCACCACTACCATCACTACACACTATACAACCACCACTACACACTATACAACCACCACTACACACTATACAACCACCACTACCATCACTACACACTATACAACCACCACTACCATCACTACACACTATACAACCACCACTCCCACTACTTCCTTGCCCTTCTACATATTTCCTCAGGTAACTGAAGCAAATAAGCTCAGCTCCTCCAGCTTAAAGGTCACCGTCATAGACGGGTCACGACGGCCAAGATAATTTGAACTTTCTTTGGAAAGTTCTTCGGGTGGCCCAATGTGGTCCAGGGGTGGCCCAGGGCGGCCCAGGGGTGGCCCAGGGTGGCCCAGTGTGGTCCAGGGTGGCCCAGGGTGGCCCAGGGGTGGCCCAGGGTGGCCCAGTGTGGTCCAGGGGTGGCCCAGGGTGGCCCAGGGGTGGCCCAGTGTGGTCCAGAGGTCGCCCAGAGTAGTCCAGTGTGGTCCAGGGTGGCCCAGTGTGGTCCAGAGGTCGCCCAGAGTAGTACAGTGTGGTCCAGGGTGGCCCAGTGTGGTCCAGAGGTCGCCCAGAGTAGTCCAGTGTGGTCCAGGGTGGCCCAGTGTGGTCCAGAGGTCGCCCAGAGTAGTCCAGTGTGGTCCAGGGTGGCCCAGTGTGGTCCAGAGGTCGCCCAGAGTAGTACAGTGTGGTCCAGGGTGGCCCAGTGTGGTCCAGAGGTCGCCCAGAGTAGTCCAGTGTGGTCCAGGGTGGCCCAGTGTGGTCCAGAGGTGGCCCAGTGTGGTCCAGAGCTGGCCCAGTGTGGTCCAGAAGTGGTCCAGTGTGGTCCAGAGGTGGCCCAGTGTGGTCCAGAGGTGGCCCAGAGTGGCTTGGCCCAGGGGTGGCCCAGTGTGGTCCAGAGGTGGCCCAGTGTGGTCCAGAAGTGGCCCAGTGTGGTCCAGGGTGGCCCAGTGTGGTCCAGAGGTGGCCCAGTGTGGTCCAGAGGTGGCCCAGTGTGGTCCAGAGGTGGCCCAGAGTAGTCCAGTGTGGTCCAGGGTGGCCCAGTGTGGTCCAGAGGTCGCCCAGAGTAGTCCAGTGTGGTCCAGGGTGGCCCAGTGTGGTCCAGAGGTGGCCCAAAGTAGTCCAGTGTGGTCCAGGGTGGCCCGGTGTGGTCCAGGGTGGCCCAGTGTGGTCCAGAGGTGGCCCAGTGTGGTCCAGAGGTGGCCCAGTGTGGTCCAGAGGTGGCCCAGAGTGGCGTGGCCCAGGGGTGGCCCAGGGTGGTGCAGGGTGCCCCAGGGGTAGCCAGGGTGGCCCAGGGTGGTCCAGGGGTGGCCCAAGGTGACCCAGGAGTGGCTCAGGGTGGCCCAGGGTGACCGAGGAGTGGCTCAGGGTGACCGAGGAGTGGCTCAGGGTGGCCCAGGGTGACCGAGGAGTGGCTCAGGGTGGCCCAGGGTGACCGAGGAGTGGCTCAGGGTGGTCCAGGGGTGGCCCAAGGTGACCCAGGAGTGGCCCAGGGTGGTCCAGGGTGACCGAGGAGTGGCTCAGGGTGGCCCAGGGTGACCGAGGAGTGGCTCAGGGTGGTCCAGGGTGGCCAGTCTCTAATATGAAGGATTTAATCCTGACAGTTTTCAATCTTTTTAGCAAAGCAGAAGCGTCCAAACTCTATGAAAATTTCAGTGATAAAGAAACGGTAATTTTTTTCTGGAGGGGAGAACTTGATGCAAATTCCAGAACTTACTAAGCTTTCGTTATGTAATATTACTGGAACGGGGGAACTTTAGGCGTAGGTAAGCGCTCTGCAAGTCAGCGTTGGCAAGATCGTTGTGTATGGTGGCCTTGGGAGGAAAGGGACGGTAGCGTTAATTTTGGAGCGCGTTGCGTCGCTGAGTCGTCCGCCGTCGCTGAGTCGTCCGCCGTCGCTGCGTCGTCCGCCGTCGCTGCGTCGTCCGCCGTTAAAAAAAGAAGCATTACATTACTATTTCTGTTTGGTGTCTCTGTTTCCAAAGCGTTCTGTTTGGTGTCTGGGAAGTTTTTCAAAAAAACGGCCAACCTACTCATGAAAAACTCCCCAGACACAAAGTAGAACGCCTTGAAGGAAACCAACGTCGTCTATGCCTTAACATGCCCACATGGGGACTGTAAGCCCCAAAGAACTCAGTATATAGGCAAGACAACAACGTCTCTTTCTAGGCGATTAACAATGCACAAACAACAGGGATCCATCAAGGAACATATAATCTCTTCTGACAACCAGACCATCACCAGAGAAATCACAGAAATCATCGACAGATACAGCAATAGCCGGAGACTCGACATCAGCGGGGCACTACACATCAAAAAGTCAACACCTGCAATCAACAGCCCATTAACGCATAACTATATTCGACCCACTTCAAGACCCCGAACCAACAAAGAAGCAGCAACAGAAAGTATGGGCCAATAGGCCTTCTGTAGTTACTTCAATTCTTATGTTTTCATACCCAATTTCTACCTATTGATTCGTGTTATGTCACCTCACTCAAAACGAGGGAAGAGAGGGAGAGAATTATCAGTGGGAAGCGCCAAAACATGAGGACTATATAGCTCACCCAAAACGAATATAAGTATGAAGTATATTATGTGTAAACTAGTCTTTGAAAATGTAAGAAGCCCTTACGAAACGCTTTCAGGCGTCTGACCAAAAATAAAAACGTAAAAATGAATTTTGGAGAGTTAATTTTTCAATTACCCTCGACAGTGAAGAAAAACATACTAAATTTTTAGAAAATTCGTGTTAGAATTATATACATATATATATATATATATATATATATATATATATATATATATATATATATATATATATATATATATATATATATATATATATGTCGTACCTAGTAGCCAGAACGCACTTCTCAGCCTAGTATGCGAGGCCCGATTTGCCTAATAAGCCAAGTTTTCCTGAATTAATATATTTTCTCTAATTTTTTTCTTATGAAATGATAAAGTTACCCATTTCATTATGTATGAGGTAAAAAAAAATTATTGGAGTTAAAATTAACGTAGATATATGACCGAACCTAACCAACCCTACCTAACCTAACCTAACCTATCTTTATAGGTTAGGTTAGGTTAGGTAGCCGAAAAAGTTAGGTTAGGTTAGGTTAGGTAGGTTAGGTAGTCGAAAAACAATTAATTCATGAAAACTTGGCTTATTAGGCAAATCGGGCCTTGCATAGTAGGCAAAGAAGTGCGTTCTGGCTACTAGGTACGACATTATATATATATTATATATATATATATATATATATATATATATATATATATATATATATTATATATATATATATATATATATATATATATATATATATATATATATATATATATACATATATATTGATGTTACATTCTTGTAAAGCCACCAACACATATAGCGTTTCGGGCAGGTCCTTAATCCTAATTTACACACACACACATTCGGAGGAAGCAGCCTGAAGCAGCTGTCTAACTTCAAGGTACCTATTTAATGCTAGGTAAACAAAGGCATCAGGGTGAAAGAAACTACCCATTTGCTTCCTCCTGTATACTCTCCAGTACGTCCAGAATAATCTCCAGTCCGTCCAGTATACTCTCCAGTCCGTCCAGTATACTCACCAGTCCGTCCAGTATACTCTCCAGTCCGTCCAGTATACTCTCTAGTCCGTCCAGTATACTCACCAGTCCGTCCAGTATACTCACCAGTCCGTCCAGTATACTCTCCAGTCCGTCCAGTATACTCACCAGTCCGTCCAGTATACTCACCAGTCCGTCCAGTATACTCTCGAGTCCGTCCTGTATACACTCCAGTCCATCCTGTATACTCTCTAGTCCGTCCAGTATACTCACCAGTCCGTCCTGTATACTCTCCAGTCCGTCCTGTATACACTCCAGTCCGTCCTGTATACTCTCCAGCCCGTCCTGTATACTCTCCAGTCCGTCCTGTATACTCTCCAGTCCGTCCTGTATACACTCCAGTCCGTCCTGTATACACTCCAGTCCGTCCTGTATACTCTCCAGTCCGTCCTGTATACTCTCCAGTCCGTCCTGTATACTCACCAGTCGGTCCTGTATACTCACCAGTCCGTCCTGTATACTCACCAGTCCGTCCTGTATACTCACCAGTCCGTCCTGTATACTCTCCAGTCCGTCCTGTATACTCTCCAGTCCGTCCTGTATACTCTCCAATCCGTCCAGTATACACTCCAGTCCGTCCTGTATACTCTCCAGTCCGTCCTGTATACTCTCCAGTCCGTCCTGTATACTCTCCAGTCCGTCCTGTATACTCTCCAGTCCGTCCTGTATACACTCCAGTCCGTCCTGTATACACTCCAGTCCGTCCTGTATACTCTCCAATCCGTCCAGTATACACCTAATCCATCCACTTAGTTAACTATACAATCAAACAAATCAAATAATTTAACCTAAAATATCCTATGTCGGAAAAAGATACAAAAGTCACTTTTTGTACTAATTCATGGAGTGAAGAGTAAATTAACGTACATGTAATACACCGTACAACTCTGTATACAGCAGGTGAAGGAGAGGCTCCCACTGACGACGGTGGCAGAGAGACTCCCACTGACGACGGTGGCAGAGAGACTCCCACTGACGACGGAGACAGAGAGACTCCCACTGACGAAGGTGACAGAGAGGCTCCCACTGACGACGGTGGCAGAGAGGCTCCCACTGACGACGGTGGCAGAGAGACTCCCACTGACGACGGAGACAGAGAGACTCCCACTGACGAAGGTGACAGAGAGGCTCCCACTGACGACGGTGGCAGAGAGGCTCCCACTGACGAAGGTGACAGAGAGGCTCCCACTGACGAAGGTGACAGAGAGGCTCCCACTGACGAAGGTGGCAGAGAGCCTCCTACTGACGAAGGTGACCGAGAGGCTCCCACTGACGACGGTGACAGAGAGGCTCCCACTGACGACGGTGACAGAGAGGCTCCCACTGACGACGGTGACAGAGAGGCTCCCACTGACGACGGTGACAGAGAGGCTCCCACTGACGACGGTGACAGAGAGGCTCCCACTGACGACGGTGACAGAGAGGCTCCCACTGACGACGGTGACAGAGAGGCTCCCACTGACGAAGGTGGCAGAGAGGCTCCCACTGACGAAGGTGGCAGAGAGGCTCCCACTGACGAAGGTGACAGAGAGGCTCCTACTGACGAAGGTGGCAGAGAGGCTCCCACTGACGAAGGTGGCAGAGAGACTCCCACTGACGAAGGTGACAGAGAGGCTCCCACTGACGAAGGTGGCAGAGAGGCTCCCACTGACGACGGTGGCAGAGAGGCTCCTACTGACGAAGGTGACAGAGAGGCTCCTACTGACGAAGGTGACAGAGAGGCTCCCACTGACGAAGGTGACAGAGAGGCTCCTACTGACGAAGGTGACAGAGAGGCTCCCACTGATGAAGGTGACAGAGAGGCTCCTACTGACGAAGGTGACAGAGAGGCTCCCACTGACGAAGGTGACAGAGAGGCTCCTACTGACGAAGGTGACAGAGAGGCTCCCACTGACGAAGGTGACAGAGAGGCTCCCACTGACGAAGGTGACAGAGAGTCTCCTACTGACGAAGGTGACAGAGAGGCTCCCACTGACGAAGGTGGCAGAGAGGCTCCCACTGACGAAGGTGGCAGAGAGGCTCCCACTGACGAAGGTGACAGAGAGGCTCCCACTGACGAAGGTGACAGAGAGGCTCCTACTGACGAAGGTGACAGAGAGGCTCCCACTGACGAAGGTGACAGAGAGGCTCCCACTGACGAAGGTGGCAGAGAGGCTCCCACTGACGAAGGTGGCAGATAGACTCCCACTGACGAAGGTGACAGAGAGGCTCCCACTGACGAAGTTGACAGAGAGGCTCCCACTGACGAAGGTGGCAGAGAGGCTCCCACTGACGAAGGTGACAGAGAGACTCCCACTGACGAAGGTGACAGAGAGGCTCCCACTGACGAAGGTGACAGAGAGGCTCCCACTGACGAAGGTGACAGAGAGGCTCCCACTGACGAAGGTGACAGAGAGGCTCCCACGACGAAGGTGACAGAGAGGCTCCCACTGACGAAGGTGACAGAGAGGCTCCTACTGACGAAGGTGACAGAGAGGCTCCCACTGACGAAGGTGACAGAGAGGCTCCCACTGACGAAGGTGACAGAGAGGCTCCCACTGACGAAGGTGACAGAGAGGCTCCTACTGACGAAGGTGACAGAGAGGCTCCCACTGACGTAGGTGACAGAGAGGCTCCTACTGACGAAGGTGACAGAGAGGCTCCTACTGACGAAGGTGACAGAGAGGCTCCCATTGACGAAGGTGACAGAGAGGCTCCTACTGACGAAGGTGACAGAGAGACTCCTACTGACGAAGGTGACAGAGAGGCTCCCACTGACGAAGGTGGCAGAGAGGCTCCCACTGACGAAGGTGACAGAGAGGCTCCCACTGACGAAGGTGACAGAGAGGCTCCCACTGACGAAGGAGACAGAGAGGCTCCTACTGACGAAGGTGACAGAGAGGCTCCCACTGACGAAGGTGACAGAGAGGCTCCCACTGACGAAGGTGGCAGAGAGGCTCCTACTGACGAAGGTGACAGAGAGGCTCCCACTGACGAAGGTGACAGAGAGGCTCCTACTGACGAAGGTGACAGAGAGGCTCTCATGTTTGACAAAGAGGCTCACGTTTGTAATGTTAATGAAGCCTTTGATGAACACTGCCAAAGTAAGAGACAAGTTAATCAAAGCTTCAAAACATAAATTAGGAGAGATTAAACACGGGAGTTAGTTCACACGTCGGCCGCTCCATCATAGTGGCGCCGTTGTTTTGTCAACATTGGGGAGAGGTTTTGCTGGTGTGCTGCTCTAGCGTCTCTATATACACTCAACCTAACAGTATTAACATCTATTATTAAAACTAAAAATTTGCACCTGAAAAACATGAATGTTTATACCATTGTAGCGTAGTGGTGGGACACGGTGGGGAGTGGTGGGACAAGGTGGGGAGTGGTGGGACACGGTGGGGAGTGGTGGGACAAGGTGGGGAGTGGTGGGACAAGGTGGGGAGTGGTGGGACACGGTGGGAAGTGGAGGGACACGGTGGGGAGTGGAGGGACAAGGTGGGGAGTGGTGGGACAAGGTGGGGAGTGGTGGGACACGGAGGGGAGTGGAGGGACACGGTGGGGAGTGGAGGGACAAGGTGGGGAGTGGTGGGACACGGTGGGGAGTGGTGGGACACGGTGGGGAGTGGTGGGACACGGTGGGGAGTGGAGGGACAAGGTGGGGAGTGGTGGGACACGGTGGGGAGTGGTGGGACAAGGTGGGAAGTGGTGGGACAAGGTGGGGAGTGCAGGGACACGGTGGGGAGTGGTGGGACAAGGTGGGGAGTGGTGGAACAAGGTGGGGAGTGGTGGGACAAGGTGGGGAGTGGTGGGACAAGGTGGGGAGTGGTGGGACAAGGTGGGGAGTGGTGGGACACGGTGGGGAGTGGTGGGACACGGTGGGGAGTGGAGGGACAAGGTGGGGAGTGGTGGGACAAGGTGGGGAGTGGTGGGACACGGTGGGGAGTGGTGGGACACGGTGGGGAGTGGAGGGACAAGGTGGGGAGTGGTGGGACAAGTGGGAAGTGGTGGGACAAGGTGGGGAGTGCAGGGACACGGTGGGGAGTGGTGGGACAAGGTGGGGAGTGGTGGGACAAGGTGGGGAGTGGTGGGACAAGATGGGGAGTGGTGGGACAAAGTGGGGAGTGGTGGGACAAGGTGGGAAGTGGTGGGACAAGGTGGGGAGTGGTGGGACACGGTGGGGAGTGCAGGGACACGGTGGGGAGTGGTGGGACACGGTGGGGAGTGTAGGGACAAGGTGGGAAGTGGTGGGACAAGGTGGGGAGTGGTGGGACAAAGTGGGGAGTGGTGGGACAAGGTGGGGAGTGGAGGGACAAGGTGGGGAGTGGTGGGACAAGGTGGAGAGTGGAGGGACACGGTGGGGAGTGGTGGGACAAGGTGGGGAGTGGTGGGACAAGGTGGGGAGTGGAGGGACAAGGTGGGGAGTGATGGGACATGGTGGGGAGTGGTGGGACAAGGTGGGGAGTGGTGGGACAAGGTGGGGAGTGGAGGGACAAGGTGGGGAGTGGTGGGACAAGGTGGGGAGTGGAGGGACAAGGTGGGGAGTGGTGGGACAAGGTGGGGAGTGGTGGGACAAGGTGGGGAGTGGTGGGACAAGGTGGGGAGTGGTGGGACAAGGTGGGGAGTGGTGGGACAAGGTGGGGAGTGGAGGGACAAGGTGGGGAGTGGTGGGACAAGGTGGGGAGTGGAGGGACACGGTGGGGAGTGGTGGGACAAGGTGGGGAGTGGTGGGACAAGGTGGGGAGTGGAGGGACAAGGTGGGGAGTGGTGGGACAAGGTGGGGAGTGGTGGGACAAGGTGGGGAGTGGTGGGACAAGGTGGGAGTGGAGGGACAAGGTGGGGAGTGGTGAGACAAGGTGGGGAGTGGAGGGACAAGGTGGGGAGTGGTGGGACAAGGTGGGGAGTGGTGGGACAAGGTGGGGAGTGGTGGGACAAGGTGGGTAGTGGTGGGACAAGGTGGGGAGTGGTGGGACAAGGTGGGGAGTGGTGGGACAAGGTGGGGAGTGGAGGGACACGGTGGGGAGTGGTGGGATACGGTGGGGAGTGGAGGGACAAGGTGGGGAGTGGAGGGACAAGGTGGGGAGTGGTGGGACAAGGTGGGGAGTGGAGGGACACGGTGGGGAGTGGAGGGACAAGGTGGGGAGTGGAGGGACACGGTGGGGAGTGGAGGGACAAGGTGGGGAGTGGTGGAGGGACAAGGTGGGGAGTGGTGGGACAAGGTGGGGAGTGGAGGGACAAGGTGGGGAGTGGAGGGACACGGTGGGGAGTGGAGGGACAAGGTGGGGAGTGGAGGGACACGGTGGGGAGTGGTGGGACAAGGTGGGGAGTGGTGGGACAAGGTGGGGAGTGGAGGGACACGGTGGGGAGTGGTGGGACAAGGTGGGGAGTGGAGGGACACGGTGGGGAGGGGAAGGACAAGGTGGGGAGTGGTGGGACAAGGTGGGGAGTGGTGGGACAAGGTGGGGAGTGGAGGGACACGGTGGGGAGTGGTGGGACAAGGTGCGGAGTGGAGGGACACGGTGGGGAGGGGAAGGACAAGGTGGGGAGTGGTGGGACAAGGTGGGGAGTGGTGGGACAAGGTGGGGAGTGGTGGGACAAGGTGGGGAGTGGTGGGACAAGGTGGGGAGTGGAGGGACACGGTGGGGAGGGGAAGGACAAGGTGGGGAGTGGTGGGACAAGGTGGGGAGTGGTGGGACAAGGTGGGGAGTGGTGGGACAAGGTGGGGAGTGGTGGGACAAGGTGGGTAGAGTGAATAGTTCCGTTATTTGGGTATTTATTGTGGGATGTTCTATTGACATGTAGATTGCTTCAAGAATTTGTAATCTTCTGACATCGTGGAGTTTGTCTATTATACAAATATTTTTATTTGTATAATAGACAATACCCAAGATATCAGAAGATTTCACATTCTTGAAGCAATCCACAAACAAATAGGACAACCCACCATAAATACCCAAATTACGTGACTATTCCCTGTACCCACCTTGAGAGTAAGAACAAGAACAGAACATGAAGACGCCACCACAGAAGACACTGCTCAACGTCATCTACACCTCATTAATCTTTGCCTATGCTTTGACTCTATTTATTTACTTATGTCCTATTCTTCCTTTACGATGTACTCCTCACATTATTGTTTTATGCACTTTTGAATACCAATAAGGAGGTCTCCTTATTGGTATAATTCCAATACGCCTATCACTGTCTCATCACTTGAGAAGGAACCATGTAGGTTCGAAACGTTGTGTATATTTACAATAATTCGTATATATTCTTCAGTTAATTATTTCTTTTTCTTCACCTCAAACAAAGATGACCTTTGGAGAAATCTCCTTCCAGTTAAATCAAGATGCAAGAGCATTAGTCAGATGGATAGAATCCCTAAACAAGAAAATAATCAATACAGAATACGCATATTCAATGAAACATGTATAAATGAAAACATGCTGCCAGTATTCACCTATATATATATATATATATATATATATTTATATATATATATATATATATATATATATATATATATATATATATATATATATATATATTTCATTGAATATGACCGCATATTCTGTATTTATTATTTTCTGGTTTAGGGCTTCTATCCCTCTATTTTCTTAGCATCAGGGCTTAATTGGAATAGGAGTTCTCCAAAACTCATTTTCGTACTTTTAAGGTGAAGAAAAGAAGTGATTTACTATAGAGTGTATTACACTTATTTGTATAATTTATTTAGAAAATAATAAATACAGAATATGCGGTCATATTCAATGAAACATGTTTGAAAGAAAACCTGCTGCCAGTATACACCAATATATATAATATATATATATATATATATATATATATATATATTATATATATATATATATATATATATATATATATATATACCACCTCTGGTGTGCAAGTGTGGGGACCCATAGCCTCGGAGAAGAAAATAAAGAGTATTCAGTGAAGACCTTGTTGATTCTCACTGAACAATTTAATATTTTTTTCTCTTACCACCCCTATTCTTTTGTATATATATTCATGTATATTTGATTTATTTAAACTTTGTTACAAAAAAAGGTGTTAAATATATGGTTCAAAGATGATTTTCATAAGTTGTCGAGTTCCTCCAGCTCCTCAGATGGCGGGCAGCAACCATGAATGCGGTGTGCATTTCCTCTCTGTATCGCCACGCTGAGATGTGGAAAAGGAAGCTGGCACCTCTAGGGGTCTCTTGTTTCAATTAGCCTAGAACCCAGTTCCTTCAAAAAACTGGTGGCACTCTTACCCCAGGCGCCGAGTGTCTCAGAGGCAATGGGGACAAAAAAAAAAAAGAGTTGCTTTTCAATCTTTCATCGTTTTCAGTGTTGCTGTACTCTGCAGCAACTTGGTCTACAATAGGGCTATCCCAGCGGGATTGCTGGGTGCTGATCCAGTTCTCTGTATTTACAAGATTTGGCTGATTCCCTGTGAGTGGCAGCGCCACCTGGTTGTGCAACACTGAAGTCAATGTAGGTGTTAGCCAGGGTTGATACGCACGTGTAGTCCCATACCAACTGCTTACCATTCTTCCAGGGGTTCACTGTGATACCATCCGGGCGACCAATAAGAGCGTCGGAGTTATGGGGAGTTAGGTAACGGGGCTCTCTTTCAGCTGGGCATCCAGCTGTAGTGAGGCTCCTATTGATGATGTCGTTAACTTCACTGTGCCTCGAGTGCCATCCCCCTGCGCTTTGGCAGAGTAGGCCATGGTGGCCGTACCTGTCGGCCACCACCTCGCCACAAATACACCTATATATGGTGTGGAGTGGGGCAACAAGGTGGAGGGCCATAGTAATTCGGAGGGCGTGTGGTGTGAGACGCGTGCCAGTTGCCGACATTGGGGTTGCTAACAGGTAATCCCTGCATGTGGGGCTGCTACTGCTGTGAGGCGAGCAATGTCGTGTTGTGTTGTTGCAGCACCCAGGCACTCTGCAGCAACTTGGTCTACAATGGGGTCATCCCAGCTGGATTGTTTGTGGGCTTTTGAGGATGGTGGGTGAGGTGATGGGCCTGCACGATGGCAGAGCGTATAAAATTGGGATCGTGTACACCTGCCAGCTGATGTAAGTGGGCACGTAGAATTTCCTTCACAAGGTCGTCGGATGCCGATAAGGAGGACAGTCTTATATAGACTGTGGGTTGATTGGTGTTGTCGTCGTTGATCCTTCTCTATGGACAACCCAACCCACAACTCGGCAGAGTGCTTATACTAGGAGATCACCCTTGGCGCTTCTGGCTCTTGGAGAGGGGCTCAACGTCACACGTTCAGGGGATGCGGCTCCAACACTTAGCCTCGTTGTCACGTGCACACACCCACTCGAGCCGCTGTGACTCCCCACTCTCTCCTTATGAGATATGATCTCCTCAATCCCCCTATGACTTACCAGTATTACCTCCTACCCTGTCCACAGCAGTGGTTCATGGTTCTTCCTCTCTCTCTCTCCTTCTTTACTACCTCCTGGGAAGCCTCACTAGGACAAGGGCAAACACCAGCAAATTGTGACACATTTACTGAACAAAGCACATACACGATACATACACACATATAATAATAATGAATCCTATACTCTATAATATCCAAATCAGGTTGCACTCCAATACCATCAGACTCTATTATCAGCTTATCAAGTGGTAAGATCATGTTCAATGTTCATTGATACTTCCATATAAAAAAACCTCCTTGACATAATGATTCCCAACAGTCACTCACCTCTCACTGCGTTCTTGCACGCTAACTGACAACCAAACACTATCAACTCCCTATAAGTAATCCACCATAACTTCCCCTTCCACCTCTGGAAGTTCACTACCCTATTTCTTTAGGTTCTTCCGGGCTTCACTACCAGGATCCTCTGCAGCTCCTCCAGGCTGCTATCATGAAGTTTCCCTTGTGCAACTACGGTGCTTCACCCTTCTGTTATGTTCTTCCACAGCTCTCTTGGCTGCTACACCATGAAGTTTCCCCGAGCAACTATGGTGCTTCTCCCCCCTCTACAGAAGCACGTGACACTCCTCTTCACACTGCTGCTTCTCCTCACAGCTCGAGGTCCTCTGCTCCACTACCTTGGAGTCTCATCAGCTACATCATCTGCTGGCTTCGAGATTCTCAGCAACTTCTTCCCCAAAAGACAAACCTGCAACCCATCGACACTCCAATAAAATTTTCCCCTTTAACACATAAACAAAAAATATTCACACACATATGTTTGCCTCAAACCTCTATCTGTTTCTCTACATACAGTGAGAGTGGACTCCCCCGTTTTGGGCGGGTCCATACTCCACCGCGCCTGGCGGCGGTCCTCACTCACTGGGAGGGTCTTCCTCCGTCAAGAGCCCGGCTCCCTCAAGTCTTCCGCCAGCGCTCAGAGGGGGCGGACGTCGCTCCGTGCTCCTCCCTCTTCACTCTCCTATTTCAGGCTTTCTGCCTTATTAAACATGTCTAACTTATAAATAAACATCGCTACTTGTCGCTGGGCACACGACCAAACTACAAGCGATCACTCTGAACTGGCGTATATCGTGCTTACCACAGATTAATTGTTCGAGGGCGCTTTCCCTCTGACGGCGTCTGGTCAGGGCGCTCCCACGGCCCACAAATAATGCCTCCGGGCGGCTTACTATCACTAATTATCGTCCACTAGACTTGAGACCACACGTCCCCCCAGCTCGATTCCACAGCTGGCACGTCCTGCACACTTCTCTTCTCTTAGAGATATATCACTAGGGTTTCCCTTCTGACGGGAGCTCAACGGAGCGCGGCTTCCCCCTGCGATGTCTGGCACTCAAGTGAGGTCAAGGTCCTCCAGAAGCGAGCCTCAAGCCTCCAGCAAAATGTCCACATCTCCAAGCCAGTCATTTACCTATTTCCTTACTTACTGCCCATAATCTTAAATTGTTTACATATCCAACCAACCATTTTTCATATGGGTTATCACCTCAATATTTGCTAGACCTTCTAGTTAGGTCAGGCTTGCTGAATAACTCTCAAGGAGGGAGACTCGTTTCTCCTGTAGGCTGAGATCATAACACTCCCCTCCCCTTATTTTTGAGAGTTATTCTAGTGGCTAGGCTCGAGATAACGCATCAGCCACTACATTGTCTCGCCCTCTTATGTGCGTTATCACCAGGTCATACTCTTGGAGCGATAAAAACCATCTGGTTAATCTCTGGTTTGCATGCTTCATTTTCTTCAGGAAAACTAGGGGATTATGGTCTGTATACACCGTTACTGGGTGTCCTCCCCCACTCACATACACTTCAAAATGTTTCAATGCCATCACCAGGGCCAAAGTCTCTTTCTCGACTGTACTGTACGACCTCTGGTGCTTAACGAACTTCTTCGAGAAGAAGGACACGGGGCGGTAAATTCCATCATTCTGCTGCGTCAGTACAGCTCCGGCCCCTATATCACTGGCATCTACAAATAACGTAAATGGCGCTTCAAAATCTGGCGACACTAGTACAGGTGCCCCAGTCAACAGTCTTTTGGTCTTCTCAAACGCTTCTTGTGCTGTTCCATTCCACTCCCACTTCTTGCTCTTTGATAGCAAACTCGTCATAGGAGCGGCTATGGTGGAGAAATTTTCACAGAACTTCCGGTAATATCCAATCATACCGAGGTATCTCAACAATTCTTTCTTACTCCTGGCACCGGGAAGTTGTCAATGGCCTCCACCTTTGTTCTTACCGGAGCAACCTCGCCTTGCCCTACTATATATCCAAGGTACTCCAGGCGGGCTCTCCCGAACTCGCTTTTTGCCAAGTTGATCGTCATGTTGGCCTTCTCCAAACGATCGAACAAATCTAAAAGTCGATCCACGTGATCCTTCCAGGAATCAGCGAACACCACAATATCATCGATGTACACTGCACATCCGGTCGCGCCTTGTAATACCTGATTCATTACTCGTTGAAAACAACTACCACTATTCTTCATTCCGAACGGCACCACTTTATATTGGTACAAGCCGTCGGGAGTCACGAACGCTGAGATCCTCTTGGCCTCCTCAGACAGGGGAATCTGGTAGTATCCCTTCAACAGGTCTATCTTCGAGACATACCGTGCACTCCCAATCCGATCTATGCAATCGTCAATGCGCGGTATCGGAAACGAGTCAGCGACCGTGAGTGCATTCACTTTCCTATAATCGGTACAGAACCGGTACGTGCCGTCACTCTTCTTCACGAGGAGGCACGGCGAACTCCAGTCACTGTCGCTAACCTCTGCCAAGTCGTTATCTAGCAGACTACTCTTACTTCTGCTCTCATTGCCGCTGCTTTCTCCGGGTTAACTCTGTAAGGGTGCTGCTTGATGGGCTCAGCACTCCCACATTCACTTCGTGCACCGTTCCGTGGTGTCTTCTAGGCACGTCCGTGAATAACGACTTATTCCTCCGTAGGATCTCCACTAGCTCCTGGCGTTGGTCATCCTCCAAATGACCCAGACGCTCACCTATCTTGGCCAGGCTTTCTGTATTTGATATCTTCGCGCCATCGGCCCTCTCTAACTTACAGTTCTCCTCTTCTATTCCTTTGCCGTCTCCTCCACACAGCACCGTCGCCTGCAATGGGGTTTCCATCGTTCTTCATCGCCTAGAGGCTTATCTCTGTCATAGTACCTCTTTATCATGTTCACGTGGCAAACCTGTGACTTCCTCGGACGATCTGGCATGTGGATTACATAATTCACATCCCCTAATGCCTTCTGGATGGTATATGGTCCACAAAATCTCGACTCGTATATACTTCCTTTTACCGGTAGCAAGACTAACACCTGATCTCCTTCTTGAAATTTCCTGCCCTTCGCCTTCCTGTCGTGGTACCTTACCATCTCTGCCTGGGATGTCCTCAAATTTTCCTTGGCCAAATCTCTGGCCCTAGAGAGTCGCTCTCTAAAAGTCTTCACATATTTTTCCCACATCCACCTTAGGCCTATCCACGGTGAGCTGCTCCTTCAGCGCGCCCACTGGGCTCCTCACGGAGTGTCCGTACACCAGTTGAAATGGGGTGAATCCGAGCGATTCTACTACCGCATCCCTGATGGCGAACAACACGGATGGTAATGCCTCGTCCCAACTACTCCCTTCCTCAGCGCAGTATATCCTCAACAAGCTCTTTAGCGTTCCATGGAAACGCTCCAATGCTCCCTGCGACTGAGGGTGATACGGTGACGAGCGCACTTGCTCTACTCTCCATCCTTTCACAGTTTCCCTAAACAACTTCGACTGGAAGACACTCCCCTGGTCCGTCTGGATAACCTTGGGCATTCCTACCCACGCAATGTAGTTCTGTAGTCTATCCAGAACGGCTCTCGACGTCACTCTTCTCAGGGGGATTGCTTCAGGGAAACGGGTGGCCGTGCACATTATGGTCAGTAAGTACTCGTGGCCTTTTCTGGTCCTCGGCAACGGACCTACACAGTCTATCAAGACTCTCTCAAAAGGCTCGCCAAATGCCGGTATGGGCTTTAAGGGTGCCTTTGGTATAGCCGGAGCCGGCTTACCTGCACGTTGGCACGCCAAACATGTCCTACAATATTTCTTTACCTCCTTCCATACGTTCGGCCAGTAGAAGTGCTCCTGCACCTTATTTAAGGTCTTCTTCACCCCCAAGTGCCCTGCCATATCTACAGAGTGGGCTAGTTCTAACACAGCCGCCCTAAACTCCTTCGGCACTAACACTTGGTGCTTCTCCAACCATACCTTATCTGCGCCGGCTTTGTCCGGTCGCCATTTCCTCATTAGTACATCATCGTCCAAGTAGTAATACACGGGGACTCCGGACATGAATTTCCCCCTTTTGCCTCCCTGATTAGATCTATAAACTCCTCTTTCTGAGCCCTAATCAGGTCCGCTCGGTTCACGCTGAACTTTTCAGGTAGGGTCATTTTCACTTCCTGTCTCCTCGAATCCTCATTCTTCTGAGCTCGATCTTCGTCGAACAGCCCAGACATGTCCATGTTGACCTCCTCCCTTGGTGGAGTCGACACTGCCATATCATCTCCAATGTCTTCCTCGGCGGCTACGTCCGACTCTGTCACTACACAGGCCGGGTATACGATGACTTGACTGTCCTCTGCCTCATCTTCAAGGATGCTGGCTAGATCTGTCTTGTCCGGCGGCGTTCCACTTGTACCGCGGTCCTTCTGGTTCACCTCCGGCACAGCTTTTACTATCAGCTCTGGCAGCACCTTGGACCCACACAAGTCGTTCCCCAGGATCACTTGGACTCCTGGAACAGGTATGTTGGGGCACACTCCCAACATCACCTCCGCCGACAAATAATCTGACTTCAACTGGACAGCACATACGGGCATGTCACTCTTAGACAACAACCCATGAACCTTTATCCTCCTACTGCCAGCTAACAGTCGATCATTTCTTATTAGGCCTCTCAGAATCAAGCTCTGATTGGCTCCAGTATCCCTGAGGATACTAACCTCCACCTCGGGTTGACCTTCTATGCCGACCCAACCTTTACTAATGAACGGCCTATACCGCTCGTTCATCAAATCTACCTTCTGTGGTTTGTCTTGTTGTACATCAATGTACTTCTTCCGGGGATCACATGTCGTCAGGGTCACGACTCTCTTGCCCTGCCGACAATCTCGCATCATGTGACCTGATCTGTTGCACTTGTAGCATCTCATTTGGGAGAAATCTCTCCTATACGCCCCCGAGTAGCTCTGACTCTGCCCACTCGTATTGGAGTTCCTCGGGCCAGATGTACTACTCATACTCTGTGGAGCTTCATTGGACTCTTGTCTCCTCCTGCACACTTTTATTTTCCTGCTTACCTCCAGCAGGCGGACTCGGCAACTTTCCTTCCTGGGGCTTAAAACTAGCTGGTCTGCTTGTCTGCCCCCCAAAACTTCTTCCTCCCCAGACTCCACTGGGTCTGCTATTGCTGCGTCTCGCCTCGCTTCTCACTCTGTTCTCCCTTAAGCTCTTGTACGCTTCAGTAATCATATCCGCCCTATCTGCGGCATCTTTCACCTCCTTTATCCCTGCTTCTTGGATCTTGAACTTTGTTTCGGGATGCATCATCTCCAAGAACTTCTCCATGACCATCAGTTGCTTCAGGTCAGCATAAGATCCAACTCCAGCAGTCTCAATCCACTTCTGGAATCGTCTTTCCAGATCTCTTGCTGTCTCAGCAAACGTACATGCTCCAACTTTGATCATTTCTCTGAAGCGCTTCCTATAAGCTTCTGGGGTTAACTGAAACGAGCGCAATATGCTGCTCTTTACTGTGGCGTAATCCTGGCACTCTTCCAGTGACAATTGGGTGTATGCCTCCCTGGCTGCACCGGTCAATCTTAACTGGACCAGCTGGGCCCATTCCTCCTGTGGCCACTCCTTGATGCTGGCTACTTTTTCAAAGTGCTCGAAAAAGCTCTCTGCCTCTTCGGGAACAAACAAGGGAATGTCCTTCTCCCTAACCCTAACATCTGGTGGGTGTGATACCTGGGTGGTGCTCTCTGGCAACCCATGTTCAATCCTTTGCTCAGCCAAGGTTCTATTCGCTTCTATCTGCATTTGTTTTGTTCTCTCTTTTTCTTTTTCGACCTGGGCTTTTTCTTTTTCGACCTGGGCTTTTTCTTTTTCTTTCTCTTGTTCCAACTCCAGTTCTCTTATTCTGGTTTTCTCTTTTTCTACTTCCAACCTGGTTTTCTCTTTTTCTACTTCCAACCTGGTTTTCTCTTTTTCTACTTCCAGCCTGGTTTTCTCTTTTTCCTTCTCGGCTTCATTTTTCATCTGGAGTTCTAATTTCATCTTTTCCAGCTGGAACTGTCTCTCCTTGTCCTCACGCTGCATCTGGAGCTCTAACTGGAATCTCTCCAAGCTCCTATTCCGGCTACTCCTGCTACTGCGGCTACTCTTGCTGCTCCTACTCGATCCCTGGGATCTCACGTCATCCTGCCCATCATCCTCCTTTCCACTTTCAGCTCCTTTCTGGGCTCCTTGTTCTGCCGCTTCATTTTTGGCTCTTAACTGCCTCAGGATCTCATCCTTCATCCCAGCTACTTTAGATGCTTTCAACCTGATGCCACATTTTTCTGCTATTTGTTTCAATTGATCCCTCGTGCAACCTTCCAAGTCCTCGGGCTTGCCTGACTCCACAAACGTTTGCACCTTATCCATCTTTGTCCTGTGAGTCTTCCCAAGAGAGAGAATATACACCTGCGGTCACACAGTTTATTTCAGCAAGGGTGTACAAATCCACTATTGGACAGGGTGTGGGTGTGTCAGTTCACTCTCCCGGACAGGCCCCCAATTTCTTATATAGACTGTGGGTTGATTGGTGTTGTCGTCGTTGATCCTTCTCTATGGACAACCCAACCCACAACTCGGCAGAGTGCTTATACTAGGAGATCACCCTTGGCGCTTCTGGCTCTTGGAGAGGGGCTCAACGTCACACGTTCAGGGGATGTGGCTCCAACATTAGCCTCGTTGTCACGTGCACACACCCACTCGAGCCGCTGTGACTCCCCACTCTCTCCTTATGAGATATGATCTCCTCAATCCCCCTATGACTTACCAGTATTACCTCCTACCCTGTCCACAGCAGTGGTTCATGGTTCTTCCTCTCTCTCTCTCCTTCTTTACTACCTCCTGGGAAGCCTCACTAGGACAAGGGCAAACACCAGCAAATTGTGACACATTTACTGAACAAAGCACATACACGATACATACACACATATAATAATAATGAATCCTATACTCTATAATATCCAAATCAGGTTGCACTCCAATACCATCAGAACTCTATTATCAGCTTATCAAGTGGTAAGATAATGTTCATGTTCATTGATACTTCAATATAAAAAAACTCCTTGACATAAGGATGCCAACAGTCACTCACCTCTCACTGCGTCTTGCACGCTACTGACAACCAAACACTATCAACTCCCTATAAGTAATCCACCAGAACTTCCCCTTCCACCTCTGGAAGTTCACTACCCTATTTCTTTAGGTTCTTCCGGGCTTCACTACCAGGATCCTCTGCAGCTCCTCCAGGCTGCTATCATGAAGTTTCCTTGTGCAACTACGGTGCTTCACCCTTCTGTTATGTTCTTCCACAGCTCTCTTGGCTGCTACACCATGAAGTTTCCCCGAGCAACTATGGTGCTTCTCCACCTCTACAGAAGCACGTGACACTCCTCTTCACTGCTGCTTCTCCTCACAGCTCGAGGTCCTCTGCTCCACTACCTTGGAGTCTCATCAGCTACATCATCTGCTGGCTTCGAAGTTCTCAGCAACTTCTTCCCCAAAAGACAAACCTGCAACCCATCGACACTCCAATAAAATGTTCCCCTTTAACACATAAACAAAAAATATTCACACAATATGTTTGCCTCAAACCTCTATCTGTTCTCTACATACAGTGAGAGTGGACTCCCCCGTTTTGGGCGGGTCCATACTCCACCTCGCCTGGCGGCGGTCCTCACTCACTGGGAGGGTCTTCCTCCGTCAAGAGCCCGGCTCCCTCAGTCTTCCGCCAGCGCTCAGAGGGGGCGGACGTCGCTCCGTGCTCCTCCCTCTTCACTCTCCTATTTCAGGCTTTCTGCCTTATTAAAACATGTCTAACTTATAAATAAACATCGCTACTGTCGCTGGGCACACGACCAAACTACAAGCGATCACTATGAACTGGCGTATATCGTGCTTACCACAGATTAATTGGTCGAGGGCGCTTTCCCTCTGACGGCGTCTGGTCAGGGCGCTCCCACGGCCCACAATAATGCCTCCGGGCGGCTTACTATTCACTAATTATCGTCCACGACTTGAGACCACACGTCCCCAGCTCGATTCCACAGCTGGCACGTCTGCACACTTCTCTTCTCTTAGAGATATATCACTAGGGGTTCCCTTCTGACGGGAGCTCAACGGAGCGCGGCTTCCCCCTGCGATGTCTGGCACTCAAGTGAGGTCAAGGTCCTCCAGAAGCGAGCCTCAAGCCTCCAGCAAAATGTCCACATCTCCTAGCCAGTCATTTACCTATTTCCTTACTTACTGCCCATAATCTTAAATTGTTTTACATATCCAACCAGCCATTTTTCATATGGGTTATCACCTCAATATTTGCTAGACCTTCTAGTTAGGTCAGGCTTGCTGAATAACTCTCAAGGAGGGAGACTCGTTTCTCCTGTAGGCTGAGATCATAACAACAGGAAGGCTGGAACAGCGATTTGCGTTGCTGTTCGAACTCCGAGGCCCCCAAGTCGTCTTACGGGAAGAGAGACTTGTTTCCACTGTAAGTCATCAAGAGAGAGGTTAAGGGCTTTTTCTAGCATTGATTTCAGTAACAGGTCATATTCTCCTAGTTTTTGGCTATTGTAAGATGGTGAACACCTCAGAAAGTAGGTTAACCTGGGGAGGGACAGGCATCTAGTGATGAGGTAGAGTGCATCATGAGCATCAATATCCTCAATCCTCCCATCCATCCTCTTAAGGTCGGCGATTTTCTTATCAAGGACCTCATCGATGGCTTTCAACCCCAGGGGAGCTCCTAGGAGTGTGCTGTCTTCAGGTTTAG
>NC_059611.1:14504890-14739890 GCF_020424385.1 Procambarus clarkii
AGTGCTAAACGCGTTTTCGGCTTAATTCACCTTCATCAGAGCAAAGTAGAATGAAAATGGAGACCTTGTTGGTGAGACCTTGTACCCCGCCGGGCACCTGACCACCATGGAAAGGCGAAGAAAGAAAACATAAGAGAGAAGGCATCTGCAGAAGGCCCATTGGGCCACACGAGGAAGCTCCTATCAATATCCATAAGTGGAAGATATATAAAAGTGACAAACATGTTAAATGAATGCAATATTGTATTGAGGTGCTATATTGAAGCTTATATGGGGACCCAACTTGTACATACCAGGGCTCACATTAAGGCTGTTGTTACCTTGTTTGATCAAACAATCAATCTGTTTCAATCTGTTTATCTTCGCTTTCAATTCTGTCTTTCAATTTTCTTTGGGACTGTCAGTCCCAAAGAACTCAAGGCAAGATAACAACGTCTCTCTCTAGGCGATTAACAGTGTATAAAGAACAGGGCTCCATCAAGGAACATATAATCTCCTCACACAACCAGACCATCACCAGAGAAATCTTAACAAGCAACACAGAAATTATTGACAGATTACAACAATAACAGGAGGCTCGACATCAGCGAGGCCCTTCACATCAAAAAGTCAAAACCAGCAATCATCAGTCAATTAACACATAATTACATTCTACCCACTTCAAGACTCCAAACCAGCACTGATGGGAGAAGATAAATATATGCCAATGTTATATACCCATTGTTTCGTGTTCTGTCTTTTCCCATTGGTTTGTTTCCTGTCACCCAAAAAATTTGTATCCTATCACCTCACCCAAAACCGAATATAAGCATGATCTGAGTATGTTAAAAAAATTGTCTTTGAAAATGTAAGAAGTGTTCTTGCGAAACGCTTCTAGGCATCAGACCATAAATAAAGAGTGAAAATGAACTAATAAAGAGTGAAAATGAACTGTGGAAAGTTAATTTTTCAACTATCCCCGATAGTGAAGAAAAACATAAGAAATATTGAGAAGATTCTTGTTAGAATCCTAAATCTTACCCTTTCGGTCATATTCAATAACATATATAGATATATAGAAAAAATATATAAATATATATCTGTAATTTAGAAAGTGTGTTATATATTGAGGGAACATAATATATTTCCTTCAAGTTACCGAGATGTTTGCCCAGCTCATGACTGCTACTCTCGCATACTATTCAACAAGGGAACTTTTAACACTCTGGCTCAAACCTAGTTACAGTTTTCTGTGTAATTTCGAAACGATTGTTTTTCTTCCTTTTTTCAAACTTTTTGTAATAGCTTAGCAAATAATGTGAGTTTGGGAAAACCTGAGCAAACATTTCAGCTTAAGTTGTTTCATTTTCCGGTGAAGGATGTCGAAAGTTTTCATGGGATTAAATTCTTCTTAGCGATATTCAGTTTTCTTAAGCCGGTTTGTTGCTTAATGGTAAAGTTAATGGTTGTGTCTGCACCTTGTCAAGGGAAGAGGGAGAAATACGGAGACGTGAGAGATGTTCATCTGAATATATCTTAGGGCCACCATCCCTAGTGGCCTCAACGGGGACAGGAAGCCGGTGGCTTGTCAACGGCCTCCCCAGGATTTTTTCGAGCTGAGCTTTTAAATGCGTAATGTGTTAGCATTTTCGGCTTCGGAGGGTAAGAGATTCCCATAGTATAATAACCTTATGGGTGATAATGGGTTGTAATCCCATAGGAACCCTGTTATAGGAACAACCATAGGGGTTGTTCCTATAGGAGAAACCCTACGGGTTCCTGTTGAGTATCCTACAGTGTTGCTTGTTGAGCTGGACGCTGTTGTATCCTTGTGCCGGTGACATTGAACCTTTCAGAGAAGTGATGAGGCTTAATATCCTCCAACTTCTTCAGTATTTTTAAGGTCTCGACGAGATCAGCCTTGTCTTGTCTGGTTTGAATAAGTAAGTTGTCTGTTCTGTAGCCCACAACTGTTCCTTGTGTGAGGGCTGACTTAATTCTGGGAGGATTTGCAACAAGCAGGCAGCCGGACTGCAACACACAGATATACACACACATACGAGGAATTGACAGGGTAGATAAAGATAAACTGTTTAACACGGGTGGTACGCGAACACAGGGACACAGGTGGAAACTGAGTACCCACAGGTGGAAACTGAGTACCCAGCCACAGGGTCGTTAGAAAGAACCTTTTCAGTGTCAGAGTAGTTAACAGGTGGAATGCACTAGGAAGTGATGTGGTGGAGGCTAACTCCATACACAGTTTCAAGTGTAGATATGATAGAGCCCAGTAGGCTCAGGAACCTGTACACCAGTTGATTGACAGTCGAGAGGCGGGACCATAGAGCCAGAGCTCAACCCCTGAAAGCACAACTAGGTGAGTAGACAGTCACCGCGGCCACAGACAGATACAGCTGAGCGCTAATGTTGTCTGTCCTGGCGGAGACTCCACCACTAAAATGTGTCACGCGGAAAATCTGGCTTCGCGAAATGAGTCTGGCAAGGCCTGGCAAACCCTGGCAAGCCCTGGCAAGCCCTGGCAAGCCCTGGCAAGCCCTTACATCTCGCCGAGTGCCCCGCCAGGCCCACACTTTCCTCTTAAATAACAAACTTTTCATTCTCATCTTTATAAAAGGATGACACATCTGCCTGTTTGTCTGTCTTTGGAGGTCTGACGCTTGTGGGTAGTCTCACCAAACTGTGTAGAGTGACTGGTAAGGGGGGAGGGGAGACTATCCTATTAATGCGGGTCGGGGCCGCATCTAATTGCTCCGTTTAAAATGCCCCCCTTTATCCATTTTCTCGTGTTTATACGATGTAAATAATAAATGGGTCAAGTTCCTGTACCTTTCTGCCTCTTCTCGCTCTCCTCTTCCACCTCCCCTGATCCCACCCATTCCACCTCTCCCATAACCTTCCCATAAACCCCTCCCATAGCCCCCTTGCCACACTAACACCAGACGAGGTCAGGTCATCTGACCCGTCACCATGATGCTGGGGATGGGGGGGGGCGTAGCTGTGCTAACTTCACCCACTCTAGACAGTCACTATAAGGCTTATTGGCTGAGGTGCCCTCATGCCCCATGCTGACTGGCAGGGGTTGCCTGGTGCCCCCATGAGGATACCGCCAATCTGACTTTATGTTTTGGGAGGGAGAGTGAACAGTGATGCTGGAGAGAGAGGGAGAGAGGGAGAGAGAGAGAGGGAGGAGAGAGAGAGAGAGAGAGAGAGAGAGAGAGAGAGAGAGAGAGAGAGAGAGAGAGAGAGAGAGAGAGAGAGAGAGAGAGAGAGAGAGAGAGAGACAGACAGAGAGGGAAGGGAGAGAGAGGGAGAGAGAGGGAGGGGAGAGAGAGAGAGGGAGAGGTAGAGAGTTGTGCCTTAGGTGCGAGGGGATCTCAAACGTCGTCTTGAAGATTAATGTCTTCTTTTCTGCTTTTTGTCTCTTGCTTTGAGTGTCAGGAAGTTAACTTGCAAGAGTCCGTGTTGTGAGTGTGCGTTAAGACATGGACTTATAAGAAAGTCCACACACACACACACACACACACACACACACACACACACACACACACACACACACACACACACACACACACACACACACACACACATCCACCCTCCTCTGCATAGAAACCTTCCCTTCCCCTCACCCTACCTGCCCCCACCCAACCCTCCCTCCCCCCCCCCATTCTGACCCTGTCACCCCTTCCCCATTCCCAACATGTCCCCCTCCCACCTTTCCCCCCTTCCCCATCATCCCATAACCCTCCCTATCCCTCCTCCCCCCCTCACCCCCGTATCCTCCCTGTCCCCCCTATCTCCTTAACCCACACCCTACCTGTCCCCCCCCCCTTCCTTAAACCCCCACCCTCCACCCCAAAATCCTCTGAGACCCTGCAAACCACCTCACAGATCTTCACACCCAGGGAACAGCTTTCCCCCACCAGCAGAATGCTCGCCAAGAAAGGGACAAGAAAATGAATAGAAGAAAGTGAGCTTTAAGGCAATGTACACTAACATAAATGGGATTACAAATAAAACAAGTGAACTCGGAGAATGGGCACTAGAAGAAAACCCAGACATTATAGCACTCACAGAAACAAAGCTAACGAAAATCATAACAAACGCAGTGTTTCCACAGGGCTACTATGTAGTGAGGAAAGAGAGAGAAGGGAGAGGAGGAGGTGGTGTAGCTTTGCTACTAAGAGAAGGTTGGAGTTTCAAAGAGATGGTAATTCAGAAATGTGAAGGTTTCAGTGACTACATATCAGGCACCATAGCAACTGGAGGACAGAAAATTGTAGTAGTAGTCATATATAACCTCCACCAAACGACAGAAGACCCAGACAGGAATATGACAGAAACAACTTGGCCACCATCAATATAATAGAGTGAGCAGCTTCTGTGGCTAGCAGGAACGGATCCAGACTTCTAATCATGGAAGACTTCAACCATGGGAAGATAGATTGGGGGAACTGACACCCACATGGAGGCCCAGACACATGGAGAGCTAAGCTGCTGGATATGGCAACAAGAAACTTTCTACGTCAACACGTCAAGGGACCGACAAGAATGAGAGGAGGGGATGAACCAACCTTGCTTGATCTGATATTTACCCTAAATGAGTCGGATATAAGGGAAATTAAGTTGGAAGCCCCCTTGGGAATGAGTGATCATAGTGTATTGAGCTTTGAGTACCTTATTGACCTAGGAATTATCAACCCCAAAAAAGAACTGGGAAACAAAGGGCTGGCGTACCGAAAGGGAAACTATGATGAGATGAATAAATTCCTATGGGATATACATTGGGACACAGAACTCGGAACCAAGTCCGTACAAGACATGATGAACTATGTCACCCAAAAATGTCAGGAGGCTGTAAGCAGGTTTGTCCCAGCCCGGCAGAAAAAAACAGAGAAGCAAAGGAAGAATCCGTGGTTTAATAGGGAATGTATGAAAGCAAAGGAGCTGAACAAAAGGACATGGAGGAACTCCCGTAATAACAGAACACCAGAAAGTAGAGAGAGATACCAGAGAACCAGGAACGAGAATGTTAGTGTGAGAAGAGCAGCTGAGAAAAGGTATGAAAATGATATAGCTAATAAAGCCAAGACCGAACCAAAGCTACTACACAGTCACATCAGAAGGAAGACAACAGTGAAGGAACAGGTGATGAAACTTAGGGTGGGCGAGGACAGGTTCACAGAGAATGACAAAGAGGTGTGTGAAGAACTCAACAAAAGGTCCCAGGAGGTGTTTACAATAGAAAAGGGAGAAGTCACGGCGCTAGGAGAGGTGGCAGCAAACCAGGTGACCTTGGATAGGTTCGAAATTACAGGAGATGAGGTCAAGAAGCACCTACTGGAGCTGGATGTGAGAAAAGCTGTTGGGCCGGACGGAATCTCACCATGGGTGTTGAAAGAGTGTGCAGGAGCACTTTGTTTGCCACTCTCCATATTGTATATTGGTCACTGGAGACGGGAGACCTACCAGAAATATGGAAGACGGTTAATGTGGTCCCAATATATAAAAAGGGTGACAGACAAGAGGCACTGAACTACAGGCCAGTGTCCTTGACTTGTATACCATGCAAGGTGATGGAGAAGATCGTTAGAAAAAACCTAGTAACACATCTGGAGAGAAGGGACTTCGTGACAACCCATCAACATGGGTTCAGGGAGGGTAAATTTTGTCTTACAGGCTTGATAGAATTCTACGATCAGGTGACAAAGAATAAGCAAGAAAGAGAAGGATGGGCGGAATACATTTTTTGGACTGTCGGAAAGCCTTTGACACAGTACCCCATAAGAGGCTGATGCATAAGCAGAGAGTTACGGTGAGGGGTGAGACCTCAGATTGGCTTGGTCACCAGTGGAGTCCCACAGGGCTCTGTACTCGGACCTATCCTGTTTCTGATATACGTAAATGATCTCCAAGAGGATATAGACTCATTTCTCTCAATGTTTGCTGACGACGCCAAAATTATGGAAAGGATTAAGACAGAGGAGGACAGCTTGAGGCTTGAAGAAGACCAGGACCTAGATTCAGGAAGCTCTGTGTATTTCTTCGTAAGTGGGTTTGCTACGAAGGTTCCTAAGTGCGCCCTAAGAAGATGCTTAGGTGCGATTCAATAAGGTCCACTTAGGAAGAAATTTGTTGGTTCACCTGCGTGCCGATAGAGGTCACTACTGTGTTTCGTTTGGCCAATCAGAGAGCAGCAACATTCTTCATATTGATGATTTAGCGCTGGCTTATCGGAGCTCTACTGCCTCCTATTTACGTCGAATTTTCTTATAAAATTAATATATTTCGAAATAAAACAATGTTTTTATCAACTTCTACAGCCAGCACCGACATTGTAGTAAACAAATATGTTACATTTGTTGTTTACCTACGTAATTCTAAGAGATACTGTGTAGCTGTCCTTGTTGCTCGGAAAATGCGCTGACAATTATTGTATATATTTACTGAATTTACCCAAGGGCCACTAACTATCTAGTGGTCTCGAAGAGGACAGAAAGCCGGCGGCTTGTTAAAGGGCCCGCCAATTGTCTTAATGATATTTTTTAGCTGGAATTTGGCATTTACGGCTTCAGCGGGTAGGCGGTTCCATGGGTTTATAGCCTTCTTGGTGGAAAAAACCTCTGTTTTCAGTCCTACTTGAGAGAACATACTCTCCAACACTATATCTGTGATTGTCCTGTTATCAGTGACTTCATACCAAATGGTATGAGGTATTTTGAGCTCTGTAATTACTTCATACACTCATGAATATTGGAAGATATTCTTGTGCTGCACCCAGATTTTGCCAGTGGGGGCTAATAGATCAGCATTAAGTATTTTGTTCTCTCCTAATTCCATGTATGACTGGCCATCCTGTGAGGTGAGGATGTTGGATGAGCTTGTAGCTGGGGTTTGATCTACACTGTGTGGTCCTTCATAGAGAATAGGGAAGCAGCACATTGATGTGTATACCTAAACATTTTAAAAATACATTGTTTGAGAGGAGTCTTGTAGAAACTGGTAAGAGTAATTATAATATAATGTTTCCATGATTCAGTGCTTACCTCTTGTGAAAATTGCTTAGAGTTGTTTAGTCAGAGTTGATTTGTTTTTTGTATTGAGGCTGGTATTTTCTAAATTGATTCCATGTACAGTATGTCTAACCATCCTGCGAGATGGGAGTATTAGATAAACTTATAGCTAGTTTTTTATCTACACTGTGTAATATTCCATATAGAATAGGGTAGTAGTACATTGCTGTGTATACCTAATCTTAATAAAAAAAATCAGTAATAAAGATTTTAAATTATAGTTTGTATTATTACAAATTCAGTACTGTATTATCCTTATTAAATCATGTTGACCATGGATCATTAAGATCTCATGTTGATATGTAATACAAGTCATATTTCTTTTGAACTGCTAATCCATGCTAATCATTCATTAAATTGTGTATTATGTCTCAATTTTTCACTTCCTTGGATATACTGTACAGTACAAAAAGATAGGATAAAAATAAACCAGTAATATTTCTTTCATTATATTTTTCATTTAAATAACTGCATCAATATTTTTACAGCTGACAGGATTTGTTTTACCTTACAGGTGCATTACTTGTTAAACAAAAAAATTGGTTTATTGTTACACACAATGGTGCTACATAGCCTTCTCAGTTTGGTGCCTTCTTTTAATACTTACTGATTAAAAAATAAATAATAAATACATTTTATTCAGGAAAAGTGCATACAGTTGATTTACAAACATAATGTTGGATTTATAGGCAGAGCTAGTACATACAATACCTAAAGCCACTAATACTCATAGCATTTCGGGCAAGGTGTGGGGGAAAAAACACAGACTAAAACTTAATAGTAATCGGGATTAGGTATAAATTGTGTTGAAAGAAGGAATAAAAAATACAAAAAGGGGGTTAACATAGCATAAATCAGCAATTGCACATGTTGGTGAACAGCATTGTTTAAAAAATAGCAAGACATGGGTTGACATTTAGGAGGTAAGTTAGGTTACATGGAGTTAATTAGGCAGTACTTGGTTTAACTCTTAAACTGGTTGAGAGAGGTACAGCCTTTGACATGATTCGGGAGGTCATTCCACATTCTGGGTCCCTTGATTTGTAGAGCACTTCTAGTTTGGTTACACACAGCCAAATTGAGTAACAGGAAGAGGTCTTGGACAAAAATTTGTTCCATGCTAAATGTAGAGGAATCAGCTGAGTATTCCTTAAATAAAATAAGTTGCCTCAGCTTATATGGTAAATAAAATAAGCATTTATCAAATAAGTAGCTGCCTCACCTCACTGCCTTACTGCTACATAGCCTTCCCAGCATGGTGCCTTCTTTTGATAATTACTTGTTCCACACCCAAATTGTATAACAGGAAGAGGTCTTGGACCCCTACTTCCCCTCTCTCTTTTTTAATAATCTATATAGTCATAATTATAACTTTAAGTATTCAATGAATAAAGTTTGTGACATTTTTACCCTTCTCCTTACCTAACATCATTTGTGCAGCATATTTTTATTTTATGTCTCACCCATATTTAATTTCAAAATAAAACCAAACTAAAAAATTAGAAATGGGTATGTATAGCTAAGGTACACCCTTACTACTAGGTGAACAGGGGCATTTGGTGATAGTAAATGATCCCATCAGGCAGGGCTCATCACCTTCTCTCATATTTCATGTTCACCAGTGTTTATTTACTTAATAACTACTGGTATAATATCTTGCTATTATAAAACTAATTCTACTATCATCAAACACATATTTACTTCAAGTTTCAAGCAGAGAATGCATATATAACTAACACGAAGGACTCCTCTTCACTAGATTCACCAGCTATAATATTTTGGTCATGTTCCAATATCATAAATCGATCTCAGTGTTATGTAGTAGAGAAAAAATGACTTCTATCCAGTTTACGTAAAGCTACGAGTGGTCGAAACCACACTTAAATCCCGGAATGAACTTACGAAGGTTTTTCCACTTAGGGTACCTACTTGAATACGGACGTAGCCGCCACGAAGGCGCTAAGAGGGAAAACGTTCTTAGCTAAGAGGAAAAACCTTCGTGAGTACCTTCCTGAATCCGGCTCCTGGACAAGCTGCAGGAATGGTCGAACAAATGGTTGTTAGAGTTTAACCCAAGCAATTGTAATGTAATGAAGATAGGGGTAGCGAGCAGGAGACCAGATACAAGGTATCATTTGGAAGATGAAATTCTGCAAGAGTCAAAGAGAGAGAGAGAGAGAGAAAGACTTGTGGGTTGATATCACGCCAGACCTCTCCCCTGCAGCCCATATCAAGAGGATAACATCAACGGCATGGAGTCTATATCTGGTCAAGCATAAGACTAAACTGGAGAAGGTTCAAAGGTTTGCCACCAGACTAGTACCCGAGCTGAGAGGTATGAGCTACGAGGAGAGACTACGGGAATTAAACCTCACTTCGTTGGAAGACAGAAGAGTTAGGGGGGACATGATCACCACATTCAAAATTCTCAGGGGAATCGATAGGGTAGATAAAGAAAGGCAATTTAACACAAGGGGCACACGCACTAGGGGACACAGGTGGAAACTGAGTGCCCAAATGAGCTACAGAGATATTAGAAAGACGTTTTTAGTGTCAGAGTGGTTGATAAATGGAATGCATTAGGAAGTGATGTGGTGGATTCTGACTCCATACACAGTTTCAAATGTAGATATGATAGAGCCCAATAGGCTCAGGAATCTGTACACCTGTTGATTGACGGTTGAGAGGCGGGACCAAAGAGCCAGAGCTCAACCCCTGCAAGCACAATTAGAAGAGTACAATTAGGTATGCACAAACACACACACACACACACACGCACACACACACAACACACACACACACACACACACAACACACACACACAGACGCGGCCGACAGCAGCAACCACCGCTATTGCAATTATTTCAAAAGTGGAGCAGGAAGTTAGGACATCGCAGGAAGGAGCTTCCCACCAAGACCCATCAGTGTCCGATGGAGGGGCGAGTCATTATGCAATTATTGCAAGCCACACAAAGTTAGTATCCCAGTTGTGTTGCTAGAGTCTCGTAGGGAGAGGTAAGAGGGAAGGCTGAGAGTGATAGGGAGCGGCCTAAGGCTCTACACCCAGCTGTACGGAAGAGCTTCATGGCACTAGAGGACTGCACGAATGAGGATCCTGGGCAGGTCATTAGCACACAAGAGGTTAAAGATAGCATGGCTGAACTAGCAGGGGGAGGTGAAGGAGAGGGGATGGCACCGTCAAGAATCACAAGAGAAGGTATAACAAGAGAATAAGGTTATTGAAGACCAAAAGGTAAGACTTGACACGAGTAACAAACTCTACATTACAACTTTGAATCAAACAGAAGAACTGAAGAAAATAAATCTCCAAAGAGAGGCAAGTGTCAATAAGTTACACAAAAGAATGGAAATGGTGCACGAGGAAGGGGAAGGTAATAATTTAAATGTCTAGGATAACAGAGGAGAGAATTAAACAAACAGAGAATTAAACAAACAGAGAATTAAACAGATTTGAGGATAAAGATCAGACAAAAACTTCGCTAAAGCGGCAAAAAATTCAAATGTAAAGAAGATAACAGGGAGCAGAGTGGTAGAGGCTCTCCTCACTAGCTGGGTGACCTGGGGCCAGATTCACGAAAGCACTTACGCAAGCACTTACGAACCTGTACATCTTTTCTCAATCTTTGGCGACTTTGTTTACAATTATTAAACCGTTAATGAGCTCCGAAGCACCAGGAGGCTGTTTATAACAATAACAACAGTTGAATGGAACGTTTTCATGCTTGTAAACTGTTTAATAAATGTAACCAAAGCCGTCAAAGATTGAGGAAAGATGTACACGCTCGTAAGTGCTCGCGTAAATGCTTTCATGAATCTGGCCCCTGGTGTAGAGGCAGCAGCTACAGAGGCTGAGAGCGGTGCTAACATGGACCCTCACACAGCCTCAGGGGTGTTCAATAAACCCTAGAACTATATGTTTAACACATCTCTAACCCTGTCCATGGAGGACAGAAGAAAATGTATATATGCTGGTTAGCATTGTAAATGTGTGGCCACGTTTGTGGTAGAAAAAAAAAAAACAGCCTGAGGGAGACACTTGGCAAATATGGAGCAAGAACACAATTTAATAACAAGTTCTACACAACATTCAGACGGGAGATGCAACAAGTGAAATAGAGTATTTCTGCAGCCAAGGTAAGGTTCAGTGAGGAAGAATTTCCCAGTGAAGATTATTGTTATGAACGGCACCCCTGTGGCAGCATATTCTGGCTGAGATACTTTACAAATGAGGGAAAGTAGCAGACAGGGTATATTAGACAGGCCTTGTCTGAGGAGGAACGGGAAGCAGCAAAGAGATTCACAGAGGAAAAACAAATGATAGATGCAAGTTGACCAGAAAATGGCGGAAACCGCAGAGAATGAAGCAAATCTGGCAACAGAGGGTAGAAGACGGGGAACTAGTGGCAGCGACCAGCTTAACAACGCAACAGAGAATACAACAGAGGGTAGAAGACGGGGAACTAGTGGCAGCGACCAGCTTAACAACGCAACAGAGAATACAACAGAGGGTAGAAGACGGGGAACTTGTGGCAGCGACCAGCTTAACAACGCAACAGAGAATACAACAGAGGGTAGAAGACGGGGAACTTGTGGCAGCGACCAGCTTAACAACGCAACAGAGAATACAACAGAGGGTAGAAGACGGGGAACTTGTGGCAGCGACCAGCTGAACAACGCAACAGAGAATACAACAGAGGGTGATAACAGGGATGACTCCGTCTAAGGAAGCACCAACACAGACGAGCAGGCAAGAGTGACCAGTTCCCTACACCCGCCTCACCTTCACACACTCACGTGTAGCTCCGGAACAAGTACCTCTCAGCAGCCCAAATGTCATGAGAAGCATAACACTAATGAGCCCCAGCAGAGCTACACGAGGAGGCAGACATCTGTGAGCCCCAGCAGAGCTACACGAGGAGACAGACATCTGTGAGCCCCAGCAGAGCTACACGAGGAGGCAGACATCTGTGAGCCCCAGCAGAGTTACACGTGGAGGCAGACATCTGTGAGCCCCAGCAGAGCTACACGAGGAGGCAGACATCTGTGAGCCCCAGCAGAGCTACACGAGGATGAGCAGACATCTGTGAGCCCCAGCCGAGCTACACGAGGAGGCAGACATCTGTGAGCCCCAGCAGAGCTACACGTGGAGGCAGACATCTGTGAGCCCCAGCAGAGCTACACGAGGAGGCAGACATCTGTGAGCCCCAGCAGAGCTACACGAGGAGGCAGACATCTGTGAGCCCCAGCAGAGCTACACGAGGAGGCAGACATCTGTGAGCCCCAGCATAGCTACACGAGGAGGCAGACATCAGTCAGCCCCAGCAGAGCTACACGAGGAGGCAGACCTCTGTGAGCCTCCAGCATCAGCTACACACGAGAGGCAGACATCTGTGAGCCTCAGCAGAGCTACACGAGGAGGCAGACATCTGTGAGCCCCAGCACATAGTCTTTCTACACGAGGAGGCAGACATCTGTGAGCCCCAGCAGAGCTACACGAGGAGGCAGACATCTGTGAGCCCAGCAGAGCTACACGAGGAGGCAGACATCTGTGAGCCCCAGCAGAGCTACACGAGGGAGTCAGACATCTGTGAGCCCCAGCAGAGCTACACGAGGAGGCAGACATCTGTGAGCCCCAGCAGAGCTACACGAGGAGGCAGACATCTGTGAGCCCCAGCAGAGCTACACGAGGAGGCAGACATCTGTGAGCCCCAGCAGAGCTACACGTGGAGGCAGACATCTGTGAGCCCCAGCAGAGCTACACGAGGAGGCAGACATCAGTGAGCCCCAGCAGAGCTACACGAGGAGGCCCACATCTGTGAGCCCCAGCAGAGCGACACGAGGAGGCAGACATCTGTGAGCCCCCACTACGAGCAGACATCTGTGAGGCCGAGCATACAGTGAACCCCAGCATAGAGCCCAAAGCGAGGAGGCAGACATCAGTGAGCCCCAGCAGAGCTACACGTGGAGGCAGACATCAGTGAGCCCCAGCAGAGCTACACGAGGAGGCAGAAACCTCAGTCAGCCCCAGCAGAGTCTAGAACGATGAGGCCAGACATCAGTGAGCCCCAGCAGAGCTAACACTTGGAGGCAGACATCTGTGAGCCCCAGCATAGCTACACCAGTGCAGGCAGACATCAGAGTGAGCACCTCCAGAGCTACACGTGGAGTGCAGACAACAGTCAGCCCCTGGCAGACACAGAGCTACACGAGGAGGCAGACATCAGTGAGCCCCAGCAGAGCTACACGTGGAGGCAGACATCTGTGAGCCCCAGCAGAGCTACACGTGCAGGCAGACATCAATCAGCCCCAGCAGAGCTACACGTGGAGGCAGACATCAGTGAACCCCAGCAGAGCTACACGTGGGGGGGGGCAGACAACAGTGAGCCCCAGCAGAGGCAGACCCTGGCAGACAACAGTGAGCTCCAGCAGAGGCAGACAACAGTGAGCTCCAGCAGAGGCAGACCCTGGCAGACAACAGTGAGCTCCAGCAGAGGCAGACCCTGGCAGACAACAGTGAGCTCCAGCAAAGGCAGACCCTGGCAGACAACAGTGAGCTCCAGCAGAGGCAGACCCTGGCAGACAACAGTGAGCCCCAGCAGAGGCAGACCCTGGCAGACAACAGTGAGCCCCAGCAGAGGCAGACCCTGGCAGACAACAGTGAGCTCCAGCAGAGGCAGACCCTGGCAGACAACAGTGAGCCCCAGCAGAGGCAGACCCTGGCAGACAACAGTGAGCTCCAGCAGAGGCAGACCCTGGCAGACAACAGTGAGCCCCAGCAGAGGCAGACCCTGGCAGACAACAGTGAGCCCCAGCAGAGGCAGACCCTGGCAGACAACACTGAGCCCCAGCAGAGGCAGACCCTGGCAGACAACACTGAGCCCCAGCAGAGGCAGACCCTGGCAGACTCACAGAGCCTGTCTGCCATAATGACTCGTGTAATGTAACTCCTGAGCAACTTTGCTCATTACCAGTAATATTTCTTCAAGCTGACATTCCTCTTCTCAAAATCTTCCCGACGATTCAATTTATTCTCGAAATTTATAATTATAATTTTCTTTTCCTATTTTCTTTGCGCCAAATTCCAGATATGCAAATTTGAGTAATTTCGGATTACTTGGTTCACGCACAGCAAACCACTGTTAATATGACCAGCAGGTAATGGGGGAAAATTGTAACTGGTATTTACTTACCATTTGTGAGGAGGAGGAGAGTGGTGAGGAGCCAGCAGGGAGGCGAGGCTACTGGCCGCCTCATTGTCTCACTGGCGCTGGCTTCGTGTCCTCCTTGATAACACTTCTTCAAGACGAATATTTTGTATTTTTAAACTTTGGGTGTGGAGTCAGGTGTGTGGCTCAACAGGTGTGTGTCCGCGTAGGACTCACTCACTGGTAGATTCACTTTTGTTTCCCTGCAGTCATCAAAACGTTATTTACGTCCTGTATAGGAAACAAATATTTTTTTTTTGTTTGTGAAATGTAACCAAAGTGTAGACCTTAACCCAGAGAGTATATATCAAGGTGTATGTGTAGGTGTTGCGGGCCTTGTTAGTGTACAGCGGCGTGTTTCCTGCCGTCACACGAGGCCTACTGACCTGTGATACTACACTTCCCCCGTTAACTAGTTCCCTTCCCCCTCACCACCTGGCCGGTCACGTGTCGTACCGCGCACCATAACATTGACAACTTTTCAGCTGTAACGTGTATATTTATATACAGTAAATGCTAAATTAAATTAGTCGTTAATTATCCATAACGACGATATAAGCAAAGCTTTTGTTCTAGTTTCTTCAAGGTTTTAATGGAGAACACGAGGTTGCGATCGGCGGCGCCACTCACAGAAAACGGAGACTGGCGGAGAGCGTGCGGCCCCGTCGGCGGCCCAGCAACGTCTGCTCCAGGACTCAGCGCTCCCGGCCCAGGCAGCCTCCATGCTGAACCTCAGCGCACCACAGCCTGGAATCACGGGGGTCACGCAACTCCCACCTCGGAATCTGGATTACAGGAGGAACCTCAAATAGATTGTTATTTTTTCCCGGCACGCGTTAAACCGCTCATCCTTAACCTTTTCCAAAACTCTTTCGCCTATCTTTTTTCTCTTCTGATATTTTACGGTCTTTTCTCGAGACACAATACAATAACGTACATATATAACGAAAAATCTCGCCAAAAATGAAGTACTCATGCAGGATGGTCAGGAAATGGGAATCTGTAATATTAAAAAGCATTTGTTAACAGAATATATATATTCTAATCTGCTATTCACACTCCCCTCGCTGTACACGCCTCGCCGGATGTGAACGAACCTGTGGCAGGCTCTCAAACGTGTTCTTTCCATTCATCCTAATATATCCTGAACAACCCAGCATATTCATGCTATCCAAACATATCCTCAACATCCCAACATATTCCCGCTATCAAAGCACATCCTCAAAAATCATATCTACACAAGCCCAACATATTCTCCGTTTACCAAGCATATCCTAAACATGCCGGAAGATATGTAGGAAATAGCGGCAGTACCCGTTGGGACACGTCCATCGATTCCAGCGCCCCATTGCTAGAAGCTCAGGCAAGCCGCGGAGATCAGAGAGTGGGTGCCCATCACAGCCCTTGGTGCCCCTTCCGTCCGTGTCTTCCTTGTTCTTGACGGGTCTTTGTGGCTCCTGGCAACATCAATCATTGTGACTCCTGGCAACATCAATCATTGTGACTCCTGGCAACATCAATCATTGTGACTCCTGGCAACATCAATCATTGTGACTCCTGGCAACATCAATCATTGTGACTCCTGGCAAAATCAATCATTGTGACTCCTGGCAAAATCAATCATTGTGACTCCTGGCAACATCAACCATTGTGACTCCTGGCAACATCAACCATTGTGACTCCTGGCAACATCAATCATTGTGACTCCTGGCAACATCAACCATTGTGACTCCTGGCAACATCAATCATTGTGACTCCTGGCAACATCAATCATTGGGACTCCTGGCAACATCAATCATTGTGACTCCTGGCAACATCAATCATTCTGACTCCTGGCAACATCATTGAGGTTCCTGGGGACTCACTCTTACCTGGAGACTCACTCTTACCTGGGGACTCACTCTTACCTGGGGACTCACTCCTACCTGGGGACTCACTCCTACCTGGGGACTCCCTTTACCTGGGGACTCACTCTTACCTGGGAACTCACTCCTACCTGGGTACTCACTCTTACCTGGAGACTCACTCTTACCTGGGGACTCACTCTTACCTGGGGACTCACTCCTACCTGGGGACTCACTCCTACCTGGGGACTCCCTTTACCTGGGGACTCACTCCTACCCGGGGACTCACTCCTACCTGGGGACTTACTCTTACCTGGGGACTCACTCCTACCTGGGGACTCACTCCTACCTGGGGACTCACTCCTACCTGGGGACTCACTCCTACCCGGGGACTCACTCCTACCTGGGGACTCACTCCTACCTGGGGACTCACTCCTACCTGGGGACTCACTCCTACCGGGGACTCACTCCTTCCTTGGGGACTAACTCCTACCGGGGAACTCACTCTTTCCTGGAGATTCACTCCTACCTGGGGACTCACTCCCACCTGGGGACTCACTCTTTCCTGGTGACTCACTCCTACCTGGGGACTCACTCCTACCTGGGGACTTACTCCTACCCGGAGACTTCACTCCTACCTAGGGACTCACTCTTACCTGGGGACTCACTCCTACCTGGGGACTCACTCTGACCTGGGGACTCACTCCTACCAGGGGACTCACTCCTACCCGGAGACTCCACTCCTACCTGGGGACTCACTCTTACCTGGGGACTCACTACCTGGGGACCCTTGGGGACTCACTACTATGACTCCTGGGGAATCACTCATCCTATGGGAACTTACTCCTACCTGGGGACTCACTCCTACCTGGGGACTCACTCTTACCTGGGAACTAACTCTTACTTGGGGAACTCCTACGGGATCACTCGACCTGGGACTCAAACTCACTCCTAACATGGGGATCCTGTACTCCTACCTGGGAAATCACTCCTACCTGGGGACTTCCACATGTACCTGGGGACTCACTCCTACCTGGGGAGCTCACTCTTACCTGGGGACTCACTCCTACCTGGGGACTTACTCCTACCTGGGGACTCACTCATTCCTTGGGGACATAACTCCTACCTGGGGAATCACTCTTTCCTGGGGACTCACTCCTACCTGGGGGACTCACTCCTACCTGGGGACTCACTCCTACCTGGGGACTTCACTCCTTTACCTGGGGACACACTCACCTTCATGGGGACTCACTCCTACCTGGGGACTCGACTCATCCCTGGGGATTCACTCCTACCTGGGGACTTACTCCTACCTGGGGACTCACTCTTTACCAGGGGGGACTCACTCCTACCTGGGAACTCTTCTTACCTGGGGACTCAATACTATCTGGGGACTCACTCCTACCTGGGGACTCACTTTTACCTGGGGACTCACTCCTACCTGGGGACTCACTTTCTACATCTGAGAAATCTCCTACCTGGGGACTCACTCCTACCTGGGGGACTCACTTCTATCTGAGGAATCTCCTACCTGGGGACTCACTTCTATCTGAGAAATCTCCGACCTGGGGACTCACTCCTACCTGGGGACTCACTTCTATCTGAGGGAATCTCCTACCTGGGGACTCACTTCTATCTGAGAAATCTCCTACCTGGGACTCACTCCCTGCCTGGGGACTCACTCCTACCTGGAGGACTCACTCCTACCTGGAGACTCACTCCTACCTGAGAACTCGCTCCTTCCTAAGGACTCACTCCTACCTGGGAATTAAGTCACTCCTACCAGGGGACTCACTCTTAACTGGGGACTCACTCCTACCTGGGGACTCAATCCTACCTGGGGATTCACTCCTATCTGGGGAATCTCCTACCTGGGGACTCACTCCTACCTGGGGACTAAGTCTTACCTGGGAACTCACTACTACCTGGAGACTCACTCTTACCTGTGGATTCACTCCTATCTGAGAAATCTGCTTCGTCGGGACTCACTCTTCCTGGGACTCACTCCTACCTGGGGACTTACTCTTACCTGGGGAGTCACTCCTACCTGGGGACTCACTCTTACCTGGGGACTCACTCCTACCTGGGGACTCACTCCTACCTGGGGACTCACTCCTACCTGGGGACTCACTCCTATCTGAGAAATCTCCTACCTGGGGACTCACTCTTCCTGGGGACTCACTCCTACCTGGGGACTTACTCCTACCCGGGGACTCACTCCTTCCTTGGGGACTAACTCCTACCGGGGGACTCACTCTTTCCTGGAGATTCACTCCTACCTGGGGACTCACTTCTACCTGGGGACTCACTCCTACTTGGGGACTCACTCCTTTCTGGGGACACACTCCTTCCTGGGGACTCACTCCTACCTGGGGACTCACTCCTCCCTGGGGACTCACTCCTACCTGGGGACTTACTCTTACCTGGGGACTCACTCTTACCCGGGGGACTCACTCCTATCTGAGAAATCTTCTTCGTGGGGACTCAATCCTATCTGGGGACTCACTCCTACCTGGGGACTCCCTCTTACGTGGGGAGTCACTCCTACCTGGGGACTCACTTCTATCTGAGAAATCTCCGACCTGGGGACTCACTCCTACCTGGGGACTCACTTCTATCTGAGAAATCTCCTACCTGGGGACTCACTTCTATCTGAGAAATCTCCGACCTGGGGACTCACTCCTGCCTGGGGACTCACTTCTATCTGAGAAATCTCCTACCTGGGGACTCACTTCTATCTGAGAAATCTCCTACCTGGGGACTCACTCCTGCCTGGGGACTCACTCCTACCTGGAGACTCACTCCTACCTGGAGACTCACTCCTACCTGAGAACTCGCTCCTTCCTAAGGACTCACTCCTACCTGGGAATTAAGTCACTCCTACCAGGGGACTCACTCTTAACTGGGGACTCACTCCTACCTGGGGACTCAATCCTACCTGGGGATTCACTCCTATCTGGGGAATCTCCTACCTGGGGACTCACTCCTACCTGGGGACTAAGTCTTACCTGGGAACTCACTACTACCTGGAGACTCACTCTTACCTGTGGATTCACTCCTATCTGAGAAATCTGCTTCGTCGGGACTCACTCTTCCTGGGACTCACTCCTACCTGGGGACTTACTCTTACCTGGGGAGTCACTCCTACCTGGGGACTTACTCTTACCTGGGGAGTCACTCCTACCTGGGGACTCACTCCTACCTGGGGACTCACTCCTACCTGGGGACTCACTCCTATCTGAGAAATCTCCTACCTGGGGACTCACTCTTCCTGGGGACTCACTCCTACCTGGGGACTTACTCTTACCTGGGGACTCACTCCTACCTGGGGACTCACTCTTACCTGGGGACTCACTCTTACCTGGGGACTCACTCTTACCTGGGGACTCACTCCTACCTGGGGACTCATTCTTACCTAGGTTCTCACTCTGACCTGGGGAGTCACTCCTATCTGAGAAATCTCCTTCCTGGGGACTCACTCCTGCCTGCGGACTCACTCCAATCTAAGAAATCTCTTACATGGGGACTCATTCCTGCCTGGGGACTCACTCCTATCTGATAAATCTCCTACCTGGGGACTCACTCCTACCTGAGGGGTCACTCCCACCTGGGGACTCACTCCTACCTGAGGACTCAATCTTACCTGGGGACTCACTCTTAACTGGGGACTCACTCCTTCCTGGGGACTCACTCTTACCTTGGCATTCACTCCTATCTGGGGACTCACTCCTTCCTGGGGACTCACTCCTGCCTGAGGACTCAATCCTGCCTGGGGACTCATTCTTACCTGGGGACTCATTCTTACCTGGGGAGTCACTCCTACCTGGGGACTTACTCTTACTTGGGGATTCACTTCTATCTGGGGAATCTCCTACCTGGAGACTCACTCCTATGTGGGGACTCACTCCTACCTGAGGAGTCACTCCTACCTGGGGACTCACTCCTACCTGAGGAGTCACTCCTACCTGGGGACTCACTCCTACCTGAAGACACACTCTTACCTGGAGACTCACTCCTACCTGAGGACTCACTCCTACCCGGGGACTCACTCCTGCCTGGGGACTCACTCTTACCTAAGGATTCACTCTTATCTAGGAAATCTACCTGAGGACTCAGTCCTACCTGGGGACTCACACCTACCTGGGGACTCACTCCTCTCTGGGGAATCTCCTACCTGGGGACTCACTCCTACCTGAGGAGTCACTCCTACCTGGGGACTCACTCCTACCTGGGGACTCACTCCTATCTGAGAAATCTCCTACCTGGGGACTCACTCTTCCTGGGGACTCACTCCTACCTGGGGACTTACTCTTACCTGGGGACTCACTCCTACCTGGGGACTCACTCTTACCTGGGGACTCACTCTTACCTGGGGACTCACTCTTACCTGGGGACTCACTCCTACCTGGGGACTCATTCTTACCTAGGTTCTCACTCTGACCTGGGGAGTCACTCCTATCTGAGAAATCTCCTTCCTGGGGACTCACTCCTGCCTGCGGACTCACTCCAATCTAAGAAATCTCTTACATGGGGACTCATTCCTGCCTGGGGACTCACTCCTATCTGATAAATCTCCTACCTGGGGACTCACTCCTACCTGAGGGGTCGCTCCCACCTGGGGACTCACTCCTACCTGAGGACTCAATCTTACCTGGGGACTCACTCTTAACTGGGGACTCACTCCTTCCTGGGGACTCACTCTTACCTTGGCATTCACTCCTATCTGGGGACTCACTCCTTCCTGGGGACTCACTCCTGCCTGAGGACTCAATCCTGCCTGGGGACTCATTCTTACCTGGGGACTCATTCTTACCTGGGGAGTCACTCCTACCTGGGGACTTACTCTTACTTGGGGATTCACTTCTATCTGGGGAATCTCCTACCTGGAGACTCACTCCTATGTGGGGACTCACTCCTACCTGAGGAGTCACTCCTACCTGGGGACTCACTCCTACCTGAGGAGTCACTCCTACCTGGGGACTCACTCCTACCTGAAGACTCACTCTTACCTGGAGACTCACTCCTACCTGAGGACTCACTCCTACCCGGGGACTCACTCCTGCCTGGGGACTCACTCTTACCTAAGGATTCACTCTTATCTAGGAAATCTACCTGAGGACTCAGTCCTACCTGGGGACTCACACCTACCTGGGGACTCACTCCTCTCTGGGGAATCTCCTACCTGGGGACTCACTCCTACCTGAGGAGTCACTCCTACCTGGGGACTCACTCCTACCTGGGGAGTCACTCATACCTGGGGACTCACTCTACCTGGAGACTCACTTCTGCCTGGGGACTCACTCCTGCCTGGGGACTCACTCTTACCTGGGGAATCACTCCTACCTGGGGACTCACTCCTACCTGGGGACTCACTGCTACCTGGGGACTCACTCTTACCTGGGGAATCACTCCTATCTGGGGACTCACTCCTACCTGGGGACTCATTCCTACCTGGAGACTCACTCCTTCCTGAGGACTCACTCGTACCTGGGGACTCACTCCTACCTGGGGACTCACTCCTACCTGGGGAGTCACTCCTACCTGGGGACTCACTCCTACCAGGAGACTCACTCTTAACTGGGGACTCACTCCTTCCTGGGGACTCACTCTTACCTCGGCATTCACTCCTATCTGGGGACTCACTCCTTCCTGGGGACTCACTCCTGCCTGAGGACTCACTCCTGCCTGGGGACTCACTCTTACCTGGGGACTCATTCTTACCTGGGGAGTCACTCCTACCTGGGGACTTATTCTTACTTGGGGATTCACTCCTATCTGTGGAATCTCCTACCTGGAGACTCACTCCTATGTGGGGACTCACTCCTACCTTACGACTCTTCTATCTGGGGACTAAGTCCCATCTCGGGACTCTCCTACCTAGTGAACTCTTCTACCTGGTGAACTCTCCTACCTTGAGACTCACTCATTCCTGGGGACTCTCCTAACTGGACACTATACTTTTTCTCTACCTTTCTCTAACTCTCGACACGTTATGCCTCTGCCTTTCTCTCCCCTCTACTCTCTCTCTCTCTCTCTCCCCTCTCCTCTCTCTCTCTCTCTCTCTCTCTCTCTCTCTCTCTCTCTCTCTCTCTCTCTCTCTCTCTCCTCTCTCTCTCTCTCTCTCTCTCTCTCTCTCTCTCTTTCTCTCTCTCTCTCTCTCTCTCTCTCTCTCTCTCTCTCTCTCTCTCTCTCTCTCTCTCTCTCTCTCTCTCTCTCTCTCTCTCTCTCTCTCTCTCTCTCTCTCTCTCTCTCTCTCTCTCTCTCTCTCTCTCTCTCTCTCTCTCTCTTCTCTCCTCTCTCTCTCTCTCTCTCTCTCTCTCTCTCTCTCTCTCTCTCTCTCTCTCTCTCTCTCTCTCTCTCTCTCTCTCTCTCTCTCTCTCTCACCCCTCTCTCTACATTTCTTTCTCCTCTATCTGTCTCTATCTTTTAAATGCAATAAAGATAATTATACCGAATTATTCCAATAATTAATAATTAAAATTAACGTTCTAAAAACTTTTGCTCCAAAACGTTATTTCATAACATTTAAAACACGTTTTGTTAAAACGTTATGACCACGTATCACATTAATACTCGATTTTACAAATTCTCAAAGCACGTGAATAAAAACGTATTTAAAACGTGACTAAAACAATGAAATGTCGTTTTTAAAACGTTAAGAAACTTAAAAATATTTGAGGAGTGGGGACTCACTCCTACCTGGGGACTCTTCTACATGGGGACTCACTCTTACCTGGGGACTCTTCTACATGGGGACTCACTCCTACCTGGGGACTCACTCCTACCTGTACACCCACTCCTATCTGGGGACTCACTCCTACTTGGGGACTCACTACTACCTGGGGACTCACTGGTAATTAGGAACTCATTACGATTCAATTTTAACATTAAAATATAAGAACGCAAATTGATGGCTTCCTATTGGTCGACACGAGGCAGTTTCTAGATGTATCTAAACACTTCCAGTTACGTATAAGAGGAGCAGATGCGTCAGACTCGTCTAACAGCAGAAGAAGACTAGACAACAGGGCCCCTGTTGTCCCTCGCAGGTCTGTTTATACACCCTGTTTACCTGTTTTATTTTATATATCAGATTATTCATTCAATTATTACCATTGCTCATTTAGAGTTCAATGCCACGAAGTGCAAGGTAATGGAGCTGAGAGCGGAGCCCAGTAGGTGACGGCGCCCCCAGGGGAGGCGACGGGAGGAGTCTGGGGGAGAGAAGACGACCCGGGGGTGCTTGTAGTCTCAACAGTAACACTGGGGGCAAAAGACGACGACTAAAGAAGAAGACTTTTCTTCTATTGAAAGAAGACGTTGTGGAAGCCGCCTCCAGCCACAACTTTAGGGTCAGGTTCCACAAAGAAATTGAACGTCAAAATAATTCAATCATTACGTCGCCGACACAAGAGGTCTAGTAGACGGGGCAGAAGGTGATGAGGATGATGAGGGTGAAGGTGATGAGGATGATGAGGGTGAAGGTGATGAGCAATGTAGATGTAGATGAGGAATGAAGGTGATGTAGATATAACACCAATATGTAGAGGCCCTGACAGCTGAGTGGACAGCGCTTCGGTTTCGTAGTCCAGAGGTTCCAGGTTCCAATCCCGGTGGAGGCGGAAATAAATCGGCAGAGTTTCTTTCACCCTGATGTATCTGTTCACCTAGCAGTAAATAGGTACCCTGGGAGTTAGACAGCTCCTACAGGCTGCTTCCTGGGGGGTGAGTAACAAAAAGGAGGCCTGGTCGAGGACCGGGCCAGGGAGACACTAAGCCCCGAAATCATCTCAAGATGGACCACCAAAAGTACCAATATGTAGAGAACGGTCACTAGATAGTACCAAAATGTAGATATGAACCACTAGAAAATACCAATATGTAGTGACCAACCACCAGAAAGTACCAATATGCAGTTTTTTTTTAATTTTTATTAATTTCTATCGCAGACGTGGCCACATATTTAAAGTGCTAACCAGCATATACACATTTTCTTCTGTCCTCCATGGACAGGGTGAGAGATGTGTTCAACATATAGTTCAGGGATTTATTGAACAATCAACCACAGAAGATGATTGTAGTGCTTTTAAATTGCTAGGCTAAGCTACATACGTAAATACATAGATACACAGATTTACGTATGCCCTACATAAAGTGTTCGATGTGTCTTTTACATAGTGTCATTAATGTGCATTTACAATTTGACATATTGACATAGCTCGGGTGCAGGGGGGGGGGGGGGTTGAGTAAAAGCCTAGTTTGTGCCTCGGAGAGGATACGGGATCCAGTAAGTTCAGTAGAACTTCGGTTTCAACCCTTTTACCCTGTCGTAGGTCAGTCGATTAAGGCAGTGTCTGGGATGCTCCCGGACGCAGGTTCGAATCCTCGTCACGGCCCTTGTGGATTTATACATTTGTCTCTTTTACTCTGACAGGGTGAGATAGCTGATAGAGAAATTTGTGTTCAATTAAGAACTTAACCACTGAAGGTAATTAAGATGCTTTTAGAAGCTCACGTTATATAGTTACATCACATACATACATTGTATAATTGATACATTACATGGTCAATCTTGGGTACAAGTCCAATATATCATCAAGTGTTCCAGTACTCATATAGTAATTACAGAGTTCAGCATACCTCAGCCCAGGAGGGCGAAAGTCAGTCAATATGGGACATTCTACAATATAATGTTCAAGAGAGTGCATGTTTTCTCTTTCACAAAGTTGACAAATTGTGTACTCGACATTTGGGGTTTGAAAAAGCTGCCAGATACGTCTATATCCCAGGCGTATTTTGGCCACTATAACATCACATTGCCGGGTTCTTGTTCTATTAGTCCCATATGTGAATGTCTCCTCACGATATCTATCATAATATTTAATGCTACAACTTTCCGGTCTTTGTGAATTTGTTAGGTCGGTGAGATCTTCATTAGAAATTTGTTTAAGTATTCTCTTTGTCACTGCTAATGAAACACCCATATCAGTTTCTACTACTGGTTTTCTACAGGCTGTCTTTACAAGCATATCAACAGTGTCATGCCTTGAGATGCCAACATGTGATGGTATCCAAAGGAATTTAATTTCAAATCTGTTTTCTTTGCCAGCTAAAACATTCATTCGAATATCGCTGACTATTTTCTGGGTGTCACTACTATGTGCGTTCAGTGCCAGGAGTGCACTCTGCGAGTCACAGTATATAAGTCCACTGCCTTTGTCTTTTAAAAATTCAGTGGCAAGGTATACGCCTACAAGTTCGGTTTGAGTTGTACTTGCCCAGTCATTGACGCGCTTCATTGCTGTATGTACGAGAGAAGATTGTTCAAATATATTATATGCACATCCGGTACATCGTCCACCTTCTTCTACAGAGCCGTCGGTATAGCACTGATACACATCGTTACCCATACTCTGAGTACCTATACCCTGAATACTCTCAGTGATGCTTCACAGTGTTAACTATTTTCATAATGTAGAGTGCACACTATCTTTCTAGGGTCCATTTACAAAATCAAACGATAAATACCAGTTATCCCATGGAGTAATTGGTTGATTAATCATTGACTGAGTTAGGTACATATTTAATATTTTGATGGAATTGGCTACCATGTAGAACCAAAATGCATAATCAGATTTCGTTCTTCTTCTATAGACCTCAGGTGAGTGTAGCATATTAGAATGTTTAGCTTGAAACTTTATGTGTTGCCGAGATCTACTTAACGCCTTCACGCCGAAAACTGTGTTAATGGACAAAATTCTCTCACTTATGGTAGGTAATTTTAACTCTGCTCTCATATTAACTATTCTCGTGGACTTTGGAGCCCCAAGGATGAGACGCATAGCTTCATTTTGCAAGGTTTCAAGAGATTTCAGCTCTTTGTCTGTATACAGTGTGAGATGTAGAGCATTGTAGTCAATCACAGAGCGTATAAATGATACATAAAACATTCTAGCAAGTCTCATGTTAATTCCATGATTGACACCAACAAGGACCCGCAAGAGCTTTATCTCTCCCAGAGTCTCCTCTTGAGAGAAGAAAGGTACCCAGGGTCGTTAATGGGGACACCAAGGTATCTGTAAGACTCGCAGTTCTCAAGTGCTCGCCCATCTATATGATAATTGGCTGGTGGAATACCACACGGAATGAGGGCACGAGTTTTCTGGACAGAGATAAGGAGGCCACATTCCTCAGCTCTAGTAGCAAAATCATCGAGCAGAACATGTATCCTAGGAAGCCTGTAAACATATATCATCAGCATAACAAATGACCGTGTCCTCATTATTAGTTGGAAGATCTTTAATAAGTTTATGCATCAGAACGTTGAAAAATAAGGGGTTGAGGACCCCTCCTTGTGGAGTTCCTAGTTCAAAGTGTTTGCTCTCTGTGCTTTTAACACCATTAAACAAAACATATGCTGTTCGATTAGACAAATAGCCCTTTATCCAATTCAATAATTGTCCTTATACTCCTAGCTCAGCAAGCTGTTCTAGTATGATTTCTCTGTTTGCTGTATCAAAAGCTGCTGCTAGGTCGATGAAGACTGCTTGAGGGGAAGCTTCAATATGTGCGAAGTACTCAGCAAAACAGTGTTGTGTACTGAGCCCAGGCATAAGTCCAAACAGTTGGGGTGACAGGTGCCCCTGTATACGATACATGAGTCTGTTAAGAACAATACGTTCAAGCACTTTACAGACACACGATGTTAGAGATATGGGTCTATAATTATCTGAGTGTCGTTTGGGGATGGGAACAATGACACTCTTTGTCCAAGCATCAGGTAATACTCCTTCACTTAAACTCATTCTGTACAACACTAAAAGTGGATTTCCTGGTACGTGTGGGACTAATCTCAGAAGACTGTAAGTAATACCGTTCTCTCCAGGAGCAGTTGATTATCCCATCTTCAGTGCATGATTTAATTCCCATTCAGTTACATCATTAAGGTCCGACACGTCGATAGCTGTAAAGGCAAGATTGATGGTTCGTTGTCTGTTGGGGCGTGTGTCATCAAGTTTGTGCTGTATGTTAATTGGGAGTGAGTCATAGCTCGATGTTAGTGCCCATTGATCAAGGAGGATGTTTGCTTGTTCTAGTGGGCTGTGGTGCAGCGGTTTGGTTGGGCTGCTTCTAGAGATTTTTCGTATCTTTTCCCAAACTTCAACAAATGTTGTTTGCTCATTTATACTTTGTAGGAACTCTTCCCAATGTTTATTACGTATAACGTTGCTCATGTCTCTCATCTCTCTATTTGCGACAAGAAATGCATGCAAGTCACTTTGTGCTTTGGTTCGTTTGTACGTATCTCCAAGTTGCTTTACTCGTTCATGTTCTTTAACAAATACGGGGTCAAGGACCCACTTGGGTGGTGGTAGGTGTTGTCCACTTCTGCTAGGCTTACGGCCTGTTCCCCAACACACCCATGTGTCATAGTAGGTAGTAATCGTATCAACGAGATCTCTGGAGAAGGCTTGTGCATTCGTTGTTGTGTAATCTTGATACCATTTTGATATACAATTAATATAGTGGTCCTGCAAACCATATGGAATATTCATTTTCCGTCTCTGATGTCTATTAGGTACATCACACTGTACCTCATAGGAAGCAGAAACTGCACAGTGATCACTAACCAAGTAATTTACCAACGAACATTCCATATTATCCTGCACAAGGTTTCTACCCATTACATAATCAAGTCTGCCTCCCAATAAGTGAGTTTGGGTATCCGTAGTATACACGGTTAATCTGTTGTCATAAACATATTTTATAAATTTGCATCCATTATCGTTGTTAGTAATGTCTCCCAGCGTAATATGTCTAGCATTAAATGAGAATGAGAAGTGGCCTGCTGCAGTTTGTACATGAAAGTGATGGTACTGTGTGTGTACATTGTGTGATGTGCTCACAAGAGTGTTCGATAAATCACTTCTGATGTATGTTAATAGGCTTGTGGCGTTACTGTTAGTATAGGATGCATACCCTCTGATCTTTGGTGGGGTTTTGTTTATCATGTTGAACGTGTAGGGCTCCTGTATAGCAATTATATCTATGTTGTTACAGGTAACATGTGCAATTAGATCATTCAATCTTTTGTTGATGCTACGAATGTTCCAACTGAGAAACCTAATGGTTCTTGTGTCAACAGCAGCCATCGTCTTGGTGTTGTTCCTCCCTGGGACTGGTGGTCCCATTGTTGTCCTCGTCCCACTTCCACAATGTGTCAATAAGTGACTCTACGACGTAAAGAGCCGCACCAACCTGGCGTTTGGTGTCGTCAGGAACATCTGGTGATGTCATCAGTCTCTTGATCACTGAGCAACTCGGGATGGCCCGTGAGTGAATGTTCTCTGTAAGTTTCATGTATAAGCACTGTCACGCAGCATATTATCATTTTCACTCTTGTATTTGACTGGAACGCTTTCGTTAAGTTCGTTAATCATATATGCTGCTGCGGGTCGACTTCCTTCTCCAGTTAATGTTTCTGTGTCACTATCACTGCTGCCATCACTGTGTTGACTGACGACGTCGCCGCCACCGCCTCCGTTGTCGCTCTTATCTCTGCCGCCGCCGCAGTCGCTGCCACTGCCGCCGCCGTCACCACCACCGAAGGTACCTTTACCAGGGCGGGCCACGGCTGACACAGCAGTGTGGAGGCTGCTGTATCTCTTGTGAAGGAGCCCGACGTGGCGTCTGTATAATTTCAGCCAGTTCTGCTACCTGTGCTTGCACGGCTGCCAACTGTCCTTCAACTGTTGTCTCAGGCTGTTGTGTGTTGCCATGGGCAGTGCTGGTACTGTCACCACTATGGGGTGGGTCAACAGTACAAGAGCCGGCATCAGTAGACACTTGTTGAGTCTCGGGGACTTGCCTCCTTGTGCCAAGGGAGGCTGGCCGTTTGGTACAGTCTGAGTGCCAGATAGTTACGTCTTCTGTATCACATTAGCCCGGCCACACACGTGCAGTTTTAACTGACAGTTATGACTGTTCAGTTATAACTGTCACAGTTCAAACTGACGTCAGTTAAAAATGAAATGCACACACACACACACAGTTCAATCCCTCAGTTTTACCATGGATTCCGAGGAGTACGATCTTGCCGCTCTTAGTGTATTCTTGGTAATGCTACAAGCAAATAGAAAAAAGAAAACTAAGAAGCGTAAGCAGTGGTGCAAAAAGTGGTTACTAAGGTGAAATCAATGTTCTGATATTAAATTGTTAAAGGAATTAAGTGAAGAACCAATTGATTTTCTCAATTATTTGCGCATGACTGAAACTGTGTACCAAAAGCTGCTTTCGCTGGTTTCTCCTTTCATTAAAAAGAAAGATCTTGCAGGAATTCAAGCAGGTCATAATACCAAAGTACCGGCTTGTAGATGCTGTCTGTAGATGCTCCAGACTTCTTTGATGCCTCAACCTTCTTTTTCTCCTTGCGATAAGCGCTTCTCAAACTATTAATTTTCATCAAGACTGACTTCTTAGTGGCACCAGGCTCAAGTTCCTCCAACTTCTTTACTAATTTGCTATAGGCAACATCTTTCTTTGTGCGGTCATGATACTCTTCACTTTTAACTTGCCACAGACAAGGTTCACATCGATAGAGTTCAATGAATTCAACAATGACTTGGTTTTGTTCACGTGCCATCTCAAACATCACTCACCGCTACCACCTGTAGAAATGAGAAGTTGAGAACTGTACAGTTACGAATCCCCACACACGCTCAGTACAGTTACTCCTTTCAGTTAAAAATATGGAACATTGCATTTGTCGCAGTTTAACTGTACCGTTCTGTTGAACTGACGAAATAAGCAACTGAGATACCCACACACGTGCAGTTTTAACTGACAGTTTTAACAGTTTTATGCTCGGATGCGAATGGAACGTTGTGTGAAAATTTCAAAGCAATCGGTGAAGAACTTTCGGAGATTAGCGGTTATGCACAAACGAACATTTCCATTTTTATTTATATAGATATAAAAGATAAATAAAATGTCAAACATACTTCTCGAGAAAAAGAGCATACGAGGTACAGGTATTCCCCAAAAAACTTTAGCATGTTCTCGGAGCATTAATTGTTTTAGAAATTTACACAAATCTGACCCGGAAAACGGTTTACCTGTTGTCCATTTTATCCATCTGATATAAATCCAATTTGTTGTATATTTTATTGCGGTATGAGTGTTGTGAAGAGTTGTCCGGCCTTTGACCGTTGCTTCAGAGAAGTGTGATGGCTTCTCAGGTTATTAGTCTGTCATGGCGCTCGGGAGGCTTGTACCCCTCCACGCCATGTTGCCGGTTATACAAGAGTGCCAACTCCTGGGTCAGATAGTCGTGCCATATCCTAGGTCAGGCAGTGGTGCCGCCGCCAGTGGTGCCACCAACCAGATGCCACCCGCCAGTGGAGCCACCAACAGTGGTGTCGCCCGCCAGTGGTGCCTTCTGCCAGTGGTTCTGCCCGCCAGTGGTGCCGCCACCTAAGGCCTGAGGTGCCTTCTGCCAGTGATGCCGCCTGCCAGTGGTGCCACCAACCAATGGTGCCGCCCGCCATTGATGCTACACACCAGTGGTCCCGCCACCAGTGGTGCCGCCCGGCAGTGGTGCCTTCTGCCAGTGATGCCGCCCGCCAGTGGTTCCACCAACCGGTGGTGCTGCCCAACAGTGGTGCCGCCCGTCTGTGGTGCCGCCCGCCTGTGGTACCGCCCAACCGTGTTGCCACACGCCAGTGGTGCCGCACACCAGTGGTGCCGCCCACCAGTAGTGCCACCCGAAAGTGATACCGCCCACCAGTGGTGCCACCTGCCAGTGGTACCGCCACCAGTGGTGCCGTCCACCAATGGTGTCGCCCGCCAGTGGTTCCGCCCACCAGTGGTGGGCGGCACCACTGCCTGTGGGTGCCACCCGCCAGTGGTGCCGCCCACCAGTGGTGCCGCCCGCCAGCGGTGCCGTCCACGAGTGGTGCCGCCCGCCAGTGCCGCCGCCCACCCGTTGTGCCACCCGTCAGTGGTGCCGCCCACCAGTAGTGCTGCCCACCAGTGGTGCCGCTGACACACCAGTGGTGCCGCCCACCAGTGGTGCCGCCCGCCAGTGGTGCGACCCACCAGTGGTGCCGCCCACCCGTGGTGCCGCCCACCAGTGATGCCGCTGACCACTGGTGCCGCCCGCCAGTGGTACCGCACACCAGTGGTGCCGCCCGCCTGCGGTGAAGGCCACCAGTGGTGCCGCCTGCCAGTGGTGCCGCCCATCAGTGATACTGCCCAACAGTGGTGCCGCCCGCCAGTGAAGCCGCCCGCCAGTAGTACCGCACACCAGTGGTGGCGTCCACCAGTGGTGCCGCCCGCCAGTGGTGTCGCCCGCCAGTGGTGCCGGCTGCCAGTGAGGCCGCCCACCAGATGTGCCGCCTGCCAGTGGTGCCGCCCGCCAGTGGTGCCGCCCACCAGTGGTGCCGCCCGCCTGTGGTGCCACCCACCAGTGTTGCCACCCGCCAGTGGTACCGCACACCAGAGGTGACGCTCGCCAGTGATGCCGCCCACCCGTGGTGCCGCCCACCAGTGGTGCCGCCCGCCAGTGGTACAGCACACCAGTGGTGCCGCCCGCCTGCGGTGCCGGCCACCAGTGGTGCCGCCCGCCTGCGGTGCCGGCCACCAGTGGTGCCGCCCACCAGTGGTGCCGCCCGCCTGCGGTGCCGGCCACCAGTGGTGCCGCCCGCCTGCGGTGCCGGCCACCAGTGGTGCCGCCCGCCTGCGGTGCCGGCCACCAGTGGTGCCACCCACCAGTGTTGCCACCCGCCAGTGGTACTGCACACCAGAGGTGACGCTCGCCAGTGATGCCGGCCACCAGTGGTGCCGCCCACAGTAGTATGGATGACGGCGTAGAGACAATTTTTTTTCAGAAAAAATCGCGTTTAAGTCATAGGGTTTCCAGGTGAACTCTTCGGACAATTTTTGTTGGTTTTTCAAAATCTCTGATTTTTTCAAAGACCATTTTCAGAGAATATGTTCATAAAGGTTTGATAAGGATTTCTTATGAGAAAAATAATTTTAGATATCTTAGAAGTTTGTTAAGAGTTCTTATAAGAAAAGTAATTTCAGAGATCTTAGAAGTTTGTTAAGGATTTCTTATGAGAAAAATATGTTCATAAAAGTTTGTTAAGAGATCTTATAGAATTAATTTCAGAGTTCTTACCGAGAATAAACAGATATTTTAGACTGTATACGTTAGAGTAGAAATTCTTACATCGAAAGTAGTACATGTCTATATAACTAAAACTGTAGCATTACCCAGTCATCCCCCTCCCCTTCCCTCCCTACCCCTGCTTGCCTGTTCCCACCTCAAACCCCCTCCCTCCCCCTTCCCTCCCAACCCCCAGCGTTACCTGTTCCGACCTCACTCCAGCCAGACGCCGCCTGCAAGTCACCTCCGTAATCTTATCTTAGTGTCTCCGTAATATCTGGACCGTCCCTTCCCCCCTCTACCTGTTACCTTACCCCCTTTCCTTCTTCATTATCTTTTATATTATTCAATCATAATTTCGTACAGCTATTTTAGACACCGTAATTTTTTGTTCCTTTACATTAAACGAGTCAGTTTTACACAAATCAACCGAGTCAGTAATCAAGGTCTAGCGCTAGCTCCTGTCCCAGCCTTAGTCCCCTGTTGTATATTTAATACTAACAGTCCAATCCCCCTGAAATTTTAAACAGTCTTTTTTCAGACGTAGTAAATCAAATCAATTTATTAAGCAAGCTCCAGCTCCTGTCCTCTGCCTTAGCTTGTAACACTGTAAAAGTGTTTGGTTTAGTTGTATTTAATACATACATAGAGTACATGAGTCACAGACAGGAATTTGAGAAGGCGCCAGCTTGGTTGGCCTGAGTTTCACACCTCTAAGAGTTAATGACCCCAAGTGACCTGAGGTCAGATCATGCGAATTTCACCTTACTTCTACTAATCTTATAATTGGAGCCTGGTAGCCTTCAAACATGCCGACGTTTAAGGAGTGGCTTGGTAGAGAGCCGGAGGCTATCTACTTGTGGGCGGAGTTAGCTACTACGTTCCCCAATATATACTCGGAGAGCTATCGATTCGAGAGCATTAACGAGACGGAGAAGAACAGCAGCCAGCAGAGCAGAGGAGACGGCCTAGCAGGGAGGCTGTTGGCCAGCAGGGCGGGACAGTCTCTCAACTATAGACCCCCCCCCCCTTTCTATCCAGCTATAGGCAGACACTTGGTGAGTTAAACGTTAAGGTGACTTGGTCGTGTTTTACAAGTGTTGTGTGATGATCAGGGACAGTCAGTTGTAGTGTTCTCAGATTCTTGGAGGATGACTCACTTTACATATATATATCTTGAATTGCTTAAAGTATGATACTTCATATGAAATATAATTATGAACTTATTATTTAAATTGTCTTTGTTCCCTAGAGTGTTGAGTTGAGATGAGAAATCCTCTGTGGTTTCATGATTTAATGAGTACATGATAAAGATGGGACCTACTAATAATGACCTCTTGAGAACATCATTTGTGAATATTGTGATACGGACAAGTTCCATTCCTTGTCTTGTAGGTAATGATCATGAATGGATGGTGGCAGCATTTAGTCTTCTACTCTCTACTCTTCTACTTCTACTCTTCTACTTCTACCGATCTATTCCTCTCCCTCCACCCCTCTCCGAACTTTCCCTTTCAGCTAATGACCCTCCTCGCTCCTCCCACCTCTCTGCCTCTCACCCCAAACCCTCACTAATTACTTCACTATTCATTTCTTTCCTTTCGTTTTCTCTTATACGTTTGTGGCAGTGAAATGTATTCTAGAGTTCTCCCTAGAGTTTCGGGTAGTTGATCAAGTTACGGCGCCTTGTAGTCTTAGCACCTAGGTAGTCAAATACCTAGCTTACAAGGTGTTGAACGAGAGAGGTTGCCTTAGGAATTCTAGAGGGGCTCTAGAATAGTTAGATAACTGGGGACGGGATAACGGACTAGAGAGAGCTGTTTCCCCCGGCCTCGTTAGTTAACTGGGGGTGGAATAATGGACAAGATAGAGCTATTTCCCCCCCCCCCCCGTTGCAATGGTGGCTCATATCTTTGTTAATAACCCATCAATTTTCCTGAAATTTTTACCATAGTTATTTCAGACATAGTAAATAGGATCCAAACAATTATCAAACTCTAGCTCTTGTCCCCCACTTAATTCATTTGTACAAGTTCATTAGTAACAGACCAATTTTCCCGAAATTTAAAGCAGATATACTTCAAACAAAGTAAATCAAATCAATTCAGTAAGCAAGCTCCAGCTCCTGTCCCCCGCCTTAGTCCCCTATCGTAGATTCATTACTAAAAGTCCAATCTCCCTAAAATTTAGGACTATTATATTTTGTACATAGAAAAAGAGATCCGAGCACTTTTCGTGTGCTAGCTCCTGTTCCCCACCTTGTTTTACTAATACAACTTCTTTAGTATCTAATCAATTTCTTCGAGATTTAAAACAGCTATTTCAGACATAGGCAAATACAATAATTTAATTAACAGGCTCCAGCTCCTGTCTCCGCCTTAGTTTATTCCCGTAACTTCTTTACTAACAGTCCAATCCCCCTGAAATTTAAAACAGACATACGTCAAACATAGTAAATCAAATCAAAATAGTTAAAGAGCTCCAGCTCTCGTCCCCCACCTTAGTTCTCTCGCGTGTCTTCATTAATATCCCATAAATTTTCCTGAAATTTATACACTCTGTATTTCAGACACAGTATATAAGATCAAGTCAGTTACTGAGCTCCAGCTCATGTCCCCCACCTTAGTTCATTTGTTCAAGTTCTTTAGTAACAGACTAATTTCCCTTAAATTTATAACTGCGGTATTTTCAGACATAGTGAAATAGATCCGAACAATTACCGAAGTCTAGCTCACGTCTGCTGCCTTAGCTCATTTGTACATGTTCTTTATTATCAGACCAATTCCCCTGAAATTTAAGATCACAATATTTCTGACGTAGTAAAATAAATCAAAACATTAACCGAGTTTCAGTTCATGTCCTCCACCTTAGTTCAATGTTCATCGAATTATTTCAGATCAAAGTTTTCTCCAGTCTATCAAAGTAAACATCATGTCCTTTTTTACCCTTTTTGTACCCAGTTATGTAAATAATCACTAACGTGCCAATATTCGCACGGTCAGATCGCACCTTACCTTCAATACCTTTTGTTTACCAAAGTAAGCAATAATCACATGGACAAAATCACATCTTACCCTTTCCCCAATTACCTTTCCCCCCTTAACTCTCCCTTATCTTCCCCAACTCCCTTTCTCCCTTATCTTCCACAACTCCCTTTCTCCCTTATCTTCCCCAACTCCCTTTCTCCCTTATCTCCCCCAACTCCCTTTCTCCCTTATCTTCCCCAACTCCCTTTCTCCCTTATCTTCCCCAACTCCCTTTTCACTTTCCTCTTGCACAGTTCAGAACTTATCCAAACCTTCAATAATCCTACTGTATTTATATATTTTCTCTATATTCACCACGTTCTTCGGATTCTCTTCCATGTTTTCTGTGTTCATTCCATGTTCAGCAAGTATTTACAGCATGTTCTTCAGTTTATATTTTTTTCACCAGTTTTCTCCATTTTTCACTGTTTTTGCCATTTTTCCCCCATATGTTCACTGTATTCTTTGCCATGTTTTCATGTTCATCTCACGTTCTCTGTACAACTTTTATACTCAATATTCATGTTCTCAGTGTTCTTAGCATGTTTCTTCACATATTCAGTGTTCATTCTTTGTACTCCCTATGCTCCTTATCATGTTTTCATGTTCTCTGTAAGTTCATATTCCCCTTATGTTCACTGTGTTCATCAGCTTTTCTTACATGTTTTCTGTGTTCCCCGTATGTTCACTGTGTTCATTCTCTTACATAGTCTCAATTTTTTATGTTCTTTGTTTCTTTAAACTAATTGTTTCTTCCATTCAGTAACTAGTTCTTTGTCAAATATTATCAACCGTAATACAGTTCCCCAATAAATGTAGTCAGTCACCCAGTTTTATTTGCAAAAACTACATCAAAGTAATTCTCGTAGTCAACTTAATATTTCTTACCAACACTATTCTTAAACAAATCTACCCTTTATTCAGTACCAAATGTACCAAGACAAACTTTTTTTTTTTTTTTTTTTTTTTTTAGATATATACAAGAGTTGTTACATTCTTGTACAGCCACTAGTACGCATAGCGTTTCGGGCAGGTCCCTGGAATACGATCCCCTGCCGCGAAGAATCGTTTTTTCATCCAGGTACACATTTTACTGTTGCGTTAAACAGAGGCTACAGTTAAGGAATTGCGCCCAGTAAATCCTCCCCGGCCAGGATACGAACCCATGACATAGCGCTCGCGGAACTCGTTGTTAACTAAAAGTATTCGTCAATCAACTGAAATAGTCATTTTCATGTTTTCTGTTCGTTTCTTAACTAAAATAACACTTCTCTCACCTGAAAATAGTCAAGTGTAGCCTCTTTCAAACACCCTTCTCAAATAAAGTAACTTTTCACTTCGCTACAAATAGTCAAATGTAACTTCGTTCAATACCGTTCTTAACAGCCAATATGTTTTGTCAAGCAAGAAAAAATAACCAAAGATATCTTTCATCGCTGTTCTTAACTGACATTATACTTTATGGAGCACAAAAATAGTCACTGTCATCATATTTTCTTGTCTTTCCTCAACTAAAAATAGTAAAATAGAACATCGTTCTACACTTTTGAACTATCAGTATACTTCAAGGAGTAAGAAAAATAGTCAAGGACATTCTTTGAGACATCAAGGATACACTCAGACACACCCAAGCTACTCTTCGAGAAATCAAAGACACTCTTCGAGACATCAAAATTACTCTTCGAGACATCAAAAAGTTAATCTCCGTCATCAAATGTTATTCTCTTAGTAACCTTTCGTTTATCAAAGAAACTTTCTAAGACATCTTCGTTCATCAAAATTATTCTCAGAGACATCTAAAGTTATTCTCAGAGACATCAGAGTCATCAAAAGTTATTCGCAGAGTTACCAAAAGTTATTCACTGAGTCATCAAAGTTATTCTCTAGGACATCATAGTTATTCTCAGAGTTATCCAAAGATATTCTCATGTCCTCAAAAGTTAATCTCGGCCATCAAAGTTGTTCTGTAAGATATCTTCTGTAATGTTCTGTAAGATTGTTCTGTAAGATATAAGTTATTCTCTGAGTCATCAAAGGTAATCTCTAACTCACTTTCGTTTATCAAAGTTAATTTCCAAGTCATCAAAATTTGTTCTCTAAGACATCAAAGTCATTCGCAGTCATCAAAATGTAATCTCTAAGTCATCAAAGATATTCTCAGAGTCATCAAAAGGTATTCTCAGGTCCTCAATAGTGATTCTCTATGTCATAAAAGTTATTCCCAGAGACATTCAAAATTAATCTCAGTCATCAAAGTTAATCTCTAAGTCACCTTCATTATTCAGAGAAGTCGTCAGACACATCCCTCGTTCAACAAAGCTGTCCTCAGAGCTATCAAAAAAGTTAATCTCAGTCATCAAAATTATTCTCTAAGTAACCTTTTGTTCATCAGAGAAGCTCTCTAAGACATCTCCGTTCATCAAAGTTGTTCTCAAAGACATCAATGTTATTCTCTAAGACATTTTCTGTCATAAAATTTCTCTCCAAATATAACTAGTTCAGCTTTTCATATCAAACTTACTTACATTTCTCTCAAAATATATTTTCTTAGTCACTTCACCTTAAAACTGTTCTCTGAACAACACTGCTTAAACCTATCCTCCCCACCTAATGTTACTTACCTATCATAACGTTCCTAAACCTAACCTAGCTTACATAACCTAACTGTTACGGCCCTCTCGGGACGCAACGGGGTTCTCACTCTGATGTTGTTAGAGGAAGATATAAGTATCCGTTCCCAAGCCAGTAGTGGCTATCAAGGGATGAGATCCGTGACGTAAGTAACTTAAAGGGAGTAGGGAAAGAAAGTTAAGAACTTAATATTATATAATGTTCACCATCACCATTTAAATATATAAAAGTAAAACGTACACAAGGGGGAGGGGTATTAACACTTTACAAAGGGGATCAACACTGTAGTCTTCTGCTGGAGACTATGGATCCTCGAAGCTAGGTGCTGAGTCCGCGGTGCTTTCTTCGTGGCCTCAAGACGTGTCCTCTGAGAACGCCGAGTCTACCCTGGCCACAGGTCAGCCACAACACAGGTCCACTGGGGGCACCGTCGTGGAGGCCGTCAACCACACGTCCAGCAGGTCTGCTGGCAGGTACTGAGCCACCAAGGCTGGTACGGCCACTCCACGAACGATAAAAGGGGTACGCCCTAGACAGGAGTCTCGTGTGATATCACCAATCACCCTCCTGTCCTCAATACCCCAGTGGATTATCGTCTCCAACCGTCGGTCCCGGGTAAATCCTTTAACTGCCACTCCAATGGCAGGCTAACACACCACAGTGTTCTTCCGGGGGGACGACGTCACAAAAGCTGCAGCAAACTTCACTGTATGGAGACTGGCTGCCTCGGGTAGACTGACTCCACCTTCAACACAGTGGTCCCAGGTCGGCTCTGTAAGCAGACACGTCATCAATAACAGAGACACTAAAACACCACACTTACTGCCTCAGATACAAACGCCTGACGTATCCAGCCCATAGATGGCGCTGTCGTCGGAGCACCACCTCACCAGAGGTCAGGAGCGGCGGTGTTGAGCGCTGAACCAGACTCGAAACTGGTCCTCGAGTCCAGTACACGCTGTCCTCACTAGGTGTCGTCGTTCGTTTGGCGGGGGTTTCGGGAGCTGACCCACAGATGGCGTGTTTGTCACTGCTCCAGGCTCGGACGCTGGATCCGGATTCGTAACACCTCCCCACCAAAAAGAATTTGGTTTGGGGTTCTATAAAAAGAAATACAAACCAAATTAGTACGACGACACAACTCCAAATGGACATACATGCTTTATAATCTGGGATGTCGAGGCTGTCACGTCTACAGAACTGTACTGAGGAACCCTGGCACAAAGGGAACTTGTAGATAGAAGGCAATGATCTGCCTGATATAATCTTCCACGTCTCCACTGCGATGTCAAGCAGGGGCGTCATCTCACATCTCTCTAGTACGGATTGGTTTTGACACGATCTGGGGTGACTCGACACTTCCCTATGTCGTAGCACCGATGATGGCTGTCCACAGACGGCATTTCTGGTGCCGGTCCGATGGTCCTTCAGGGAGACAGGAACCTGGAATACAGGGGTCTGATAATTCAGAGTGATAGCGACAATGGGCAAGTCAGTACTTACTATACACTCCTCTACTAGGTCCACACCTAGTTCCAACAGGGCTGCTTGCTCACCGAAGATGGCATTCGCTCTGCCCCCGTCAGGTCGACCAACGTTCCGTATAACGCTGTGTTGAGGCTCAGCAGTCACGCGGGGGGTGTCAACCTGTCGGAAACAGTCACTCACATTATCACATATCGTACCTCCTGTATCATCTATTACCTCCCAGGTCCCTTCTTCAACTGCAACACTTGCAGTGCAAATCTCTAATCCCATGGACCTCTTCTCGATGTTCACGGGAGCCATCATCCCTCGGGTCGTCCACTGATCCTTACTGAGAACACAGAGAGCACATAGGAGAACAAAACAAAATACTGCTAAGAAACATGGGGTCAATTGAGGGATATGCTTCCCGAGCCAGTCATGTCCATAGCCGGCAACATCCACTAGCCTGGCTTGGACCGAAGAGGGCACTAGACCTTTTGAACACACCTCACATACCTCTGAAGTCTGGGGAATCTCTGGCTGGTTCAATACACGCTGTACCTTGCCATACCGCAAGTACACATCCGCCTTCGCTCCAGACTCGTTGGTATCTGTGGGTGCCTGCACACAAGGCCTCTCTTCGTGCTCAGGTACCTCTGCCTTCTTAACTTCATGTTCCTTGTCGAGAGAATCAGGAGACACTGCTAGAACGCTCTCAATCTGTAGGCGAGAGGACAAATTAAACATAGTTACATCCGGGTCTGTCTTTACCTGGACATTACCATTGCCTGTAGACACCTCCGACCTTGCTGTTCTGGTAGACTCGTCCACAATCTTGGGAAGATTGATGCTCCAATCGGTCACCAAGTCGTTGGCTAGTACCACGTCAATCCCAGCCACAGGGAGGGTATCGACTACTGCCAACGCACATGTGCCGCTGAAATAAGGCGAGTCGAGATGTACTGGCACTAAGGGGGCGATGTACTGCGTCCTAGGAAACCCAACCAGGATCACCTCTGGTCTCCCATCCACACTTACTCCCTCGGGTAACGAGCTCTTCACGATCAGGGACTGGGCTGCTCCACTATCTCTGAGCACTACAATTGATCTACCAGTATGATCACTCGTTACATACCCGGTTGAAGTGTGAGGGGCCAACAAACTTGGTCCTTCCTGCGTCGTCGTCGACTGGCTTCCTGCTGGTGGTGTAACACAGCTCATCAACATCACCTCCCTTCGTGCGCTGCCACCTCTTCTACCTCGGCACCTAGCAGCTATGTGCCCTTTCTGCCCACAAGTCCAGCACACCATATTCCTCCTTGGACTACGGTGTTTCGGACTACTAGGACTTGTTCTTCGGGGGCTACTTGGGGGCGTCTTCTTAGCGCTTCGTGGGACGGGTTTTTCTTCTTCTTCGTCGTGAGGTCTGTCAAACCGGCGCTGGTAATTCCTCGGGACGTACTTAGCAGACGGCCTATGAGTCAGGATATACTCTTCAGCCATGGTGGCTGCTGCACTCAAGGTCTCCACCTGCTGCTCTTCTAAGTATGTCTTGAGGTCTCCAGACAAACAATCCTTGAAGTCCTCGAGCAGAATCAGCTGCTCGAGGTCTTCCTTGGTCTCCACCTTCCGAGAGGCACACCATTCTTGAAAAAGTCGCTCCTTGATGGTGGCGAATTCGGTGAAAGTGTGCTCTGAGGTCTTCTTCAGGTTTCTGAACTTCTGCCTGTAAGCCTCAGGTACCAATTGGTACGCCATGAGCACGACCTTCTTCACCTTGTCATAATCGCTGGAGTCGTCAAGGGATAACGTAGAGTAGGCGATTTGGGCCTTCCCAGTCAGGACTGACTGTATCATGATGGCCCAATTCTCCCTTGGCCACTCCAAAGAGGCAGCGACTTTCTCGAAGGCTGCAAAGAATTTTGACACTTCCTTCTCATGGAATTTGGGGACCATTTTGATGTTTCTTACCGGATCGAAGCTACTGGTGTCCGTTGTTTGCCTCCGACCACCGCCTAATCGCAAAACTTCTAGTTCATGTTGTCTCTCTCTTTCCTCTTTGTCTCGTTCTCGTTCTTCTCTCTCTCGTCTCTCTTCTCTTTCTCGTTCTTCTCTTTCTCGTCTCTCTTCTCTTTTCTCTTTCTCGTTCTTCTCTTTCTCGTTTCTCTTCTCTTTCTCGTTCTTCTCTTCTTTCTTCTCTTTCTCTCTCTTCTCTCTCTCGTTCTTCTCTTTCTCGTTTCTCTTCTCTTTCTCGTTCTTCTCTTTCTTCTCTTTCTCTCTCTTCTCTCTCTCGTTTCTCTTCTCTTTCTAATTCTAAATGCCTCATCGCCAATTCTTTTTCTTTCATCTCCATTTCTTTATCTTGTCTCTCTCGTTCCATTTCTAATTTCTTCCATTCTATTTCTCGATTGATTTCCAAGGCACGCATCTTGACTGTTAGGAAGCTGATATTAAGCTCACCTGCATCACTGTCAATGTCATTGCCCTTATCTTCCTTTTCCGTGGAAGCTATTTCCTCACCTTCCCTTGTACTAGGAGTCTCGCTTCCCTGTTTCTCTTCTGCCTTCAGGTGCCGGTGAACCTTGGACAAGATCTCCACACGGGAATCACTGGCACGGATCTTGATCTCCAGGTAGGCGCTCACTAGTACAAGTTCCGGTTTGCTCAGATATTTTAATCTGGCAAGACAATCTTCTCTGTTCAGAAAAGCCTGAACCTCGTCCAGATCATCAATGGTAGCTTTGTCTGCCATTGTCACAGGTGGAACACTTAACGAGCACTTAACACACCGAGCACTGTTCTACGTCAATATTGCACTTTATCGCACCAAACACTGCACTTGCCAATATTGCACGTAATCACTTCGGGCACCGCACTACCCAATATTGCACTGAGTCCAAGTGAACACTTCGCTCTACAATATTGCACTAAGTCCAAGCGAACACTTCGCTCTACAATATTACACTAAATCACTGAGCACCGCACTAGTCAATATTGCACTTAATCGCTTAATCACAGCGAGCACCGCACTGCACAATATCGCGCTTAGTCACTGAGCACCGCACAGGACGTATAACGTCACAATCGTCACACAGGGGGAATTATATACAGGGATTACGCCACTTCACCACCCCTGTCAAACATACTTAACAAGGGGACGGATCCCGCTGGGGATGCCAATTATGTTACGGCCCTCTCGGGACGCAACGGGGTTCTCACTCTGATGTTGTTAGAGGAAGATATAAGTATCCGTTCCCAAGCCAGTAGTGGCTATCAAGGGATGAGATCCGTGACGTAAGTAACTTAAAGGGAGTAGGGAAAGAAAGTTAAGAACTTAATATTATATAATGTTCACCATCACCATTTAAATATATAAAAGTAAAACGTACACAAGGGGGAGGGGTATTAACACTTTACAAAGGGGATCAACACTGTAGTCTTCTGCTGGAGACTATGGATCCTCGAAGCTAGGTGCTGAGTCCGCGGTGCTTTCTTCGTGGCCTCAAGACGTGTCCTCTGAGAACGCCGAGTCTACCCTGGCCACAGGTCAGCTACAACACAGGTCCACTGGGGGCACCGTCGTGGAGGCCGTCAACCACACGTCCAGCAGGTCTGCTGGCAGGTACTGAGCCACCAAGGCTGGTACGGCCACTCCACGAACGATAAAAGGGGTACGCCCTAGACAGGAGTCTCGTGTGATATCACCAATCACCCTCCTGTCCTCAATACCCCAGTGGATTATCGTCTCCAACCGTCGGTCCCGGGTAAATCTTTAACTGCCACTCCAATGGCAGGCTAACACACCACAGTGTTCTTCCGGGGGACGACGTCACAAAAGCTGCAGCAAACTTCACTGTATGGAGACTGGCTGCCTCGGGTAGACTGACTCCACCTTCAACACAGTGGTCCCAGGTCGGCTCTGTAAGCAGACACGTCATCAATAACAGAGACACTAAAACACCACACTTACTGCCTCAGATACAAACGCCTGACGTATCCAGCCCATAGATGGCGCTGTCGTCGGAGCACCACCTCACCAGAGGTCAGGAGCGGCGGTGTTGAGCGCTGAACCAGACTCGAAACTGGTCCTCGAGTCCAGTACACGCTGTCCTCACTAGGTGTCGTCGTTCGTTTGGCGGGGGTTTCGGGAGCTGACCCACAGATGGCGTGTTTGTCACTGCTCCAGGCTCGGACGCTGGATCCGGAATCGTAACATAGCCTAAGTTACCCAACCTAACCTAACCTAACTTATCCCAACCTAACCTAACTTAACCTAAAATAACCCAACCTAGCCTAACTTAACTAACATAACATAACTTATCTTACATAACCTAACCTAACTTACCTAACCTAACCTAACTTACCTAACCTAACCTAACTTACCTAACCTAACTTAACCTAACTCCTAACTTATCTAACCTAACCTAACTTAACTAATCTAACCTAACCTAACTTAACAAAAATTACCTAACTTAACCTAACCTAACTTACCTATCCTAACTTAACTAACCTAACCTAACTTACCTAATTTAACCTAACTTAATGTAAATTACCTAACTTAACCTAAGCTAACCTAACCTTACTTACCTATCCTAACTTAACTAACCTAACCTAACTTATCTTGCATAACCTAACCTAACTTAACTAACCGAACCTAACCTAATGTACCTGACATAACCTAACTTACCCAAACTGACATAACTAACTTACCTAGTCCAACTTGCCCAACCAGACATGACCTAACTTACATAAATATTCCTGCTTATATTTTTTGTTTCGTCAATCAATGCCTCATATTCATTTGCTCGTTTCAATAGTTAATTTCTCAAATGGTCATTTACGCATTTTAAGTGCTATTTGTTAAAGATTGGGTGTTTAAGCATTTCAAAGGATTTTTTTTATATATGGGCATTTACTCATTTCAAGAGTTAATTTCTCAAATGTATGTTTATGCATTTCAAGGGTTATTTGTTAAAGTTACGGTATTTTAGCATTTAAAGGGATATTTGTTAGAAATGTCAGTTTATGCACTTTGTAACCTTTTACTTAATATTCGTCAAGTTGCTCATAAGTTGTATTTATGATGTTTGTTATAATTGTTCCTATTTTTACCCCTTTAACCTAACCTCTTTAATCTTAGTGTACTCATTATGTTGGATATCATTTGTTCTTATTCCCCAACCTTTAACCTAACCTTTCAGATGTAGTTTTGTTTCTTCTTTTTGTATATTTTTACCCAAACTCACCATCCCACTTAACCTTCCTTCCATCTTTTACTTTGTTTCTCCTACTCCTTCTCTCTCCCTTTCTCTCTCTTCCTCCCCCTCTCTCTCGCTCATTTGCTCCCATGCTCTCACTATCTCTTATTCTGTCTCTCGTTTGCTCCCATATTCTCACTCTCTCTCTCCTTTGCTCCCATGCTCTCACTCTCTCACTTCTTTGCTCCCATGCTCTCTTATTTTTTTTCTTTTCTCAAATTTAAGTCTTAGGAGATATGATTCTTTACTACTGTAATTATATTATTACTGAGATAAAGAATGAACTTAAATGTGAAAACAAAGTAAAAGATGGAAGGAAGGTTAAGTGGGATGGTGAGTTTGGGTAAAAATATACAAAAAGAAGAAACAAAACTACATCTGAAAGGTTAGGTTAAAGGTTGGGGAATAAGAACAAATGATATCCAACATAATGAGTACACTAAGATTAAAGAGGTTAGGTTAAAGGGGTAAAAATAGGAACAATTATAACAAACATAATAAATACAACTTATGAGCAACTTGACGAATATTAAGTAAAAGGTTACAAAGTGCATAAACTGACATTTCTAACAAATATCCCTTTAAATGCTAAAATACCGTAACTTTAACAAATAACCCTTGAAATGCATAAACATACATTTGAGAAATTAACCCTTGAAACGAGTAAATGCCCATATATAAAAAAAATCCTTTGAAATGCTTAAACACCCAATCTTTAACAAATAGCACTTGAAATGCGTAAATGACCATTTGAGAATCATTGAAACGAACAAATGAATATGAGACATTCATTGACGAAACACAAAAGATAAGCAGGAATATTTATGTAAGTTAGGTCATGTCTGGTTGGGCGAGTTGGACTAGGTAAGGTAGTTATGTCAGTTTGGGTAAGTTAGGTTATGTCAGTTACATTAAGTTAGGTTTGGTTAGTTAAGTTAGGTTAGGTTATGCAAGTTAAGTTAGGTTAGGTTAGTTAAGTTAGGATAGGTAAGTTAGGTTAGATTAAGTTAGGTAATTTACGTTAAGTTAGGTTAGGTTAAGTTAAGTAATTTACGTTAAGTTAAGTTAGGTTAGGTTAGTTAAATTAGGTTAGGTTAGATAAGTTAGGAGTTAGGTTAGGTTAAATTAGATTAAGTAAGTTAGGTTAGGTTAGGTAAGTTAGGTTAGGATAAGTTAGGTTAGGTTATGGAAGATAAGTTAGGTTAGGCTATGGACGATAGGTTAGGTTGGGTTAGGTTAAGTTAGGCTAGGTTGGGTTATTTTAGGTTAAGTTAGGTTAGGTTGGGATAAGTTAGGTTAGGTTAGGTTGGGTAAGTTAGGTTAGGTTATACAAGTTAAGTTAGGTTAGGTTAGTTAAGATAGGTTAGATTAGGTTAAGTTAGGTTAGGTTAGGTTGGGTTATTAGGGTTAAGTTAGGTTAGGTTAGATAAGTTAGGAGTTAGGTTAGGTTAAGTTAGATTAAGTATTTAGGTTAGGTTAAGTTAGATTAAGTATTTAGGTTAGGTTACGTAAGTTAGGTTACGATAAGTTAGGTTAAGTTATGCAAGATAAGTTAGGTTTGGTTAGTTAAGTTAGGTTAGGTTAAGTTAGGCTAGGTTGTTTTATTTTAGGTTAAGTTAGGTTAGGTTAGGTTGGGTAAGTTAGGTTAGGTTATGCAAGTTAAGTTAGGTTAAGTTAGTTATGATAGGTTAGGTTAGGTTAAGTTAGGTTAGGTTAGGTTGGGTTATTTTAGGTTAAGTTAGGTTAGGTTGGGTTAGTTAAGTAAGGTTAGATTAGGTTAAGTTAGGTTATGTTAGGTTGGGTTATTTTAGGTTAAGTTAGGTTAGCTTGGGTTAATTTAGGTTTGGTTAGGTAAGTTAGGTTAAGTTAGGTTAGGTTAGGTTATGCAAGTTAAGTTAGGTTAGGTTAGATTAGTATAGTTAGGATAGGTTAGGTTAGGTTAAGTTAGGTTAGGTTAAGTTAGGTATTTTACATTAAGTTTGGTAAGGTAAGGTAAGGTAAGGTAAGGTAAGGTAAGGTAAGTTAGGTTAGGCTAGGTAAGTTAGGTTAGGTTAGGTTAGGTTATGGAAGTTAAGTTAGGTTAGGTTAAGCTAGGTATTTTATGTTAAGTTAGGTAAGGTAAGGTAATGTAGGTTAGGTTAGGTAAGTTAGGTTAGGTTAGGTAAGTTAGGTTAGGTTAGGTTATGGAAGTTAAGTTAGGTTAGTTAAGTTAGGATAGGTAAGTTAGGTTAAGTTAGGTTAGGTTATGTAAGCTAGGTTAGGTTTAGGAACGTTATGATAGGTAAGTAACATTAGGTGGGGAGGATAGGTTTAAGCAGTGTTGTTCAGAGAACAGTTTTAAGGTGAAGTGACTAAGAAAATATATTTTGAGAGAAATGTAAGTAAGTTTGATATGAAAAGCTGAACTAGTTATATTTGGAGAGAAATTTTATGACAGAAAATGTCTTAGAGAATAACATTGATGTCTTTGAGAACAACTTTGATGAACGGAGATGTCTTAGAGAGCTTCTCTGATGAACAAAAGGTTACTTAGAGAATAATTTTGATGACTGAGATTAACTTTTTTGATAGCTCTGAGGACAGCTTTGTTGAACGAGGGATGTGTCTGACGACTTCTCTGAATAATGAAGGTGACTTAGAGATTAACTTTGATGACTGAGATTAATTTATAATGTCTCGGGGAATAACTTTTATGACAGAGAATAACTGTTGAGCACCTGAGAATACCTTTTGATGACTCTGAGAATATCTTTGATAACTTAGAGATTACGTTTTGATGACTGAGAATGAATTTAATGTCTTAGAGAACAACTTTTGATGTCTTAGAGAACAACTTTTGATGACTTAGAAATTAACTTTGATAAACGAAGGTGAGTTAGAGATTACCTTTGATGACTCGGAGAATAACTTATATCTTACAGAACAATCTTACAGAACATTACAGAAGATTTCTTACAGAACAACTTTGATGGCCGAGATTAACTTTTGAGGACATGAGAATATCTTTGGATAACTCTGAGAATAACTTTGATGTCTTAGAGAACAACTTTTGTTGACTCTGAGTATGACTTTGATGTCTTATAGAATAACTTTTGATGAACGACAGTGAGTTAGAGATTATCGTCGATAACTCTGAGAATACCTTTGATGACTCTGAGAACACCTTTGATAACTCTGAGAATACCTTTGATGACTCTGTGAATAACTTTTGGTAGCTCTGGGAATAACTTTTGATGACTCTGATGTCTCTGAGAATAACTTTGATGTCTCTGAGAATAACTTTAGATGTCTCTGAGAATAATTTTGATGAACGAAGATGTCTTAGAAAGTTTCTCTGATAAACGAAAGGTTACTAAGAGAATAACATTTGATGACGGAGATTAACTTTTTGATGTCTCGAAGAGTAATTTTGATGTCTCGAAGAGTGCCTTGATTTCTCGAAGAGTAGCTTGGGTGTGTCTGAGTGTATCCTTGATGTCTCAAAGAATGGCCTTGACTATTTTTCTTACTCCTTGAAGTATACTGATAGTTACAAAAGTGTAGAACGATGTTCTATTTTACTATTTTTAGTTGAGGAAAGACAAGAAAATATGATGACAGTGACTATTTTTGTGCTCCATAAAGTATAATGTCAGTTAAGAACAGCGATGAAAGATATCTTTGGTTATTTTTTCTTACTTGACAAAACATAATGGCTGTTAAGAACGGTATTGAACGAAGTTACATTTGACTATTTGTAGCGAAGTGAAAAGTTACTTTATTTAAGAAGGGTGTTTGAAAGAGGCTACACTTGACTATTTTTAGGTGAGAGAAGTGTTATTTTAGTTAAGAAACGAACAGAAAACATGAAAATGACTATTTCAGTTGATTGACGAATACTTTTAGTTAACAACGAGTTCCGCGAGCGCTATGTCATGGGTTCGTATCCTGGCCGGGGAGGATTTACTGGGCGCAATTCCTTAACTGTAGCCTCTGTTTAACGCAACAGTAAAAATGTGTACCTGGATGAAAAAACGATTCTTCGCGGCAGGGATCGTATTCCAGGGACCTGCCCGAAACGCTATGCGTACTAGTGGCTGTACAAGAATGTAACAACTCTTGTATATATCTAAAAAAAAAAAAAAAAAAAAAAAAAAAAGTTTGTCTTGGTACATTTGGTACTGAATAAAGGGTAGATTTGTTTAAAAATAGTGTTGGTAAGAAATATTAAGTTGACTACGAGAATTACTTTGACGTAGTTTTTGCATATAAAACTGGGTGACTGACTACATTTATTGGGGAACTGTATTACGGTTGATAATATTTGACAAAGAACTAGTTACTGAATGGAAGAAACAATTAGTTTAAAGAAACAAAGAACATAACCAATTGAGACTATGTAAGAGAATGAACACAGTGAACATACGGGAACACAGAAAACATGTAAGAAAAGCTGATGAACACAGTGAACATAAGGGGAATATGAACTTACAGAGAACATGAAAACATGATAAGGAGCATAGTGAGTACAAAGAATGAACACTGAATATGTGAAGAAACATGCTAAAAACACTGAGAACATGAATATTGAGTATAAAAGTTGTACAGAGAACGTGAGATGAACATGAAAACATGGCAAAGAATACAGTGAACATATGGGGGAAAAATGGCAAAAACAGTGAAAAATGGAGAAAATTAGTGAAAAAAATATGAACTGAAGAACATGCTGTGAATACTTGCTGAACATGGAATGAACACAGAAAACATGGAAGAGAATCCGAAGAACGTGGTGAATATAGAGAAAATATATAAATACAGTAGGATTATTGAAGGTTTGGATAAGTTGGGAACTGGGCAAGAGGAAAAGTGAAAAGGGAGTTGGGGAAGATAAGGGAGAAAGGGAGTTGGGGAAGATAAGGGAGAGTTAAGGGGGGAAAGGTAATTGGGGAAAGGGTAAGATGTGATTTTGTCCATGTGATTGTTATAAGTAATGGTGTGTGGGGCTTCTATGGGGTACTGGTACTATTAAGGGGTAAGGGTAGTTAGAAGACAGAGTATCAAATATGGGAGAGCTAAAAGGCCCGGCCCCCAAAATAAACTATCCACAGTAGTAATAACTTGCTACTAGACCATATATGTTAGTCTAAGGGTTGATCAATGCGCTCCCACACAGGAAGAAGGGATACTCTGTAATTCATGTACTTATTTATTAACCCCTTAACAACCCCCCATATACACTCACACCAATAACAATAATAATAATAACTTTACCACACTATCTTACGTTAAAAGCCTTGGTCCACGTAGGCAGGATACAAGGTTTACACTAAGAACAAGCTAGGGTAAAGTACTACTGGATAAGCACTGAAGCTGGATGCAGCTTAGGGTAGGGAAACCACGTGGGACCCTAATACAAAACACAACACTTAGGGGTACCCAAAACACTGGCAAATACTACCCCCAGGTCTCACCAATCGTTACTACCAGAGTAGGTACACTTAATAATGCCCCGTACTTAACTTAAGGGTACAGGAACTTCAGGTAAGGGAAATAAGTAAGAGGAGAAGGGAGAAGAGTAGGGGTGCAGCCACAGAGTAGGTCTCGTCCGCACGAACGCCAGCCAGAGAAGGAACCTCCTAGCGACCAGCTAGGCCTCCCATGTCGTGGTGCCGGAAGGAGCCTAATTGATCGTGCAGCTAAGCACATTAAAGATCTTCCCCTATGCAACGTATTGTTACTTTACAAATGATTAGAAAGTATTAGTAAGCAAAGTTGGTGCCTATGTTATTATTTAATAATCAACCCCCAGCTCAGTCTTTAAATGCTCTTTGAGAAACAATAATAGTCTTACGTCTGGCAGGGAAGATACAAACAATTGCCGCTCGAGATGCACTCAACTGTACTACCAGAAAGTTTAATAGCTCAATTTTGACCTCTGGTTTCCACTGGAGAACCCAGGGTCGTAACACTCCTCCCCCCTTCAGAGAAAAAAAAATGTGACTACTAGAATAGTAGTCATATTTTTTTGTAAGAGTATACAGAGAATAAAAAGAAAAAACATATGACAAAAACAAAAAATCAATCAAAAACAATTTCTCTGCAAAAAAAATACAAAGGAGTTCTCTGAAAGAAAAAAAAAACATACACAAAAAAAATAAAAGAACAGGGAAGTAAATAAATTGGACACGGAATATTTAATGTCACAGGAGAACCTAAAAAAAAATAACTAAAGCATGACAGTTGGTAAATGGCTTTCTGTGGCTCAGATGAATGTTATTCAGGCAACCGGGACAGAGCGTCGGCTATCACGTTGAGTCTGCCCGGTAGGTGGGTAATGGAAAGATTGAAGTCCTGTAGGTACAACGCCCACCTGAGGATGCGTTTATTCTTACCCTTCATCTGAGTCAGGAAGACTAGTGGGTTATGGTCCGTGTACACTTCCACTATATTACCTGTGAGGTAAACTTCGAACTTTTTACATGTTAACACTAGCGCCAACGCCTCTTTTTCTACCACTGAATAATTGCGTTGCGCCTTGTCGAATTTCACAGAGTAATAATATACTGGGTGTTCCACCTGATCATCCCCAGTTTGCAACAACACTGCACCAGCACCCGAGTCAGACGCGTCAACATGAATTTTAAACGGTCGGTCGAACCTTGGACTAGCAAGCACTGGGGCGGAAGCTAAGATCAATTTCAAATTTTTAAATGCCTCTGCACAGTCTGATGACCACTTAAATTTAACGGCTTTCCGCAACAAGTCTGTGAGAGGAGTGGCAACACTGGAAAAGTTCTGACAAAAACGTCGATAGTACGCACACATACCGATAAATCTTTGAACGTCCTTTTTAGACTTTAGTACTGGATACTCCAGAATGGCACTGATTTTATCTTGCCGAGGTAACACTTTTCCTTGGCCCACTTCATAACCGAGGTACGTCACTGTGCCTTGGCCAAAATGACACTTTTTAGCATTTAAGGTAAGATTTGCCCTTTTCAAGATTGCAAACAACTGGCGTAACCTAGCTATGTGGTCAGCCCAATTACTGTCAAACAGCACGATATCATCTAAATACGCCCGACAATTTGGCACCTTAGCGAGTAGAGAGTTCATGAGTCTCTGGAACGTGGCAGGAGCATTACGCAAGCCGAACGGTAACACTTGATACTCAAAAACACCCTCGGGTGTCACGAACGCAGTTAGCTGTTTAGCACGTTCAGTGAGTGGGATTTGATAATACCCCCTCGAGAGGTCGAATTTCGAAACGTACTTGGCATTTCCCAACTCGTCGATGCAGTCCTCGAGGAGGGGCAGCGGATAGGCATCCACAATGGTCACCTTGTTGAGCTGCCGATAGTCGGTGCATAATCGCCAGGAGCCGTCTGGTTTGGGGACCAAAAGGCAGGGCGAGCACCAAGAGCCCTGGCTCGGCCGGATGAGGCCGTGCTGGAGCAAGAAGTCGACCTCCTTCCGTACGATGGCCTTCTTTTCTGGACTCATCCGATAGGGTTGAAGGCGAATGGGAGTGTAGTCCGTCAACTCGACATCATGGCAAATGGCATCAGTCTGGGTCGGGACCTCCCCGAACAGACTGGAGAATTCATCAACCAACGACTGCACCTCTTCACGTTGGGCCATCTGCAAATGGGACAGTCCCTCCTCCACAGCATTCACAGAACTAGAATTATTGAAAATGAGATTAGTTGGGTCCCCAGAACAATCATCCCCTCTCTCACTGGAAATGGAAACATTGGTTAGTGCAATGGGCCTGGGGCCCTGGAACTTCTTCAGTCGATTTACATGTATGAGCATTACCTGGTTACGTTTGTCAGAGTGCCTCACTTTGTACGTGAGGTCCCCAGTCTTTTCTGTCACAATGTAGGGGCCTTCGTACTTGTGGGACATAGTGTTCCCTAGTCGAGGCTTTAATACCAGGACAGGGTCGCCAGGCTGAAATACCCGTAACTTAGATTTAGCATCGTTACGTTCTTTCATCTTTTCTTGGGCCTTGCCAAGATACTTTAATGCAGCCGCCTTGCAGTCCTTGAGTCTCTGGTGGTGTTGCGCAAAGAAAGCCGAACCTTCGGTTAACGTTACGTTCCCTAACAGATTCTCCTGTAACATTTGCAAGGGTCCACGAACTTTATGGCCAAAGACTAACTCAAAAGGAGAACAACCCAGTGAACTTTGTAATCCCTCTCTAGCCGCAAACAAAACATACGGTAAATTCTCATCCCAGAAGGTGTGGGAACTCTCGCACGATGTCTTCAACATCTGCTTCAGAGTTAGATGGAAACGTTCAATTACCCCCTGACTCTGTGGATGGTATGGGCTGGAAACCTTATGAGTTATTCCATGTTCCTTACAAAATTGCTCAAAAATATCAGACTTAAAATTAGTACCATTGTCAGTTTGCACGACCCGAGGCAGTCCAAAAGTGGAAAAAAATTGCAACATACGAGCAACAACAGTTTTTGCTCGGATGTTCCTTACAGCAAAAGCCTCTGGGTAACGAGTAGTGATACACATCATTGTGATTAGGTAAATATTACCAGACTTAGTTCTAGGTAATGGTCCAACACAGTCCATTACCACATGAGAAAATGGTTCCTCTGGCACGACAATAGGCCTTAGAGGAGCTTTAGGTGGAGTCTGGTTTGGTTTCCCAACCAGTTGACAAACAATACACGCATTACAAAATTTTGCCACATCGCTTTTCAGCTTGGGCCAGAAAAAATACTTTAAAATTTTGTGATACGTAATATTAATACCTTGATGTCCCCCCATAGGATCATCATGAGCAGCTGCCAAAACTCTTTCTCTATAGCAGGTCGGCAACATAACCTGGTGGACTACCTCCCACTCATTTGACAAGGGAGCACTCTGTGGTCTCCATTTTCTCATCAAAATCCGATCATTGTAGTAGTACCCAGTTGCTGCGTCTACAATTTCCTCCATAGAGACGGCTGTCTCATGACAATCTGCAAGAGTGGGGTCAGCTTTCTGTAACTCACTCAAGGAGGCATCTAGGCCTTGGTCAGATGCCATTGGCCGAGGCTCAACAGTGTTCTCCTCCACCTCCCCACTACTCTCGGTAGATGGCGGTGGCAGGCTCTCCACAATGTCCTCGGCCACGTCATCGAGTCGGGCCATGAATGTGTCCGCGAGGTCCACTTGGTTTTCACCACTCGGAAAGCTCCTCGTGACCTCGGGATTTACCACCTTGGCAAGCACAGGGCTGCCCTTACATTTAAGTCCCATAGACCTGGTCACCGCGCACGCAGGGTACACAACATTATCCTCTGCGGCGGGTGGATCCAGGCAAACCTTAGGGGTAGGCAACATAATAGGCAGTCTGGAGTCCCCTACCTTATCCCCTGCTAAATCATTACCAACTATTACATCAACATTAGGGAAAGGTAGGTATGAAGTGACTCCGACTGTACAAACACCCTTGTGGAAATCAGATTCCAGGGTAACCTTATGGAGGGGTACTGCTCGAGTATCACTAGTGACACCCTCGACCAGTACCACCTCTCCAGTGTCGAGAGTGTTGGCACCTTGCAACGCACTCTCTAAAATTAAAGTCTGGATGGCACCGGTGTCTCGGAAGATCACCACGTCCTTCCAGGAAGAACCCTCAGACAAAAGTAGTCTCCCTTTCGATAAGAATGGGGTAAGCAAGTCCAACCACTGTGGGTTGGAGGTCTTACTCCCTAACCCTTCCGAAGGCCTCAAGCCCTGTGTCACAACTAGAGCATTGGGTCTTTTTTCCGGGTACAGTTGCCAACAACGGCTAATAGTGTGGTTTGGACGATTACAGTGACCACAAAAACGTCGGGGAGAAGAGACATTACTAACAGAATTACCCTTCGGTTCACCCTTAGGTGCCGTGGGGCTAGACACTTTAACAGGGTTAGTTATGTCTGAAACAGAAGGTGCATTAGGTAAAGGGTTAGAATGAGCTGGTCTGGACTGGCTGTGGGTATAAGTTTTGCTACTCTGTGGGGTATAATTATTTTTATTGGGCCTTTTGCCCGCCAATTGGTAGTTTTCTGCCAACTTGGCCAAATCCCCTATTTTAGAATTTACCTCTACCCTTCCTCTAATGTAATGTGAAACATTCTCTGGCATAATATCTATAAAATGCTCCATTAAAATTAAGTTCCTGAGAGCCTCGTATGTTTCGGCTTTCGCCGAGCGAATCCATCTATCAAACAATCTAATTTGATCACTAACAAATTCAGTGAGCGGTTGGTTGTGAGTAGGCCTAAGGTTGCGATAAACTTGGCGGTGAGCTTCAGGAGTAATTTCATATGCCCGCAAAATACATTCCCTGACTTTATCATATTCAAAACACTCGTCGTCAGGCATGTTTATAAAAATATCTTGTGCTTTACCCCTAAGTCTTCCCTGTAGGATTTTCACCCACTCTTCCTTTGGCCAGTTCATGGACATGGCCAATCTCTGAAAATGGTTGAAAAACCTTTCAGGGTCAGACTCGGAAAATTCAGGCAAATTATGCTTTTTCTCATAATGCCTGGGGTTTGAATCCCCGGCAGGTGGAGGTCCAGTGGCATTCGCTCTAATTCTAGCCTCCTCGGTTTTGAGTCTTTGCTCCTCTAATTTTATTTTTGCTAACTCTAGAGCTAATTCTCTATCCCTCTTAGTTGCACTTTCTGCTTGGCTAGGCTGGCATAAAGGTGTATCACTTGCCAATAGTTCTTCATCAATACAATGTTGTAATATTTCATTTACCAAAGTCCACTTTTTATCCTCGTCATTTAATTCTAGGCCAAATTCCTTGCCTAACAATACTAAATTAGACTTGGTAAGTTTCTTTATCTCTACCACTGAAGGCTCCATTGCCAGTCTCTGCATTTCAGATGACATCACTAATAATTTTAGCTCCCAGCCAAAGAAAAAATTAAAAAATAAAAATTGGAAAAAAACAAAAATTTGCACGGCCCCTAACACAAGGCCACACTAACCTTACTCATGAAGGGATCCAGCTGGGTGTCCAGTCAGTGCAAGAATGTCCTTTGCTAGATGAGCTGGACCCTAGGCTAGCACACAACCGTTCTGCGGAAAACAAAAAAATTTAATTTTGGCACTCAAGAATCTAATTTTTTACACTTATAATGTTCCTCCCGGACTGGCCAACCACTTGTTATAAATAATGGTGTGTGGGGCTTCTATGGGGTACTGGTACTATTAAGGGGTAAGGGTAGTTAGAAGACAGAGTATCAAATATGGGAGAGCTAAAAGGCCCGGCCCCCAAAATAAACTATCCACAGTAGTAATAACTTGCTACTAGACCATATATGTTAGTCTAAGGGTTGATCAATGCGCTCCCACACAGGAAGAAGGGATACTCTGTAATTCATGTACTTATTTATTAACCCCTTAACAACCCCCCATATACACTCACACCAATAACAATAATAATAATAACTTTACCACACTATCTTACGTTAAAAGCCTTGGTCCACGTAGGCAGGATACAAGGTTTACACTAAGAACAAGCTAGGGTAAAGTACTACTGGATAAGCACTGAAGCTGGATGCAGCTTAGGGTAGGGAAACCACGTGGGACCCTAATACAAAACACAACACTTAGGGGTACCCAAAACACTGGCAAATACTACCCCCAGGTCTCACCAATCGTTACTACCAGAGTAGGTACACTTAATAATGCCCCGTACTTAACTTAAGGGTACAGGAACTTCAGGTAAGGGAAATAAGTAAGAGGAGAAGGGAGAAGAGTAGGGGTGCAGCCACAGAGTAGGTCTCGTCCGCACGAACGCCAGCCAGAGAAGGAACCTCCTAGCGACCAGCTAGGCCTCCCATGTCGTGGTGCCGGAAGGAGCCTAATTGATCGTGCAGCTAAGCACATTAAAGATCTTCCCCTATGCAACGTATTGTTACTTTACAAATGATTAGAAAGTATTAGTAAGCAAAGTTGGTGCCTATGTTATTATTTAATAATCAACCCCCAGCTCAGTCTTTAAATGCTCTTTGAGAAACAATAATAGTCTTACGTCTGGCAGGGAAGATACAAACAAATGCCGCTCGCGATGCACTCAACTGTACTACCAGAAAGTTTAATAGCTCAATTTTGACCTCTGGTTTCCACTGGAGAACCCAGGGTCGTAACATGATTTGATTTACTACATTTGAAGTATATTGTTACGAACCTTACCTCCTGTGGAGGTGGGTTTAGGATGTAAAATGTTGGTGGACACAGGGAGAGTGTATATTAGTATAAATCCCCAGCTGAGATCAAAGAGGCCGCGAGTCATCATTATTACTCCGCCCAGTAAAGTAGTGCCTTCTCAGCTGGAGATCATCAGAAATAATGTGAACTTGAATAGCTTTACCATATAAAGGAAAAATGGACTCTATAAAAATGTATGCATGGGGGAATACAGTAAATAAAATCATTAATGTGTTTGATAGCATATGTAAAGAGTAGAGTATTAAGGGGCGATGAGGCAAGAGAGGGGGACGCCATCTTGACTGAAGGGGGGAGGTGTATCGCTGCCGACCGTTCCTGCTATTTGAGGGGTTTTCTCCGGCCGTTCAGTCAGATAAGCCTATCCTTGTATATAACCAGGGTTGCAAGATTGGGTAGAGTAATATTGCAGAAGTTGGAGAGGTTTTATAAGAGTCCAGGTTTCCTAGAGGCAAAAATATATGAGTCGTTGGATGATAGCGGTTTGTGGCTGGGTGCATGACACCAGGAATGGGACAGTGAGCCGTGGGGTGATCAGAGCCACTTGAGTTATAATACATAGTGGTCTTATGTTGTAAGGAAAACGCCTTGTTAAATGTAATCCTGTGACTTGTACGTATAAATTTGTGACGCTTACTAGGCTGTTTCCCTTACCCCTCATACACCCTAGACAACCTTGTAAGGACTACCACCACCAAGCTCTCACTAGCTCTCTATGACAACAAAAACGTATCACAGCTGGTAACATCAGTAACACACCCCCGTGATATATATCTACTTCAAATTTCGGGAAAATTGGTCAGTTACTAAATAAATTATACAAAGAAACTAAGTGGGGGACAAGAGCTAGAGTTTGATAATTGTTTGGATCCTATTTACTATGTATGAAATAACTATGGTAAAAATTTTAGAAAAATTGATGGGTTATTAACGAAGATACGAGAGAGAGAGCTAAGTCGGAGGACAGGAGCTGGAGCTTGCTTAATGAATTGATAAGATTTACTACGTCTGAATTTTTTTTTCTGGGGGGATTGGACTGTTAGTATTAAATATACAACAGGGGACTAAGGCTGGGACAGGAGCTAGCGCTAGACCTTGATTACTGACTCGGTTGATTTGTGTAAAACTGACTCGTTTAATGTAAAGGAACAAAAAATTACGGTGTCTAAAATAGCTGTACGAAATTATGATTGAATAATATAAAAGATAATGAAGAAGGAAAGGGGGTAAGGTAACAGGTAGAGGGGGGAAGGGACGGTCCAGATATTACGGAGACACTAAGATAAGATTACGGAGGTGACTTGCAGGCGGCGTCTGGCTGGAGTGAGGTCGGAACAGGTAACGCTGGGGGTTGGGAGGGAAGGGGGAGGGAGGGGGTTTGAGGTGGGAACAGGCGACGCAGGGGTAGGGAGGGAAGGGGAGGGGGATGACTGGGTAATGCTACAGTTTTAGTTTTATAGACATGTACTACTTTCGATATAAGAATTTCTACTCTAACGTATACGGTCTAAAATATCTGTTTATTCTTGGTATGAACTCTGCGTACCAGTGGTACCGCCTGCCAGTGGTGCCGCCTACCATTGGTGCCGCTCACTAGTGGTGCCGTCCACCAGTGGTTCCGCCTGCCAGTGGTGCCGCCTACCATTGGTGCCGCTCACTAGTGGTGCCGCCCACCAGTGGTTCCGCATGCCAGTGGTGCCGCCTGCCAGTGATGCCGCCTGCCAGTGATGCCGCCTGCCAGTGGTGCCGTCCACTAGTGGTGCAGCCCGCCAGTGGTGCCGCCAGCCAGTGGTGCCGCCTGCCAGTGCTGCCGCCCGCCAGTGGTGCAGCCAGCCAGTGGTGCAGCCCGCCAGTGGTGCCGCCCACTTTTGGTGCCATCTGCCAGTGGTGCCGCCAGCCAGTGGTGCAGCCAACTAGTGGTGAAGCCCGCCAGTGGTGCAGCCAACTAGTGGTGAAGCCCGCCAGTGGTGCCGCTCACTTGTGGTGCGGCCCGCCAGTGGTGCCGCCCGCCAGTGATGCCGCCTGCCAGTGGTGCCGGCCACAAGGGGTGCAGCTCGCCAGTGGTGCCGCCCGCCAGTGGTGCCGCCCACTACAGGTGCAGCCCGCCAGTGGCGCCGCCCACTAGTGGTGCAGCCCGCTAGTGGTGCCGCCCCCCAGTGGTGCCGCCCGCCAGTGGAGCAGCCCGCCAGTGGTGCCGCCCGCCAGTGGTGCTGCCCGCCAGTGGAGCAGCCGCCAGTGGTGCCGCCCGCCAGTGGTGCCGCCTGCCAGTGGTACCGCCCGCCAGTGGTACCGCCTGCCAGTGATGCCGCACATCAGTGGTGCCGCCCACTAGTGGTGCAGCTTGCCAGTGGTGCCGCCCGCCAGTGATGTCGCCTGCCGGTGTTGCCGCCCACTAGTGGTGCAGCCCGCCAGTGGTGCCGCCCGCCAGTGGTGCCGCCCGCTAGTGGTGCAGCCCTCCAGTGGTGCCGCCCGCCAGTGGTGCCGCCCGCTAGTGGTGCAGCCCTCCAGTGGTACCTCCCGCCAGTGGTGCCGCCTGCCAGTGGTGCCGCCTGCCAGTGGTGCAGCCCGCCAGTGGAGCCGCCCACTAGTGGTGCAGCCCGCCAGTGGTGCAGCCAGCCATTGGTGCCACTCGCCAGTGGTGCCGCCCGCCAGTGGTGCAGCCCGCCATTGGTGCCGCTTGCCAGTGGTGCCGCCCACTAGTGGTGCAGCCCGCCATTGGTGCCGCTCTCTAGTGGTGCAGTCCGCTAGTGGTGCAGCCCGCCAGTGGTACCTCCCGCCAGTGGTGCCGACTGGCAGTGGTGCAGCCCGCCAGTGGTGCAGCCCGCCAGTGGTGCCGCCCACTAGTGGTGCAGCCCGCCAGTGGTGCCGCCCGCCAGTGGTACCTCTCGCCAGTGGTGCCGACTGGCAGTGGTGCAGCCCGCCAGTGGTGCAGTCCGTCAGTGGTGCCGCCCACTAGTGGTGCAGCCCGCCAGTGGTGCCGCCCGCCAGTGGTACCTCCCGCCAGTGGTGCCGACTGGCAGTGGTGCAGCCCGCCAGTGGTGCAGCCCGCCAGTGGTGCCGCCCAGTAGTGGTGCAGCCCGCCAGTGGTGCAGCCCGCCAGTGGTACCTCCCGCCAGTGGTGCCGACTGGCAGTGGTGCAGCCCGCCAGTGGTGCAGCCCGCCAGGGGTGCCGCCCACTAGTGGTGCAGCCCGACAGTGGTGCCGCCCGCCAGTGGTGCCGCCCGCCAGTGATGCCGCCTGCCAGTGATGCCGCCTGCCAGTGGTGCCGTCCACTAGTGGTGCAGCCAGCCAGTGGTGCCGCCTGCCAGTGCTGCCGCCCGCCAGTGGTGCAGCCAGCCAGTGGTGCAGCCCGCCAGTGGTGCCGCCCACTTTTGTTGCCATCTGCCAGTGGTGCCGCCAGCCAGTGGTGCAGCCAACTAGTGGTGAAGCCCGCCAGTGGTGCCGCTCACTTGTGGTGCGGCCCGCCAGTGGTGCCGCCCGCCAGTGATGCCGCCTGCCAGTGGTGCCGGCCACAAGGGGTGCAGCTCGCCAGTGGTGCCGCCCACTACAGGTGCAGCCCGCCAGTGGCGCCGCCCGCCAGTGGCGCCGCCCACTAATGGTGCAGCCCGCTAGTGGTGCCGCCCCCCAGTGGTGCCGCCCGCCAGTGGAGCAGCCCGCCAGTGGTGCCGCCCGCCAGTGGTGCTGCCCGCCAGTGGAGCAGCCGCCAGTGGTGCCGCCCGCCAGTGGTGCCGCCTGCCAGTGGTACCGCCCGCCAGTGGTACCGCCTGCCAGTGATGCCGCACATCAGTGGTGCCGCCCACTAGTGGTGCAGCTTGCCAGTGGTGCCGCCCGCCAGTGATGTCGCCTGCCGGTGTTGCCGCCCACTAGTGGTGCAGCCCGCCAGTGGTGCCGCCCGCCAGTGGTGCCGCCCGCTAGTGGTGCAGCCCTCCAGTGGTACCTCCCGCCAGTGGTGCCGCCTGCCAGTGGTGCAGCCCGCCAATGGTTCAGCCCGCCAGTGGTGCCGCCCACTAGTGGTGCAGCCCGCCAGTGGTGCAGCCAGCCATTGGTGCCACTCGCCAGTGGTGCCGCCCGCCAGTGGTGCAGCCCGCCATTGGTGCCGCTTGCCAGTGGTGCCGCCCACTAGTGGTGCAGCCCGCCATTGGTGCCGCCCTCTAGTGGTGCAGTCCGCTAGTGGTGCAGCCCGCCAGTGGTACCTCCCGCCAGTGGTGCCGACTGGCAGTGGTGCAGCCCGCCAGTGGTGCAGCCCGCCAGTGGTGCCGCCCACTAGTGGTGCAGCCCGCCAGTGGTGCCGCCCGCCAGTGGTACCTCTCGCCAGTGGTGCCGACTGGCAGTGGTGCAGCCCGCCAGTGGTGCAGTCCGCCAGTGGTGCCGCCCACTAGTGGTGCAGCCTGCCAGTGGTGCCGCCCGCCAGTGGTACCTCCCGCCAGTGGTGCCGACTGGCAGTGGTGCAGCCCACCAGTGGTGCAGCCCGCCAGTGGTGCCGCCCAGTAGTGGTGCAGCCCGCCAGTGGTGCAGCCCGCCAGTGGTGCCGCCCGCCAGTGGTGCCGCCCGCTAGTAGTGCAGCCCGCCAGTGGTACCTCCCGCCAGTGGTGCCGACTGGCAGTGGTGCAGCCCGCCAGTGGTGCAGCCCGCCAGGGGTGCCGCCCACTAGTGGTGCAGCCCGCCAATGGTGCCGCCCGCCAGTGGTGCCGCCCGCCAGTGATGCCGATCACCAGTGGTGCCGCCAACCAGTGGTGCCGCCTGCCAGTGGTGCCGCCTGCCATTGGTGCCGCCCACCAGTGTTGCCGCCTACCAGTGGTGCCGCGAACCAGTGGTGTCGCCCGCAAGTGGTGCCGCCTGCCAGTGATGCCGCCCGCCAGTGGTGCCGCCTGCCAGTGGTGCCACCCGCCGTTGGTGCCCCCTGCCAGTGATGCCGCCCACCAGTGGTGCCGCCTGCCAGTGATGCCGCCCGCCTATGGTGCCGCCTACCAGTGGTGCCGCCCACCATTGATGCCGCCCATTAGTGATGCCGCCCACCAGTGGCCGTCCACCAGTGATGCCGCCTGTCAGTGGTGCAGCTCGCCAGTGGTGCCGCCTGCCATTGGTGCCGCCCACCAGTGGTCTCGCCCACCAGTGGTGTTGCCCGCAAGTGGTGCCGCCGGCAAGTGATGCCGCCTGCCAGTGGTGCCGCGCGCCATTGGTGCCGCCCGCCAGTGGTGCCGCCCGCCAGTGGTGCCGCCTGCCAGTGGTGCCGCGCGCCACTGATGCCGTCCGCCAGTGGTGTCGCCCGCCAGTGGTGCGCCCGCCAGTGGTTCCGCCTGCCTGTGGTGCCGCCCACCAGTGGTGCCGCCTATCAGTGGTGTCGCCCGCCAGTGGTGTCGCTCGCAATTGGAACCGCCCACCAGTGGTGCCGCCCGCAATTGAAGCCGCCCACCAGTGGTGCCACCCACCAGTGCTGCCGCCCAACAGTGGTGCCGCACGCTAGTGGTTTCACCCACCAGTGGTGCCGCTCGCCAGTGGTGCTGCCCACCAGTGATGCCGCCCGCCAGTGGTGCCGCCCTCCAGTGGTGTCGCCCACCAGTTTTGTTGTCCGCAAGTGGTGCCGCCTGCAAGTGATGCTGCCCACCAGTGATGCCGCCCGCCAGTGGTGCCGCCCAGCAGTGGTGCCGCCTGCCAGTAAAGCCGCGCACCAGTGGTGCCACACACCAGTGGTGCCACCTGCAAGTGGTGCCGCCTGCCATTGGTGCCGCCTGCCATTGGTGCCGCCCTCCAGTGGTGTCGCCCACCAGTTTTGTTGCCCGCAAGTGGTGCCGCCCGCCAGTGGTGCCGCCCGCCAGTGGTGCCGCCCGCCAGTGTAGCAGCCGCCAGTGGTGCCGCCCGCCAGTGGTGCCGCCCGCCAGTGGTGCCGCCTGCCAGTGGTACCGCCTGCCAGTGATGCCGCACATCAGTGGTGCCGCCCACTAGTGGTGCAGCTTGCCAGTGGTGCCGCCCGCCAGTGATGCCGCCTGCCGGTGTTGCCGCCCACTAGTGGTGCAGCCCGCCAGTGGTGCAGCCCGCCAGTGGTGCCGCCCACTAGTGGTGCAGCCCGCCATTGGTGCCGCCCACTAGTCGTGCAGCCCGCCATTGGTGCCGCTTGCCAATGGTGCCGCCCTCTAGTGGTGCAGTCCGCTAGTGGTGCAGCCCGCCAGTGGTACCTCCCGCCAGTGGTGCCGACTGGCAGTGGTGCAGCCCGCCAGTGGTGCAGCCCGCCAGTGGTGCCGCCCACTAGTGGTGCAGCCCGCCAGTGGTGCCGCCCGCCAGTGGTACCTCCCGCCAGTGGTGCCGACTGGCAGTGGTGCAGCCCGCCAGTGGTGCAGCCCGCCAGTGGTGCCGCCCACTAGTGGTGCAGCCCGCCAGTGGTACCACCCGCCAGTGGTGCCGCCCGCTAGTGGTGCAGCCCGCCAGTGGTACCTCCCGCCAGTGGTGCCGACTGGCAGTGGTGCAGCCCGCCAGTGGTGCAGCCCGCCAGGGGTGCCGCCCACTAGTGGTGCAGCCCGCCAGTGGTGCCGCCCGCCAGTGGTGCCGCCCGCCAGTGATGCCGATCACCAGTGGTGCCGCCAACCAGTGGTGCCCCCCAACAGTGGTGCCGCCTGCCAGTGGTGCCGCCTGCCAGTGGTGCCGCCTGCCATTGGTGCCGCCCACCAGTGTTGCCGCCTACCAGTGGTGCCGCGAACCAGTGGTGTCGCCCGCAAGTGGTGCCGCCTGCCAGTGATGCCGCCCGCCAGTGGTGCCGCCTGCCAGTGGTGCCACCCGCCGTTGGTGCCCCCTGCCAGTGATGCCGCCCACCAGTGGTGCCGCCTGCCAGTGATGCCGCCCGCCTATGGTGCCGCCTACCAGTGGTGCCGCTCACCATTGATGCCGCCCATTAGTGATGCCGCCCACCAGTGGCCGTCCACCAGTGGTGCCGCCCACCTGTGGTGCCGCCCACCTGTGGTGCCACCCACCAGTTGTGCCGCCCACCAGTGATGCCGCCTGCCAGTGGTGCAGCTCGCCAGTGGTGCCGCCTGCCATTGGTGCCGCCCACCAGTGGTCTCGCCCACCAGTGGTGTTGCCCGCAAGTGGTGCCGCCGGCAAGTGATGCCGCCTGCCAGTGGTGCCGCGCGCCATTGGTGCCGCCCGCCAGTGGTGCCGCCCGCCAGTGGTGCCGCCTGCCAGTGGTGCCGCGCGCCATTGATGCCGTCCGCCAGTGGTGTCGCCCGCCAGTGGTGTCGCCCGCCAGTGGTTCCGCCTGCCTGTGGTGCCGCCCACCAGTGGTGCCGCCTACCAGTGGTGTCGCCCGCCAGTGGTGTCGCTCGCAATTGGAACCGCCCACCAGTGGTGCCGCCCGCAATTGAAGCCGCCCACCAGTGGTGCCACCCACCAGTGCTGCCGCCCACCAGTGGTGCCGCACGCTAGTGGTTTCACCCACCAGTGGTGCCGCTCGCCAGTGGTGCTGCCCACCAGTGATGCCGCCCGCCAGTGGTGCCGCCCTCCAGTGGTGTCGCCCACCAGTTTTGTTGCCCGCAAGTGGTGCCGCCTGCAAGTGATGCTGCATACCAGTGATGCCGCCCGCCAGTGGTGCCGCCCAGCAGTGGTGCCGCCTGCCAATAAAGCCGCGCACCAGTGGTGCCACACACCAGTGGTGCCGCCTGCAAGTGGTGCCGCCTGCCATTGGTGCCGCCCGCCAGTGGTGCCGCCTGCCAGTGGTACCGCCCGCCAGTGGTACCGCCTGCCAGTGATGCCGCACATCAGTGGTGCCGCCCACTAGTGGTGCAGCTTGCCAGTGGTGCCGCCCGCCAGTGATGCCGCCTGCCGGTGTTGCCGCCCACTAGTGGTGCAGCCCGCCAGTGGTGCCGCCCTCCAGTGGTGCCGCCCGCTAGTGGTGCAGCCCTCCAGTGGTACCTCCCGCCAGTGGTGCCGCCTGCCAGTGGTGCAGCCCGCCAGTGGTGGAGCCCGCCAATGGTGCAGCCCGCCAGTGGTGCCGCCCACTAGTGGTGCAGCCCGCCAGTGGTGCAGCCAGCCATTGGTGCCACTCGCCAGTGGTGCCGCCCGCCAGTGGTGCAGCCTGCCATTGGTGCCGCTTGCCAGTGGTGCCGCCCACTAGTGGTGCAGCCCGCCATTGGTGCCGCTTGCCAATGGTGCCGCCCTCTAGTGGTGCAGTCCGCTAGTGGTGCAGCCCGCCAGTGGTACCTCCCGCCAGTGGTGCCGACTGGCAGTGGTGCAGCCCGCCAGTGGTGCAGCCCGCCAGTGGTGCCGCCCACTAGTGGTGCAGCTGCCAGTGGTGCCGCCCGCCAGTGGTTCCTCCCGCCAGTGGTGCCGACTGGCAGTGGTGCAGCCCGCCAGTGGTGCAGCCCGCCAGTGGTGCCGCCCACTAGTGGTGCAGCCCGCCAGTGGTGCCGCCCGCCAGTGGTACCTCCCGCTAGTGGTGCCGACTGGCAGTGATGCAGCCCGCCAGTGGTGCAGCCCGCCAGTGGTGCCGCCCACTAGTGGTACAGCCCGCCAGTGGTGCCGCCCGCCAGTGGTACCTCCCGCCAGTGGTGCCGACTGGCAGTGGTACAGCCCGCCAGTGGTGCAGCCTGCCAGTGGTGCCGCCCACTAGTGGTGCAGCCCGCCAGTGGTGCCGCCCGCCAGTGGTGCCGCCCGCTAGTGGTGCAGCCCGCCAGTGGTACCTCCCGCGAGTGGTGCCGACTGGCAGTGGTGCAGCCCGCCAGTGGTGCAGCCCGCCAGGGGTGCCGCCCACTAGTGGTGCGGCCCGCCAGTGGTGCCGCCCGCCAGTGGTGCCGCCCGCCAGTGATGCCGATCACCAGTGGTGCCGCCAACCAGTGGTGCCGCCTGCCAGTGTTGCGGCCTACCAATGGTGCCGCGAACCAGTGGTGTCGCCCGCAAGTGGTGCCGCCTGCCAGTGATGCCGCCCGCCAGTGGTGCCGCCTGCCAGTGGTGCCACCCGCCGTTGGTGCCCCCTGCCAGTGATGCCGCCCACCAGTGGTGCCGCCTGCCAGTGATGCCGCCCGCCTATGGTGCCGCCTACCAGTGGTGCCGCCCACCATTGATGCCGCCCATTAGTGATGTCGCCCACCAGTGGCCGTCCACCAGTGGTGCCGCCCACCTGTGGTGCCGCCCACCAGTTGTGCCGCCCACCAGTGATGCCGCCTGCCATTGGTGCCGCCCACCAGTGGTCTCGCCCACCAGTGGTGTTGCCCGCAAGTGGTGCCGCCTGCAAGTGATGCCGCCTGCCAGTGGTGCCGCGCGCCAGTGGTGCCGCCCGCCAGTGGTACCTCCTGCCAGTGGTGCCGCGCGCCATTGGTGCCGCCCGCCAGTGGTGCCGCCTGCCAGTGTTGCCGCGCGCCAGTGGTGCCGCCCGCCAGTGGTGCCGCCTGCCAGTGGTGCCGCGCGCCATTGTTGCCGCCCGCCAGTGGTGCCGCCTGCCAGTGGTGCCGCGCGCCATTGGTGCCGCCCGCCAGTGGTGCCGCCTGCCAGTGGTGTCGCGCGCCATTGGTGCCGCCCGCCAGTGGTGCCGCCTGCCAGTGGTGCCGCGCGCCATTGGTGCCGCCCGCCAGTGGTGCCGCCTGCCAGTGGTGCCGCGCGCCATTGATGCCGTCCGCCAGTGGTGTCGCCCGCCAGTGGTGTCGCGCGCCAGTGGTTCCGCCTGCCTGTGGTGCCGCCCACCAGTGGTGCCGCCCACCAGTGGTGCCGCCCACCAGTGGTGCCGCCCACCAGTGGTGCCGCCCACCAGTGGTGCCGCCCACCAGTGGTGTCGCCCGCCAGTGGTGTCGCTTGCAATTGGAATCGCCCACCAGTGGTGCCGCCCGCAATTGAAGCCGCCCACCAGTGGTGCCACCCACCAGTGCTGCCGCCCACCAGTGGTGCCGCACGCTAGTGGTTTCACCCACCAGTGCTGCCGCCCACCAGTGGTGCCGCCCGCCAGTGGTGCCGCCCTCCAGTGGTGTCGCCCACCAGTTTTGTTGCCCGCAAGTGGTGCCGCCTGCCAGTGGTGCCGCGCGCCATTGATGCCGTCCGCCACTGATGCCGTCCGCCAGTGGTGTCGCCCGCCAGTGGTTCCGCCTGCCTGTGGTGCCGCCCACCAGTGGTGCCGCCCACCAGTGGTGCCGCCCACCAGTGGTGCCGCCCACCAGTGGTGCCGCCCACCAGTGGTGCCGCCCACCAGTGGTGTCGCCCGCCAGTGGTGTCGCTTGCAATTGGAATCGCCCACCAGTGGTGCCGCCCGCAATTGAAGCCGCCCACCAGTGGTGCCACCCACCAGTGCTGCCGCCCACCAGTGGTGCCGCACGCTAGTGGTTTCACCCACCAGTGCTGCCGCCCACCAGTGGTGCCGCCCGCCAATGGTGTCGCCCACCAGTTTTGTTGCCCGCAAGTGGTGCCGCCTGCAAGTGGTGCCGCCCACCAGTGGTGCCACACACCAGTGGTGACGCCCGCAAGTGGTGCCGCCTGCAAGTGGTGCCGTCCGCCACTGGTGCCACGTCCCGCTATAAGCTTCTAAGCATCACTTGAAGGTAAACTGTGTCATTTCAGTGATTGCAGCTCGCGGCTCTATAGCGCGGGTGACGAAGGTAATCCCAGGAACTGGAAATCTTTCTTGTGAAGAGAGATTAAGAAAGCTTAAACCTGCATTCTCTACAATGACCAAGAGAAAATGGGTGACATGATTGGAATGTACGAATGGATAAAAAGAGTATAACGGAACGAATATTAATACTGTTTTAAACGGATGAACACAAAATAGAACTCGAAACAATGGATATAAACTAGGAAAATTTAAATTCAGGAAAGACCTTGGTAAATACTGGTCTAGAAACAGAATTTTTGACTTACAGGAAAATATAGCACATGTGGGGATCGGTGAATTGTTTGACGCGTCGGTGAGATATAAGTAAGAATGTGTCGGGATGGATGTAATTAGGAGCTGCCTCGTATGGGCCAATAGGCTTTCTGCTCTTTCCTTGATTCTTATGTTGACTATAAAAATTGTGAATTAGGCAGGTATTAACGTCTACGCTGACAGTAATGTCAATCATGAACATTTTTAGGAATGGTAGCTCAATGTGAGGTAACAATCACTTATTTAACAATTAAATCCATTTAAAAAATCACTCTCATGAATCACTGATAACTCAAATTAATAAGTGCTAAAAAATATTATAATTTCACTTAATTCTCCTCCAAACCTGTCATGATCAGAGTGGTAAACAAGTAAACAGTAAGTAAGTAAGTAATTATCAAAGAAGGCACCAAGCTGGGAAGGCTATGTAGCACCATCAGATGTGCGGAATAATCAGAGGGCGCTAAATATCACTGAGGACGCCAATACAAGAACAGAAACGCGTAACGCGAACGATATCAAAAGTATCTGATTTACCAAGAATTCTATCCAGGAAAAAGTGACCGCGGGGGACGGTCAGAATGCAAGAGATGCACTCGTCCTGGAAGTCAGGACATTCAACAAGGATATGCACAACTGAAGAGGGACAATGCAGTTAGGACAATAAGGAGCAGGGCGGCGCTCTGCTCGGCAGAGAGGCAGAGAGTGTGGCACCAAGCCTTACTCGAGAGAGGAAGCTTTGGAGAAAGAGAGGGAGATTACCACGAAGACCTAAAGAACAAAATTGGGACAAAATATGGTATCTCCAGGTTGTGTCATAAGCCTTTTCCAGGTCAAAAAGAACAGCAACAACGGAGGTCTTTGCAGCAAAAACAGTACGAATATAGACTTCCAAGTTCACCAGGACATCAGTCGTGCTATGGCACTTTCGAAAACCAAATTGAGAAGGAGGGAGGTGGTGAGGTGGTAATGGTGTTCCAAGAGCCACATGAGACGAACATTTACCATACGCTCAAAGAGTTTGCGGACACAACTCGTGAGAGCAATAGGGTGAAAGTCCTTAGGGGAGGTCCCGAGAGATCTCAGTTTCCGAATAGGAAGTACAACGGCATCGAGCCAACCTCAGGGACTGACGACGACTCCCAGACCTGGTTATATAGACCCAATAAATACTGAGACGCGCAAGGAGGGAGATGGCAAAGCATCTCATAATGAATGTTATCTGAGCCCGCTGCCATAGAACTGCAGAGGGCCAGGGCAGACTGAAGTTCAGAGAGAAAGAGAAGGGATCGTTAGAGGGAAGGCAGAGATGAGTGTGGAAATCTAAGGGATGGGATTCAAGAACATGCTTATGAAGAAGGAAGGATTGAGGAAGACGAGAACCAAAGCTAACAGAAGAAAAGTGGGAACCCAGTTCGGTCGCGACCTGCACTGGGTCCGCCACCAGAGTACCATGGAGGTGAAGAAATGGCGAGACATCTGGAACTAACTTACCTGCAATCTTGCAGATCTTCTTCCAGATCTGCGGCAGAGGAGTATTGGACATAAAGGTGGATACATAAGATTTCCAACTCTCATGCTTAGCTGTACGGATGGTCCTATGGGCCACAGCTCTTGCTTTCCAAAACAAAATAAACCAGCCGTTCGCCAGCATCAGTGTTTCTTCCAGGATGCACACTTAAAGCAGACAGCCCGAGCACAGTCTGCATTCCACCAGGGAATGCACTTCTGCAAGCCCCAGGAGGTAGAGCGAGGAATAGAACGGAGGGCAGCGTCGAAGATGTGAGAAAACCTGTCGGGATTGACATGAGAGGGGAACTACTAGGGACTTGTACTATACTAAATTAAAATTTACTGTATGCAAAATTAATTCAACTACAGTCTCTAGCTAGGGTCATAAATCCTAGCTCCTCTTTTCCTAGTGACAGACTGTGGGCTGTAAGGGGCAGGAGGGGGTCCCTAAGGATGAATGGAGAAGTTGATTGAAGATGAACAATCCACCTGCAGACAAGTATCTCACATCAGCTTGTATTGTTAATACAAGGATAAGATTTAATAATTCAGTTCTATAACTGAACACTGGTTCTTTTTAAATCAGGGATCTAAACATGTACTTCAGCCTAGCACAATAACTATAACAGCTAATATTCTTATACTAATAAACACAACAATGTATATTGTAGAAATATGATACATATGAATATGCAATCATATGGCCTTAAATGTGGTCAAAGTGCTATTAATTAAGTATAAGAGATTATATTCAATAGGATAAACTTATATGATAACTAAGTAAGCTATTGTTAATTTAATTTATTATCAATTTTATGCAAAATATTCAGTTTGTATGAAGAGATTCAGTCAGGCTTGACTTGACTCTTCCCAGACAAGGGAAACTCTTGAGGCGGTGTTTACCTCACAAGTGTCTGGTCAATGAAAAGAGATTCAGTAACTATTATATTAATGAACTTACTGAAATATGAGGCGTTGCCTCAACCAATAACAACAATCAGACTTATTGGATATATCAAGATTATAAAAGCATACAATTGGCCAATTAACACCACTCTAAAATTACTCGATATACTTATGTCTAAATGCCGGGTGCCCACCTGACAAGTGGCCACACTGGATGACTCTCTTGTATAGTTTAGGAATGATATTTTATATCACAGCTTTGCTGTATAATGTTCTGGTAGCGTTGCTAATTGATTATGTCCTTTACTACTACTACTATCTAGCCTACTGCGTTTGCAGTAGGCTAGATAGGTGTAGCGTAGGTGGAAACGGCATCACACTGGGTGAGTGACCTCCACACTACACTCTTAATTAGATAATGTGATAGGATTTTCCTTGTAGATATTGTCCAGGTACTTCCCCAGTTCTAGTGAGTAATTACTGGTGATAAAGATAATTTAATAAGGTGTCCTAAGCTGAATAATGTTCACAAGGGCTCCATATCACTTGTTCATAGTTTGTAAACACATGCGTTCTGCCTTGTAGAGCTCCCATAGGTCACTTCTTTCGAGTTTGGCCCCTCCCAACTTGGGGAAGGTAGCCTTCAATGTATATTGATTGATTATTTTTACTGTCTAGACATATGATTGAGATAAGATGTGATTATAATATAATTAGATATAGGATATAAAGATTATAAGTAGTTCATTCTAGTACTACTGATTCTTGTTAAGGATTTGATTTATTCCGTACCGGAAATCGATTGAATGTTCCAGTAGTTTTTTAATTAAGATATTCTTCTGGAAGCTTCTAGAACTTTGAGAAATCATGCACAAAGTCACGTAGGCAACCAAGGGCCCTTTGGTGTACGTGATCATAGGCATTGTCATGTAGGATCCAGATGTAGGATTTAATGAATCTGTAGTGATTCTAATATGATTTTTACATTGATTTTGGTATGATTTAGATATGAAATAGAAATAATACATTTCATAGATAATAATATAGATATAGATGGTAAAATTTCTCACAGAAGACAGTGTCATGAAAAAGGAGGAGGGCGCGAGGAAGAGGCAGAGAGGAGAGGTCAGAGAGAGTAGCACAGAGAGTGAATAGGTTCCAGTCAGCTTTGGCAAACTGCCACCTAGGAAAGGAGAGGGGAGGGTGAAAAGAGAAAAAGGAAACAAGGATGGGGAAATGGTCACTGTTATGGAGGTCAGCAAGAACCCACGATGTTAGATCTAAGTAAAGGGACAACGTGCAGAGAGAGAGATCAAGACAGGAAAGGGTGCGAGTTCGAGAGTCCACATGAGTGGGCTCATCAGAATTCAGAAGAGACAGGGAAGAAGTGAGGACAAACGGTTCGAGAAGGCGGTCTCAGAACATCACCCCAGAGGGTATGTCGACAGTTGACAGCACCCAACACGAGCACTGGCTCTGGCAAGGAGTCAAGAAGGTATTTAAGATCAGGAAGGGAAAGAGGGACATTTGGGGGAGATAAATGGAATAGACTGTATACCATTTACTCACAAAAACACAGACAGCAGGACAATAGAGAGGCGATGGAAACAGTAAGGGGACGAAGGGAATATCAGTACGAATCAAGAGAGCAGTAGAGTTATGGGCCCCAGCAAGAGCTGGGGGGGGGGTGGAAAGGAAGATATAATAACCAGGAAAGTGATCAGGACGAGCACCAAGCATCGACTCTTGGAGACAAACACAAAGTGGTGAAGGCTGTGTAGTCAGATGTTGGAGTTCATGGAAGTTGGCATAAAATCCACGAATATTCCATTGAAGAATAGACATTATCAAAAAGAGAAAAGACAGCAACAAAGAAAATGAAGAAACAAAGGGAAAGAAGAACACAGCATATTAAATAAGCTCAAGATCAGACACAGGATCAGGATCAGGATCAGGGTCAGCAAAATCAGGGTTAGGGGGCATGGGTAAACTTAGTAAGGATGGAGGGAAGGGAGCAAGAGGACAGACCAGAGGCAGATGGATGTGGTCCGGAGGAGGGGGAGACAACTGAGAGGGGCTGTCAAGGACAGCAGGAGAAGGGGAGTGTAGAAACTAGGGAGCGCACCTCAGCAATGGTAGCAACCGAGAGGGAATCGGGGGCGAAAAAAACCTCCATATCTGGAACAGGGGGCCCGACCACCGAAATGGGAGGGGACGAACCAATAGAGTCAGAGTTGGGGGACGAGGAAGAAGGCGATGCCTTCTTACCCGCTGGGGAGTAGGAAGGAGAGGAGCCAGGCTTACGTTTCTGACTCAGAGTGACAGGTGTTCCAGCAATAATGTACTGGGCGACAGACTCAAGGGTCTCAGCAGGAGAAGAAGAACGGGAGTGACCAACATGAAGATTGCTGGGAGGATGATGGATATCAACCTGGACAGACAGGCGGCGTGGAGGGTCAATAAATAGTGGGGAGGGATGGGAAGAAAGAGCGGGGGGGGGGGAGAAGGAAAAGAAGACACGGAAGATATGGCGAACAGGGTAGGAAGGGGAAAAACTCCAGAAGGAGAATCAGGAGGGAGACCTTCTGGGACAGGATGTAAAGGAACAGGGAAGAAGGTGATGGGTGTGTCCGGGTCAAAGGCCTGGAAACGGTTGTGGGACTGAGGAAGGTGGGAAGGATGAGGAGAGTCGCTTGAGAGTTGAGTGTCGCTCCGAGGGCCACTCCAGGTGGGGGATACTGGGGAGAGCACTGTGTGGCTGTCCATGTCAACTTCTCTCGTCAGCAGAGCAGCCCTGAGGAAAGCAACATTCATGCCACGTCACTTCTACATGGGAAAAGAGGTAAGTAATCAACATGAGAGATAGCTGAAGGTCTGGGAGACGTGCCAAATTCCAGTGGGATCTTCAAGGATCAGTCGACGGCCGTTTCAATAGTCGACGTTCTTCAATAGGAATACGGCATATTCAGTTCCCTTCCCATTTTCCTTGTTTGATAGGAAGTGAATATAATTTTTTTTTATGAATGTGGACTGATATTCTTGAGCGAGAGAAAGCCATGTTAAGACATTTAAGTATATTTATAAATTACTGGTTCACTAGAATTTGCTTGATCGAGAATAATTGTATGTTATTGCTGAGGAGATCAAGGCAACTATTATGTGAATGGATTTATAGTAATATTCTTTACTTCAAAACGTTTAGTAGAGTAAAAGTCTAATGAGGTCTGATAATAATTGTTGAGAGGTGTTGCCATATAGAAACGGTTAATATATTTTCATCTCTAAGCAGTGTAACTTGATTTCTAGTAAATAATTTTATACTTATATTTATTGTGTTTCGATTCATTCCTATCTTCACCCTATATATTTTTTGCCTGGGGGTTGGTTAGAATATTGAACACAGTTAAGAAATCTATATGTTGAGGCTACTGTTGTGATCGCCATCTAAATAACAGTCCTTTCCGGCCTCAAGAGTCATTTTTACCCCCTCTACAAAGATCGCAGATGGCTCAAACTGTAATTTAAGTTAAGAAGGAACGAGTCTTATACACGATCTTGCATAATATTTGGCTGTAAAAGAGTAAATTGTGGCAGATTGCAAATCAAAATGACACCTGGGCAGACAGCGGGGGCATGGTGAGGCGCAGCAACACATGCCTTAAGCTCATATAACGTGAGAGATGAGTGGTGGGGGCTCAGGTACTCAGCCAATCAACGACAAGCTTTCTGTGACGTTATCGGCGGGCACCGGGCCCGGCTCACTGTTCGGTTAAACTTCGGACAGGGAAGTTGTGACCTTGGCCACTCTCGCGAGGATCGGCAGATTTATATGTTAAGTGGCGAGTTGAGCCAAGGAGAGAGGTAACAGGACTCTGACCATATTAAGGTGCCAAGGGGACCTTTTGGAAGAAGGTCCAGCGAATATTGTCAGTGAAGGGAACCTGCTGAAAGTGACAGACTCGATATCACACCAGATTCTGTGGAGGGAGCTGCAAGTATCTTCATTTGGACCTTGATGGGTCAACGTGAATGGCCTGACCGTCAAAGCCTAGTGACAGTTCCGACCAGGGAGCGTCAGAAGTAATAATGACTTGGAATCCATGAGGAATAATCCCAGAAGAGGCTGCTGAAGACACGACCGAGGTCATGGTAAGCGAGTTCTCCTTTTGATTTTAGCATGTGAAGAGTGAAGAAACAAGTGGAATGTCGACTGTGCCCCTGGAAAGGGAATGTATTATTTAAATATGCCAGCAAGTAACCAGTGAGGTGAGCAAGTGTAGCAGAATTTAATATCTCTGGTTACCTTATAAAGACAGAGAACATATTATTACAGGCTCACTATAGCCCGTGCTACATGGACATTTCGTTCTGAGTATCTTGAGGTTATCTTGAGAGGATTTCGGGGCTTTAGTGTCCCCGCGGCCCGGTCCTCGACCAGGCCTCCACCCCCAGGAAGCAGCCCGTGACAGCTGACTAACACCCAGGTACCTATTTTTACTGCTAGGTAAATGGGCATAGGGTGAAAGAAACTCCGCCCATTGTTTCTCGCCGGCGCCTGGGATCGAACCCAGGACCACAGGATCACAAGTCCAGTGTGCTGTCCGCTCGGCCGACCGGCTCCCCAATAGTAGTAGAGTAGCGTAGCTAAATAGTAGCTAAATCTAAAACAACAACAAACTGTGACGGCGCCCTGTATCGAAACTGACCCAACTAGTGAAGTCGGCCATTGTGATATCAACCTCCCTGGCAGTGAATCCGAACACTGCGCCCCTGACATAAGGCTGCCGGGAGATAGGGGTCTCCCGGCATAAGAGTCAAGGGAGATACAGTGTTGACACCGACGTTGGAGGCCCCACAGGACGTGTCCCTCGGTGTGTCGAGATGATCGACGCCATGTCTGTGTTACCCAAGGAAGGAAGAGGCTACGTGTGACGTCAGGGAGCAGCCATGGATGTGGTGACGGAACTTCAGTAAGCTGGCGAGACATGACAGCTACACACTACTGGAGATATCATCATTTCCTAGCTAAGCAATCTGGCCTCCCCTTCCCCCTTGTTGAATAGGCATTCCTAAGGGAACTTGTAGGAATTTATTATTATATATGTATACACTCATGTGGTAGGATACATTGAGACTATTCATGGGAATAGAGTAACGTTAGTATTAATGAAGGTCGAGAGCGGCCGTTGATGGCAGACTTGACTGAGGCTATCCAAGAGATATCATTATTAATTTATGTATTTCTTTGGTCAGTAAAAGTTCTTTTTAGTTTTAAATGCTGTTTATATGTACCTTCAATATGGTTATGCCACGTTTATATATATATATATATATATATATATATATATATATATATATATATATATATATATATATATATATATATATATATATATATATATATATATATATATATATATATATGTCGTACCTAGTAGCCAGAACGCACTTCTCAGCCTACTATGCATGGCCCGATTTGCCTAATAAGCCAAGTTTTCCTGAATTAATATATTTTCTCTAATTTTTTTCTTATGAAATGATAAAACTACCCATTTCATTATGTATGAGGTCAATTTTTTTTTTATTGGAGTTAAAATTAAAGCAGATATATGACTGAACCTAACCAACCCTACCTAACCTAACCTAACCTATCTTTATAGGTTAGGTTAGGTTAGGTAGCCAAAAAAGTTAGGTTAGGTTAGGTTAGGTAGGTTAGGTAGTCGAAAAACAATTAATTCATGAAAACTTGGCTTATTAGGCAAATCAGGCCTTGCATAGTAGGCTGAGAAGTGCGTTCTGGCTACTAGGTACTATATATATATATATATATATATATATATATATATATATATATATATATATATATATATATATATATATATATATATATATATATATATGTCGTACCTAGTAGCCAGAACTCACTTCTCAGCCTACTATGCAAGGCCTGATTTGCCTAATAAGCCAAGTTTTCATGAATTAATTGTTTTTCGACGACCTAACCTAACCTAACCTATCTTTATAGGTTAGGTTAGGTTAGGTAGCCGATTCGGTCATATATCTACTTTAATTTTATCTCCAATAAACAACAATTGACCTTATACATAATGAAATGGGTAGCTTTATCATTTCATAAGAAAAAAATTTGAGAAAATATATTAATTCAGGAAAACTTGGCTTATTAGGCAAATCGAGCCTTGCATAGTAGGCTGAGAAGTGAGTTCTGGCTACTAGGTACGACATATATATATATATATATATATATATATATATATATATATATATATATATATATATATATATATATATATATATATATATATATAAATGGAAATGTTCGTTTGTTCAAAATCGCTAATCCCCGAAAGTTCTTCACCGATTGCTTTGAAATTTTCCCACAATGTTCCATTCGTACCCGAGCAGGTTTTTATATACATATTGATGTCACGTCTGTGACGGAAAAAAAACATGTTTTTTTTTAAAAACTGTGTTTTCATGTGGTTTTCATGTGAGAGAAATCTTCGAAACCTCTTTACCGATTGGTTTGAAATTTTGACACGACGTTGCATTTGAATAGACGCGCCCCCTCCCCATCCGGCCCGTTGGCGTCGTGAGGGGGCTTGGTGGACGGCTGCCGGAGTGTGATGCTCCGTTGGGCAGTCCTCTGTCCTTTTCTGGCCTTGCACTCCTGCTGCTGTCTTCTCCAATTGTGCCGGATCGCTTTTCCTTTTCCTTATGTTTCGTTTTTCTCCCCCCTCTTCTCCTATCTGCTTGTCGTTTCCTGCCGACCTTTTGCTTGTTTTGGATTATTTCTTTGGACTTCTTCTATTTTGACGCCCGGGTGCTTGAGGAGGCATACTCTTGCACCCGTAGAACTGTAGTACCCAACGTCTCGAGCGAGGGGTACCTTTTATTGTCAATCCCCCTTTCGTCGCTGAACCCGATCTCGACGGACTGACGGTTCTTAAGGTGGCGTTTGTGGGGCGTATACTCATGACGCACCCCTAGGGGGCCCCGGCATGATCGGCGATAGCTTCCTGTTGGGTGTCCTGCCTCTAATTGTGGCTCCATGGTGGGTATGGGGGCACATTCGTGGATGAATTTGTCACTTTTCGTCTCTATGTCGTTGAATGTTTCCGTTGTACCCTCTCAGGCTCGTGGGGTGGGCGACCAAGCCCCCGAGTCGGCCTGTATTGGAAGTCCAGGCTCTGTAGCTCCCACTGCGTTGGGCCCCGACCTTGCTCCTCCTTTGACCGTCCTGACTTCTTCCCCCAGCTCCCTTCCCTCCTCTGTGGTTGGGTCGAGCCTCCAGCCCCCGGTGGTGACCACTTCGTCCCCTGGTGTGGCTAAGTCTTTCGTTGTGACTACTGCGCCTTTTGACCCCTCTCTCTCTAGGGGTTCTCAACGCCGTTCGCGCCCCAACCGCACTCGCTCGATTCCTTCCCGTGCTGATGCGTATCAGGCCTTGTTTGGTCCTGCTTCATGGGCCAAATACTTTGATCTCCTCCCTCTTGATTCTGCGCCTCCTGACGATTTCTCCCTCCATCGGCATCTTGTAGATTCCGTGGATGCGTCTGTTACTTTCAACCCCACTCGTCTCGGTACACGTGTCGTTGCTGCTCCTTCTCAGGATGCGGCTTCCCGCTTGGCTGCCTTATCTTGCCTTGGCGAGATCCCTGTTCGGGTCTCCAAGAACGTTCAGATGAATGCCAGTGTTGGCACTATTCTCCTCCCACCCCATGTTGCAACCGGTGTTCGGAATCTGCAGGATTGCCACGATGATATTCGGCATGTCCTTGATGCCCAAGGCCATTCTGTCCTCCAGGTTGACTCGTTTACTCGTCCCCCTCGTGGTCGTCGCCGTCAACCCCTTCGCGTTGTGAAGATCACCTTTGATGGTAGGACCCTTCCATCCTCTGTCATTCTTGCTGGTGCTAGGTGCTCTGTTCAGGAGTATATTCCTTCTCCTCGACTTTGTAACAAGTGCTGGAGGTTTGGGCGTGGTGCCCTCCGCTGCTCTGGGACTGTCTCTCTCTGTCCTTTGTGTGGGAGTGAAGGTCACTCTAAGTCGGAGTGCACTTCTCCCCAGGCTCGTTGCCTCAACTGCGGTGAGGCCCATCCTACCTTCTCCCGTGCGTGTGTCCATTACAAGCTTGAGGCAGCCGTCCTCAACTTGAAGCACTGGGAGCGTTTATCTTTTCCTGAGGCGAGACGCCAGGTTCGCCGGCTCCCGCCTTTTGCTAATATCTCTTATGCTCGCGTGTTGTGCTCTTCCTCTCCTCGTCCTTCCCGCCTTCCTCAGACTCACAACCGTTTCCGGGCCTTGGACCCTGATGCGCCCCCTGCCCCCTCCTTTGTTCCTTTGGGTTCTCTCCCGAAGGATCCTCCTCCTGGTCCTCTGTCTGGGGTTCCCCTTCCTTCTACCCGGTCTGTCGTGTCTCCTGTGTCGTCTTCCTCGTCCCCCTCCGATCCTCCTTCCCATCCTCTTCCTCCATCTATCGGCTCTCCCCACCGCCTGTCGGTGCGGGCGGATGTCCATCGCTCTCCTAACGGCCGTCGTGTGTGCTCTCGTTCGGCTTCTCCTGTTGAGGCACTGGAATCCGTTGCCCGATACGTAGTTGCTGGGACACCGGTCTCTTTAAGTCAGAAGCGAAAGCCTGGCTCCTCTCCTTCCTCTTCCCCGGCGGGTAAGAAGGCTTCGCTTTCTTCCTCAGCTCCTACTTCTGGCTCTGTTGCTCCTTCCCCTCCCGTTTCAGTGATTGCGCCCCCTGTTCCTGCTATGGAGGTTTCTTTGGCCCCTGCTTCCCTTTCGGTTGCTGCTCTTGCTGAGGTGCGCTCCCCTCTTTCTACTCCCCCTCTTCCTGCTGCTGTCCTTGACTGCTCCTCTCCGTTGTCTCCTCCTCTTCCTCCTCCTCCTCCGGACCCCGCCCGCCCTCCTCTGATCTGTTCTCCCGTTTCCTTCCCTCCGTCTTTGCTCAGTTTACCCATGCCCCCTAACCCTGACTTTGCTGACCCTGATCCCGACCCTGATATTCTTTAACGTGCTCTGTTGCTCTTTCGCCTTTGTTTCTTCGTTGTTCTCTGTTTTTGTCCTTTCTCTTCTCGTCGTTGTCCATTCTTCAATGGAACGTTCGAGGTTATTACGCCAATTTCCTCGAACTCCAACTTCTGCTTTCGCGGTTTTCGCCCCTTTGTGTCTGTCTCCAGGAGCCAATGCTTGGTGCTCGTCCTGGTCGTTTTCGTGGCTATTCCTTTCTCTCCCCCCCCCCCAGCCATTGCTGGGGCTTCTAATTCTTCTGCTCTCTTGATTCGTGCTGATGTTCCCTTTGTTCCTTTGCTTTTTCCTTCGCCTCTCCATTGTTCTGCTGCTCGTATCTTTGTGGGGAAATGGTACACAGTTTGTTCCATTTATCTCCTCCCGAGTGTCCCGCTCTCTCTTCCTGATTTGAAACACCTCCTAGACTCCTTGCCGGAGCCTGTGCTCCTGCTGGGTGACTTCAATTGTCGTCATTCTCTTTGGGGTGACGTTCTGACGAATACCCGGGGTCGCCTCCTTGAGCCGTTTCTCCTCTCTTCTTCCCTGTCTCTTCTGAATTCTGGTGAGCCCACTCATTTGGACTCTCGGACTCGCACCCTTTCTTGTCTTGATCTTTCTCTCTGCTCTTCTTCTCTTTACTTAGATTTCACGTGGCGGGTTCTTGATGACCTCCATGGAAGTGATCATTTCCCCATCCTTGTTTCCTTTTTCTCTTTTCGCCCTTCCCTCTCTTTCCCTAGGTGGCAGTTTGCTAATTCAGACTGGACCCTATTTACCCTCAGTGCTGCTCTCTCTGACCTCTCCCTTCTGCCTCTCTCTCGCGCTCTCCTCCTTTTTCATGACACTGTCTTCAACGCTGCCCTCCGCTCTATTCCTCGCTCTTCCTCTTGGGGTCCACGGAAGTGCGGTCCCTGGTGGAATGCGGACTGTGCTCGGGCTGTCCGCTGTAAGCGTGCAGCCTGGAAGAGGCACCGCCGTAGGCAGACGACCGATTCTTTTCTTTTCTTTCGGAAAGCGAGTGCGGTGGCCCGTAGGGCCATCCGTACGGCTAAACGTGAATGTTGGGCATCTTATGTCTCGACAATTACGTCCGAAACCCCTCTGGCCCAGATCTGAAAGCGTATCCGCAAGATAGCGGGTAAGTTCGTTCCCGATGTTTCACCGGTCCTTCACCTCCATGATACTCTTGTGGCGGACCCGTTGCAGGTCATCTCCGAACTGGGTTCCCACTTTTCTTCTGTTAGCTTTGGTCTTCATCTTCCCCAATCTTTCATTCTTCGTAAACCTGTCCTTGAGTCTCGTCATTTAGATTTCTGCACTCATCTTCAGCTTCCCTATAATGATCCCTTCTCTCTCTCTGAACTTCGTTCTGCCCTGGCCCTCAGCGGTTCTACGGCGGCGGGCTCCGATGGTATTCATTATGAGATGCTTCGCCATCTCCCTCCGAGCACGTCTCAGTATTTACTGAGTCTGTATAATCGGATCTAGGAGTCGTCGTCAGTCCCTGAGGACTGGCTCGATGCCGTTGTCCTCCCTGTTCGCAAACCGGGGTCTCTGGGTACTTCCCCTAAGGACTTTCGCCCTATTGCTCTCACAAGTTGTGTCTGCAAACTCTTTGAACGTATGGTTAACGTTCGTCGGATGTGGTTCCTGGAACACCATCACCTCCTCTCCCCTTCTCAATTTGGTTTCCGCAAGTGCCGCAGCACGACAGATGTTCTGGTGAACTTGGAGGTCTATATTCGTACTGCTTTTACTGCGAAGACCTCCGTTGTTGCCGTCCTTTTTGACCTGGAAAAGGCTTACGACACCACTTGGCGTTATCATATCCTATCTCAACTTCATTCTTTTGGCCTTCGTGGTCATCTCCCTCTCTTTCTCCGCAGCTTCCTCTCTCGTCGTTCCTTTCGGGTGCGCCTTGGTACCGCTCTCTCTGCCTCTTTTCAGCAATACGAAGGTGTGCCCCAGGGTAGTGTTCTGAGCACTACTCTTTTTCTGGTTGCCCTCAATGGTCTTCTTTCCTCTCCTCCTTCTGGTGTCTTCTCTGCTCTCTATGTCGATGATCTTACCCTTTGTTGTCAGGGTGATGATTCGCCTCTCCTTCAACGCCGGCTTCAACTTGCAATTGATGCCGTGTCGTCTTGGGCCACTGATCATGGCTTCAAGTTCTCTACTTCTAAGACTTTTACGCAGAAACGGGTTGTTCTTCGTCCCTCTTTGTCACTTTATGGTCATCCCCTTGAATACAAAGATTCCGCGAAGCTTTTGGGGTTATTCCTTGACACTCGTTTGTCTTGGTCTCCCCATATCTCTTACCTCCGTGTTGAGTGCTCTAAGGCCCTTACCCTCCTTCGGGTCTTGTCCCATACTTCTTGGGGGGCAGATAGGCGCACTCTCCTTGCTTTACATTCCTCTCTCGTCCTGTCTAAGCTCGATTATAGTTGCCCTGCTTACTCGTCTGCTTCTCCTTCTACTCTTCGCCGTCATGATGCTTTGCACCATACTGGGTTGCGCCTCAGTTCTGGTGCCTTTCGTTCGACTCCCGTCCTTAGCTTGTATGTTGACACTGGCTTCCTGTCTCTCCAGGACCGCCGTGATCGCTACTGTCTTCGCTATCTTGCGCGGTCTTTGCAACATCCTTCCTCTCGCCTCTGTCGTGCTTTAACTTTTAACCCTCCTGCGGTTCCTGTTCCTCTTCACCACCTCCCTCTTTCTGTCCGGTTATCTCGCCTGCAGGATTCTCTTTCCGTTCGTATTTCTGATGTTTCTCCTCGTGTTGTTCCTTCTTTGCCCCCGTGGATGGTCCCTCTTCCGCGGTTTTGTACATCCTTGACCCGTATCACTAAAGCTTTTACCCCTCCTACGGTTCTAAAACGCCTTTTCCTCGAGCACTTTCCTTCTCACTCCCGCTCCGTTTCTGTCTTCACCGATGGGTCTAAGTCAGCGGACGGTGTTGGCTACTCTGTTGTTTTTCCTGATCGCACTTATATGTGTCGCTTGCCTCCGGAGACTAGCATCTTTACAACGGAACTTTATGCTATTCTCTATGCTCTTCGTCTCCTGCTTTCTCGTTGTCAGTCTTCCTTTGTAGTTGTTGTTGACTCTCGTAGTGCCCTCATGGCTCTCGGGTCCTTTAATCCGGTTCATCCAGTGGTTGTCGAGATCCAGCATTGGCTGTTTCTCGTTCACAGTAAATTTAAGTCGGTTGAGTTTTGTTGGGTTCCCAGCCATATTGGTGTGTCTTTAAATGAGCGTGCGGATGCTGCCGCCAAGGAAGCTGTCCGCTCTTGTCCCATCTCTCGTAAGGGCATTCCGTATTCCGACTTTTACCCGGTTATCCATTCCTCAGTCCTTACCCGTTGGCAGGCTTCTTGGTTGTCTGTTACTGGTAACAAGCTACGTACTCTTAAATGTTGTGTTTCCTCGTGGCAGTCCTCCTTCCACCGTAACCGGCGGTGGGAAACAGCTCTGGCGAGGTTGCGTATTGGCCATACTCGCTTAACCCATGGTCACTTGATGGAGCGCCGCCCTGCTCCTTATTGTCCTAGTTGCATTGTCCCTCTTACGGTCGTGCATGTCCTTCTTGTAAGTCCTGACTTCCAGGACGAGCGTGTGTCTTGCTTTCCGACCGCCCCTCGCGGTCACCTGTCCCTCGATAGAATTCTTGGTGACTCGGATACTTTTGATATCGTTCGCCTTATGCGTTTTTGTTCTCGTATTGGCTTCCTTGGTGATATTTAGCGCCCTCTGATTATTTTGCGTATTTGATGGTGCTACATAGCCTTCCCGGTTTGGTGCCTTCTTTTGATAATTACTTACTTACTTGAATAGACGCATGTTTCTATATACCTACTATATACATGCTTAACCTGTGACAAGAGAAAACATGCTTTTTTGAAAAACAACACCATCTATTGGATGTAAGAGCAACACACTCTGTAATCTCCCAAAGTTCTTCACCGATTGCTTTGAAATTTTGACACAACTTTCCATTCGTATATGCGCATCTTTTTGTATACCTACTACATAGATACCACCTTTGTGACAGGTAAAAACTTGCGTTTTTAAAAAACTATTCCATCTGTTGCACATAATAGCAACATGCACGCTATACTAAATATGTCACGAATTCCATTTGAATGTTTCCCATTGCATTGATAAATTATATTTTCATACATTTTGATTTATTTTATTTTTTATTGAATTATTTTGTGTGACATAGTGTTGGAATTGAGCTGTGTTGTTTACCATAACGTTCATTTCATATGTATAAACATAGCTGCCACACCTGTTACAGGTAAAACGATGCATTTCTTGAAAAACAGTGCCATCTGTTGCATGCAAGAGCAACACACATGCTATACTAAATATGTTATAATTCCATTTCAATGTTTCTGACTGCAATGATAAATTGAATTTTCATACATTTTTTATTATTATCATTTTGATTTAATTATTTTATGTGAATTGCATTGGAATTGAGCTGAGTTGTTTACCAGACCGTTCATTTCGTGAGTATAGTTTATTTTTTTACCTTTTCATATTTTCATTTCATTTTTTACTGTTTTTCTTATATTTCAGTGATGGGAACATCAGATCACTTGATGTTCCCAATTTTCTGATGGGAACATCAGACCATTTGGGAAGGCATCGGACGAGGGAGTGGGGAATGATGGGAATGACGAGGGGGGACGGAAGTGAGAGATGGTGGGGAGGACGATGGGAGAAGGGAGGGGGTAATGGTGGGGAAGGACGAGGGGACGGGGGAGTTTAGGATGGTGGGGACGAGGGGATGGGGGAATGGAGAATGGTGGGTAGGACAAAGGGACCGGGGAGTGGGGCATGGTGGGAAGGAAGAGGGGATGGGTGAGTGGGGAATGGTGGGGAGGACGAGGAGACGGGTGGGGGGGGAATTGTGTGGGGGGACTGGGGGACAGGGAAGGTTCCAGGGGGACAGGAATATATACTAGCAATACCCGGCCAACACATGGCCAGGTACTGGTAGCATATACATATATCTATATAAATAAAAATGTAAATGTTTCTATACCTATATATATGTAAATAAAAATGTAAATGAAAGTTCTTCACCGATTGCTTTGAAATTTTCACACAACGTTCCATTCACATTTGAGCGGGTTTATATACACATATTATCTAGATGTCACGTCTGTGACGGGAAAAATCATACTTGTTTTGAAAAACTGTGTTTTTTCATGTGATTTTCATGAGAGGGAAATCTTCGAAACCTCTTTACCAATTGCTTTGAAATGTTGACACAATGTTGCATTCGAATAGGCGCGTGTTTTTATATACCTCCTTATATGCATGCCACAACTGTGACAGGAAAAATCGTGCTTTTTTTTTTAAACAGCGCCATCTGTTGGACGTAAGAGCAACACACGCTGAAATCTCTGAATGTTCTTCATCGATTGCTTTGAAATTTGGATACAACGTTCCATTTGAATACACGCATGTTTTTATATGCCGACTATAGAGATGCCACACCAGTGACATAAAAACATGCTTTTTAGAAAAACAGCGCAATCTGTTGCACGTAATAGCAACTCACGATATACTAAATCTGTTCCAATTCCATTTCAGTGTTTCCAATTGCATTGATAAATTTAATTTTCATGAATTTCGATTTATTTTCGTTTCGATTTAATTTATTTTGTGTGACATTGCGTTGAAATTGAGCTGTGTTGTTTACCATACCGTTCATTTCCAGAGTATATTTTATTTTGTTTATTTTTCATTTTTTCATTTCGTTTTTTATCTGTTTTTCTTATATTTTAGTGATGGAAACATCAAATCACTTGATGTTCCCAATTTTCTGATGGAAACTTCAGATCATTTGAGAAGGCATCGGACGAGGGAGTGGGGGAATGGTGGGGATGACGAGGGGACGGGGGAGTTGGGATAGTGGGGACGAGAGGATGGGGGAATGGAAAATGGTGGGGAAGACAAAGAGACAGGGGAGTGGAAAATTATGGGAAGGAAGAGGAGATGGTGGAGTCGGGAATGGTTGGGAGGCCGAGAAGACAGGTGAAGGGGCAATGGTGGGGAGGACTGGGGGATAGGGATGGTTGCTGATATGCGTTGCTGAGCCACAGTGTGACGGTAATCTCTTTCAAGAGAGATTGAACCTGCTTTTCCCTACGTAAAGTTACTTATATATATATATATATATATATATATATATATAACCACCCTATATATATATATATATATATATATATATATATATAATATATATTATCGGGCCTTGATTAATAGGCTAGTGCGTTCTGGCTATTATATGTCGTATTTATATATATGTCGTACCTAGTAGCCAGAACGCACTTCTCAGCCTACTATGCAAGGCCCGATTTGCCTAATAAGGTAAGTTTTCCTGAATTAATATATTTTCTCTAATTTTTGTCTTATGAAATGATAAAGCTACCCATTTCATTATGTATGAGGTCAATTATTTTTTATTGTAGTTAAAATTAACTTAGATATATGACCGAACCTAACCAACCCTACCTAACCTAACCTAATCTATCTTTATAGGTTAGCTTAGGTTAGGTAGCAGAAAAAGTTAGGTCAGGTTAGGTAGGTTAGGTAGTCGAAAAACAATTAATTCATGAAAACTTGGCTTATTAGGTAAATCGGGCCTTGCATAGTAAGCTGAGAAGTGCGTTCTGGCTACTAGGTACGACATATATATATAGATATTTATATATATATATATATATATATATATATATATATATATATATATATATATATATATATATATATATATATATATATATATACACAACACTAAGATGCTACCTTCAAGATACGTCTACGTGTAGCACAAAACGTTTTGACCAGGAGGCAAACGTACCCTAAACTCCCCCCACTCCTCACTCCCTCCATGCCGGCTCGCCACCGTCGTCAACCAGCAAACTACCATTGCTTGCTTCTGATTGGTGACCCGCCGACTGCACACCTGCACCTCTGCACCTCAGCGCCCTCTACCAAGTTGATGTCTGGGCTTGAACCAGCCATTGAAGTTAGAACATCCTTGTGCTCTCAAGCTGTGAACAACCAACTGATATACGCTCTGTTTATTGATGGAGGTTCTCAGCACCTGTTTATTCATTCTTTTGTCTTTATTTTATGTGTAGAGTAGCGTCACCCTTGTTCTTAATTTTTATGTTATATTTCTTCACATTATATATATATATATATATATATATATATATATATATATATATATATATATATATATATATATATTTTGGTAGCAGTCTTTCCTGTAGACATATATTATTAAATATGACCGAAAAAGTAAGATTAATAATTCTAACACGAATTTTCTCAATATTTCTTATATTTCTTTTCACTGTTGATGGTAATTGAAAAATCAATTCTCCAAAATTCATTTTTATTTCTAGTATGACGCGACACTTGAATGCGTTTCGTAATAACTTATTACATTTTCAAAGACTTTAGTTTGCACACACACAACCAAAACTAAACAGAGTTTAAACAGTTTCGATTTTATACCTGCTTTTGGGTGAGGTGATATGTTACAGCAGTTTTGGATGAGGTGAAAACAAACTTTCAACACAAGACAGAACACGAAACAATGGGTATAATATTTTGTAAGTTAAAGGGAAGAATGGAAGTAACTGCAAAGGGCCTATTGGCCCATATTTCTTGATGCTTCTATATTGGTGCGGAGTCTTGAAGTGGGTAGAATATAGTTGTGCATTAATTGGCTGTTGATTGCTGGTGTTGACTTCTTAATGTGTAGTGCCTCGCAGATATCAAGCCGCCTGCTATCGCTGTATCTATCGATGATTTCCGTGTTTTTTGTTAAGACTTCTCTGGTGATGGTCTGGTTGTGGGAAGAGATTATATGTTCCTTAATGGAGCCCTGTTGCTTATGCATCGTTAATCGCCTGGAAAGAGATGTTGTTGTCTTGCCTATATACTGAGTTCTTTGAGGCTTACAGTCCCCAAGTGGGCATTTGAAGGCATAGACGACATTGGTCTCTTTTAAAGCGTTCTGCTTTGTGTCTGGAGAGTTTCTCATGAGTAGGTTGGCCGTTTTCTTGGTTTTATAGTAAATCGTCAATTGTATCTTCTGATTTTTGTCTGTAGGGATAACGTTTCTATTAACAATATCTTTCAGGACCCTTTCCTCCGTTTTATGAGCTGTGGAAAAGAAGTTCCTGTAAAATAGTCTAATAGGGGGTACAGGTGTTGTGTTAGTTGTCTCTTCAGAGGTTGCATGGCGTTTCACCTTCCTTCTTATGATGTCTTCAACGAAACCATTGGAGAAGCCGTTGTTGACTAGGACCTGCCTTACCCTACAGAGTTCTTCATCGACTTGCTTCCATCCTGAGCTGTGGCTGAGAGCACGGTCGACATAAGCGTTAACAACACTCCTCTTGTACCTGTCTGGGCAGTCACTGTTGGCATTGAGGCACATTCCTATGTTTGTTTCCTTAGTGTAGACTGCAGTGTGGAAACCTCCGCTCCTTTCCATGACTGTTACATCTAGAAAGGGCAGCTTCCCATCCTTCTCCATCTCGTAAGTGAAACGCAACACAGAATTCCGCTCAAATGCCTCCTTCAGCTCCTGCAGATGTCTGACATCAGGTACCTGTGTAAAAATGTCGTCAACATACCTGCAGTATATGGCCGGTTTCAAGTTCATGTCGACTAAGACCTTTTGTTCGATGGTACCCATGTAGAAGTTCGCAAACAGGACACCTAGGGGAGAACCCATGGCGACCCCATCTACTTGCTTATACATGTGCCCATCCGGGCTCAAGAAGGGTGCCTCTTTAGTACAAGCTTGGAGTAGTTTCCTTAGAATGTTTTCTGGTATGTCAAGAGGAGTACAGGCCAGATCACGGTACACTCTGTCGGCTATCATCCCGATTGTATCATCCACAGGTACGTTGGTAAACAGTGATTCTACGTCCAACGAGCCTTGTAGGAATCAACCTCACTGAGGACCAAGTCACTCTCCTAAATCTGGGTATAAACTGTCACGTTATGTCCAGACCAAGTGAGATGGCCCGGAAAGTGGAGTTGGAGATCCTGTTGGACGACATATTCGACCTCGAGACACAAAAGAAGGTCACCACCAAAGACACCTTACAAGCAGAACTTATTGCGGAAGGAGGAAAGAATCGAGGCAACTACAGAAGCACCATACTGTCCCCCGAGCTCAAAGCGGCAGCTAAGAGCCTTCGTGAGAACAAGGAGATAGTCGTCAGGAGAGGTGACAAGTCGCCAATATACGTCATTCTTAAAAAAGACGAATATCTGGCGAAAATGAACCTCATACTCTCTGACCAAACTAAATTCCAAAGGGTAACGAAGGACACTACAGCCGAATTGAAAGCAAAGGTCAACAAATTGATCGAAACTGTGAACGCCAAGAAATCCGGACTCCACCTGCCAAAGATTATTGGGGAATATAAACCTGGATACGCGTATGGAAATGTCAAGACACACAAGCCTGGAAACCCACTTCGGCCAATCATCAGCCAGATACCCACACCCACGTACAGACTGGCGAAGCGACTCAACGGCTTGCTGACTCCTTATGTCCCTTGCGCCTTCAGCCTGAAGTCTCCAAAGGAATTTGTTGACTTACTGCGGGGAACACGGGCCACAGGGATAAGAGCCTCGTTGGACGTAGAATCACTGTTTACCAACGTACCTGTGGATGAAACAATCGGGATGATAGCGGACAGAGTGTATCGTGATCCGGCCTGTACTCCTCTTGACATACCAGAAAACATTCTAAGGAAACTACTCCAAGCTTGTACTAAAGAGGCACCCTTCTTGAGCCCGGATGGGCACATGTATAAGCAAGTAGATGGGGTCGCCATGGGTTCTCCCCTAGGTGTCCTGTTTGCGAACTTCTACATGGGTACCATCGAACAAAAGGTCTTAGTCGACATGAACTTGAAACCGGCCATATACTGCAGGTATGTTGACGACATTTTTACACAGGTACCTGATGTCAGACATCTGCAGGAGCTGAAGGAGGCATTTGAGCGGAATTCTGTGTTGCGTTTCACTTACGAGATGGAGAAGGATGGGAAGCTGCCCTTTCTAGATGTAACAGTCATGGAAAGGAGCGGAGGTTTCCACACTGCAGTCTACACTAAGGAAACAAACATAGGAATGTGCCTCAATGCCAACAGTGACTGCCCAGACAGGTACAAGAGGAGTGTTGTTAACGCTTATGTCGACCGTGCTCTCAGCCACAGCTCAGGATGGAAGCAAGTCGATGAAGAACTCTGTAGGGTAAGGCAGGTCCTAGTCAACAACGGCTTCTCCAATGGTTTCGTTGAAGACATCATAAGAAGGAAGGTGAAACGCCATGCAACCTCTGAAGAGACAACTAACACAACACCTGTACCCCCTATTAGACTATTTTACAGGAACTTCTTTTCCACAGCTCATAAAACGGAGGAAAGGGTCCTGAAAGATATTGTTAATAGAAACGTTATCCCTACAGACAAAAATCAGAAGATACAATTGACGATTTACTATAAAACCAAGAAAACGGCCAACCTACTCATGAGAAACTCTCCAGACACAAAGCAGAACGCTTTAAAAGAGACCAATGTCGTCTATGCCTTCAAATGCCCACTTGGGGACTGTAAGCCTCAAAGAACTCAGTATATAGGCAAGACAACAACATCTCTTTCCAGGCGATTAACGATGCATAAGCAACAGGGCTCCATTAAGGAACATATAATCTCTTCCCACAACCAGACCATCACCAGAGAAGTCTTAACAAAAAACACGGAAATCATCGATAGATACAGCGATAGCAGGCGGCTTGATATCTGCGAGGCACTACACATTAAGAAGTCAACACCAGCAATCAACAGCCAATTAATGCACAACTATATTCTACCCACTTCAAGACTCCGCACCAATATAGAAGCATCAAGAAATATGGGCCAATAGGCCCTTTGCAGTTACTTCCATTCTTCCCTTTAACTTACAAAATATTATACCCATTGTTTCGTGTTCTGTCTTGTGTTGAAAGTTTGTTTTCACCTCATCCAAAACTGTTGTAACATATCACCTCACCCAAATGCAGGTATAAAATCGAAGCTGTTTAAACTCTGTTTAGTGTTTGCAGGTTATAGTTGTGTGTGTGTAAACTAAAGTCTTTGAAAATGTAATAAGTTATTACGAAACGCGTTCAAGTGTCGCGTCAGACTAGAAATAAAAATGAATTTTGGAGAATTGATTTTTCAATTACCATCAACAGTGAAAAGAAACATAAGAAATATTGAGAAAATTCGTGTTAGAATTATTAATCTTACTTTTTCGGTCATATTAATAATATATATATATATATATATATATATATATATATATATATATATATATATATATATATATATATATATATATATATATATATATATATATATATATATATATATATATATATATATATATATATATATAAGAAAAAAATTAGAGAAAATATATTAATTCAGGAAAACTTGGCTTATTAGGCAAATCGGGCCTTGCATAGTAGGCTGAGACATATATATATATATATATATATATATATATATATATATATATATATATATATATATATATATATATATATATATATATATATATATATATATATATATATATATATATATATGTCGTACCTAGTAGCCAGAACGCACTTCTCAGCCTACTATGCAAGGCCCGATTTGCCTAATAAGCCAAGTTTTCCTGAATTAATATATTTTCTCTAAACGTACACAGTACCGTGACCACCGCACCAATGATCGTTTAAAAGATTGTCAGTCCTGGGGCTTATTAACTAAGCTCCCTGACTGACCAACCCCCGACGACACTCAGGGATCCATTTGGGTACAGTTTTTATCAAATTCTGGCGCATGCACGGGCCGCACTGAGTTTAATGCGCCAGAATTGCATTTAATGTGCCGTGCATGCGCCAGAATTGATTGAAAAACTGTACCCAAATGAATCCATGAGTGTCGTCGGGGGTTGATCAGTCAGGGAGCTTAGTTAATAAGCACCAGGACTGACCAATCCTTTAAACGATCATTGTTTTTTGCGAGGGTGGTGACGGTACTGTGTACGTTTAGGGGTGATCCTAGACGGAATGGTTTCGAATCCTGGCCGGGTCAAAGAGTTCTTAGTGATCTATGGCTTGCGCGTTCATGCAGCTTTCTCACAAATATATATATATAATATATATATATATATATATACTAATATATATATATATATATATATAGATATATTATTATATATATATATATATATATATTTATATATGCGAACAAGCCTGAATGGTCCCTAGGTTATCACTCTAGCACAAAGAGTGATAACTCTGTAACTACTATCTAGTTTTAGTAGGACTCCTCTTACCTTTGTTCTCGTCATTTAGAGACCAGGTAAGAAATCCCTCCAATTTTTGGATTAGCTTTAGAGACAATTTTGTTTCAACTATTCAAATAGAATCCTTCTTGCCCTTATCCTCGTCATATAGAGTACCGGGTACAAGATTCTCTACGTCCTCGAAACGTTTCGTTTCACCCTTTGATCTAAGTAATCAATTGAATTCAATTACTAAAGTTAATTGTTGTAACCTTGACTATTAAGTTTAAACAGGATAGTTTACAGTTGCCACGTCATCCTGTCAGTCTGACATCTCATATTTTAGTACATCATCTGAAGTATTTTCTTTGCATATTATTTGCTATCATTTCATTCACCATGTTTCGCCTAGCCGCATTCCGGCGTACTCCAGAAGATGAAGTGGACATACTAATTCGTACCACCAAGGCGGAGTTGCTAACTCTTGTAAATGAGTACCACATCACTGCCCCACATGGAGCCACTAAAACTGATCTCCATAATCTTATTTTGGACCATCTATTAGACAATGATCATATTACATCTGAGACTCATGAACAACACATAATTGCAGATAAGAGCACCTTGGCAGCCAAGAAATTGAAGATAGAGTTCACTAACATTGAACGCGAACGTCTGAAGGAACAAGCTGCCCTTGAGAAGGAAGCCCTTCAGAGGAAGGAACGAGAAGCTGAACTTCAACTCAAGCTCGCTGAAAGCCAACGTGAACATGAGAGGGAACAAGCTGCCCTCCAACAGGAAGCTCTTAAAGTAAGAAAACGAGAACTTGACCTCGAATGTGAGAAAACAGCTCTCCAGGTAAGAGAACGTGAAGCTGAACATCAACGTGAATGTGAGAAAGCAGCTCTCCAGGTAAGAGAACGTGAAGCCGAACGTCAACGTGAGAAGGAAGCTCTCCAGGTAAAAGAGTGTGAAGCCGAACATCAACGTGAACGTGAGGGAAGGACAACTTAACTTCCAGGAACAAGAAGCAGCCATCGCTCTAGAGCTTCGACATAAACAGCTTGAACTTGAGACCGCTCACATCATTCAGCGCCAGGTAGCCGAAGCTAAACTTCCGGTATGTTTTAAGATTTATCATGCAATTAAGTTGATGCTGTCTTTTGACGAGACAGAAATAGATGCATTCTTTACTTCGTTTGAGGACCTAGCTAACCAGCTCAGCTGGCCTCAAGATCAGTGGTCTGTATTTATAAAGTCTCATTTGACAGATAGAGCCGCCTTGACCCTCAGTACCATACCTACGGAAACGGACTACAAAGTGTTGAAACAGGCAGTGCTTCATACATACATCCTACCCGTTGAGAGTTATAGACGTAAGTTCAGAGAATATGTAAAATCCAGTGCTACCACGTACCTAGAATTCGCTTACAATAAGAAAAGATATTTCATGAAGGGGCTAGAAGCAGCACAAGCCAGCACCATTGCAGATCTCGTCAATCATATTTTGGTGGAGGAATTCCTTTGTCACATTCCTATTCCCATTCGTCTCTACCTTTCAGACAAGGAAGAGACCAACTTTACTACGTGTGCGCATTTGGCCGACTCCTACAGTCTCCATCACAGAGTGCCATCCGACACACCTCATGGTAAATCTCTATCCAGTCTTACAAAAGTCAGTATTAGTGATAAAGACTACTCACTTTTTTGCCAATACCGTAAAGAATATAGACGTACCTTAGAAAAGTGTTCCTGTCCTCCATATAAGATCAGCAGTGAGACCAAACCCAAATCTCCTCCTAAACCAGTAAGCCTGTTATGAATATTCATGTTTCATCCACTGATCTCTCTCTCTCTTCAACAGATACCTGTACTCTGGAACTGTCTCTGCCAGTGATGAATCTTCAGAGGGAAGGTTCCAAATGAATATCTTGAGGAACACAGCTGTTCTACAATCGATACTTCTCAAGCCAGCTGTACTCAGCGTCACTTATACCGGAGACTGTCCTCATCACCGACCTCACTGCAACTACTCCTTATCCACTTGCAAGAGTCCGCCTGGCTTGTTCGTTCATTCAAGGTGAAGTCCAAGTCGCCATCCGGGAAAAGCCTTTCCCCATCCCAGGAGTTCAACTTCTCCTGGGCAACGACATGGCAGAAGATCAACAACCTTCAAACCTCATCATTACAGAAGAACCCCAGGTATGTGACTCATCTGTGGAAAATCCTATCATGAAATTTGTCACAGAGGAGGTCCCATCAACTGATGATTCCGAGGACGTCTCCCATCCTGTCCTGGTGATGACACGCGCACAAGCCGCACTCCCCCTGTCCCCTCAAGATTCTCAGAGCCTTCCACCGAATCTCACCATGCTGGAGTTCCATAAGTTTCAAAGAAAGGATCTCTCATTAGCGTCTTTATTCTTTCAGGATGAGACACAGACTGTATCCCTGGGTTCTTTGTAGAGAATCAAATACTCTACCGTAGATACAGACCCAGCAAATTGAAGGAGGGCGACGATTGGGCTAACGTCAACCAGCTGGTAGTTCCTACCAGCCAACGACCAGATATCTTGTATCTGGTCGATGGATCTCACTCACATTACGGCTTCTATAAGACCTACAAGGCCCTGAAATCTATAAGGCCTACAAGGCCCTGAAACAGGACTACTACTGGCAAGGTATGATTAGAGATATGAAAAACTTCGTGAAAAATTACCACACGTCTCAGATGACAGGAAAGCCGAACGCTCCTCTATTCAAGGCAACACTGATGCCGGTACCAGTGTCTTCTGAGCGATTCAGCCATTCCATCAACAACCATGTCGAGCCCCTGTCCAAGACAAGCTCGGGTAACGTGCATGTAAGTAATATCCCATATTCTACCATCAGGTTTTCTACAGCAGTTTCCGTCCAGAACAGTATGGCTGCTAATGCTGTGAAGCACCTCGGGAAGCAGTTCCCACAGTGCAAACATCTTAGGAAAGTCAGAACAAGTGTGACATCTCCAACGACCTGTGTAAGACAATCAACATCACCAAGGTGTTAGAAAACCCTTCGTCTTCCACCCTGGCGATAGGAACACCATCACACCACAGCGAGATGGGATCGTGCACTCCAGTTACAACCATCATAGAGGAGCCACTCAACATCCTGCCCGACGTGCAGCACAACGAACCATCAAATATACAAGGTTACAACTTCAACATCTCCTCTTACTTCAACATTCTTCGGTTTCTGCAGCAGACCCAGTTCAACAACAGTCTAGTATTCAGCTAGGTCCTGCAGCACCATGTGAATATATTGTATCACAATGTCATTTGGTTCCTACTGCTGGCCCAGTTCTCCAACCAGCGTTTGCTATGCTGGGCCTTGCTCTGATGAACCATCTCACCATCTCCTTGGATCACCATTCTCGCTGATCCATTCAACGGGCTCAGTTCTCCAACAAACTTGCACTTCACTGAGTCCTGCAGTGCTACCTCAACATCTTCTACGAGCACCATTCTCTTCAGTTTCTGCAGCAGACCCAGTTAAACAAACAGCACCAGCACTTGCTACGCTGGGCCTTGTATCTGCAGATATATCAACATTTTTTTTTTATCAAGGGCTCGCACAACGTCGTCGGCGACGTGCTCTCCTGAGTCCACTTAGGTGCACTCTTCCACATCAACTCTACTCTCCACTGCAGTCAAACAGACAATAGGAACAGGCTTCGGGGGGCGGAGTTGTCACAAGAATCTCCCTAGAGAAGGAGATTGAGCCTATTCCATCATCACCTGTTCAACCATGTAACGTCTGCATGTGTATTGTGACGATAATCTCCTTCAAGAGATTGAGCCTGCTCTTCCCTCCCAAGTTCGTCGCTATATACATCCCTATACAACTAATATGGAAGGAATATCCAACAAATACAACTCCAAGGTTTGCCAGAGAGCAAACGTATTCAACACCGGGAACACCTGCTCCCCCCTCCACTCGAACCACCCAACTACCTGTACGTCGCCTGCTCATCGCTGATTGGCTGCGGGTCCAGTTGCACCTGCCCTCCACCCGCCACACTACCTGATGTCTGGGGCCACACGACCTACAGACCTCAGAATATCCAGTGCTTTCAACAAGTTAACACGTCTCGTTGGTAGACTAAGCTGTGGCTTACGTGTACTAAGAGAGGTGGCAGCTTAAAGCCAATATTCCTGCACCTCTTATCTGATTGTATATTGTTCACTTGTTATTACTCACTTGTCTTAACGTAACTTTTCATTTTGTCATTTGATTATTCTTATTATTTTGATTGATTGATTTTATGATACGAATTTTATGTCCATTTTATTCATGTTTTGCTTTTCTAACGTAATTAAAATCTCATTGATAAATTTACTTGTGTTTTGTGTGTCTTCCCTTTACCTTACCACAGACGAAGTTCCAGATTTTCTATTTTTTGTTTCTATATGTGACGAGGCCATACCCCTAGCTTTTGAACAGCCGAACACCAACTCGTTACCGTCACAGTATGAATAGAGAATTAACAAGCAACAGCAACAACAATTATACGTCTAGACTAGATTCCACCACTCTCTACACCCTAGTCCTCTACCACCCCCTCCCCTGCACACCTGGCGTTGCCACAATCACGCCACTGGCTGGTAAACAAGCACCTTGCTCATTTCTACTTGCCGGCTCCCAGTTATCGCTACAACAGTGCCACCTAGATGGTCACTGTCCTGTATATATAGAAGCCAGCCAGCCACCTCCAGTCAGAATATTCTTAGTGTTCATACGGCTACCTCTGCTCTCACACTACCCTGTGTGGTGGTAGATCTAAGCCGTTTGTACTTAGTATTTTCAGCACCATTTATTTCTTGTTCTCTAACGTAACATTAACTTGTCTGTTTGATTCTTTTTTATATTTTGCACCTTGTAAGTAAGCCAAGTCTTGATGGAACTATTTTTGTTTTTGTTATTTGTTGAAGTTAATTTTTTCATATTAAAGTATTTAAATTTTTTCATTTCCTGTATTTTATCCTGCATTTACCACACTGTGAAGAAGTCAACTTAGGAGTTTTATTTTAATTTTGTTAATATTTTTTTTTTATTTATATGTGCTTTGCATTCCAACTGCCCTAAGCCAAAGCTCTTAGTCACTTTACTGTCATAATATAAATACATATATATATATGTCCTCGGAATCATCAGTTGATGGGACCTCCTCTGCGACAAATTTCATGATAGGATTTTCCACAGATGAGTCACATACCTGGGGTTCTTCTGTAATGATGAGGTTTGAAGGTTGTTGATCTTCTGCCATGTCGTTGCCCAGTTGCCCGAGGGAGCCGGTCGGCCGAGCGGACAGCACGCGGGACTTGTGATCCTGTGGTCCTGGGTTCGATCCAGGGCGCCGGCGAGAAACAATGGGCAGAGTTTCTTTCACCCTACGCCCCTGTTACCTAGCAGTAAAATAGGTACCTGGGTGTTAGTCAGCTGTCACGGGCTGCTTCCTGGGGGTGGAGGCCTGGTCGAGGACTGGGCCGCGGGGACACTAAAAGCCTCGAAATTATCTCAAGATAACCTCAAGATAGTAGAAATTGAACTCCTGGGATGGGGAAAGGCTTTTCCCAGATGGCGACTTGGACTTCACCTTGAACGAACAATCCAGTCAGATTCTATATACCGACTATAGGAGTCGGCCAAGTAATTTGAACATTAGCAATGGTTCATGTAACTTAGATTCATTTTTGATAGATCAATTAAAGGGCGATTTGAGTAGGATCATTGGAACACATTTGTCTCACTAATTCATTGTAAATATTTACTATCTCATGCTATTATAATCCATGTGTGGGCCAGTTGGTGGGTATGGACAGGAGCTGCATTGTACTGGCCAATAGGCCTTCAGCATTTCTTGTGCGGCTCATATTTGTGTCCACCTAATTCCCATTCATTTGTTATTGTACCTCACCTCACTCCACCATTCTCTCCTGCCTATTTATGTCCAATACTTGACCTGTAAAATCACTCCGTCTGAAGATGTATTAATATACGAAAGTACTTAAGGAAATTCCTGTTTCAATTTTCCTCCGTGGTCTAACACTGTCTATATATATATATATATATATATATATATATATATATATATATATTATATATATATATATGTCGTACCTAATAGCCAGAACGCACTTCTCAGCCTACTATTCAAGGCCCGATTTGCCTAATAAGCCAAGTTTTCATGAATTAATGTTTTTTTTCGTCTACCTAACCTACCTAACCTAACCTAACCTAGCTTTTTTGGCTACCTAACCTAACCTTACCTATAAATATAGGTTAGGTTAGGTTAGTAGGGTTGGTTAGGTTCGGTCATATATCTACGTTAATTTTAACTCCAATAAAAAAAAATTGACCTCATACATAGAGAAAAGGGTTGCTTTATCATTTCATAAGAAAAAAATTATAGTAAATATATTAATTCAGGAAAACTTGGCTTATTAGGCAAATCGGGCCTTGAATAGTAGGCTGAGAAGTGAGTTCTGGCTATTAGGTACGACATATATATATATATATATATATATATATATATATATATATATATATATATATATATATATATATAAATATATATATGTCGTACCTAGTAGCCAGAACGCGCTTCTCAGCCTACTATGCAAGGCTCGATTTGCCTAATAAGCCAAGTTTTCCTGAATTAATATATTTTCTCTATTTTTTTCTTGTGAAATGACAAAGCTACCCATTTCATTATGTATGAGGTCAATTTTTTTTATTGGAGTTAAAATTAACGTAGATATATGACCGAACCTAACCAACCCTACCTAACCTAACCTAACCTATCTTTATAGGTTAGGTTAGGTTAGGTAGCCGAAAAAGTTAGGTTAGGTTAGGTTAGGAAGGTTAGGTAGTCGAAAAACAATTAATTCATGAAAACTAGGCTTATTAGGCAAATCGGGCCTTGCATAGTAGGCCGAGAAGTGCGTTCTGGCTACTAGGTACGACATATATATATATATATATATATATATATATATATATATATATATATATATATATATATATATATATATATATATATATATATATATATGTCGTACCTAGTAGCCAGAACTCACTTCTCAGCCTACTATGCAAGGCCCGATTTGCCTAATAAGCCAAGTTTTCCTGAATTAATATATTTTTCTATAATTTTTTTCTTATGAAATGATAAAGCTACCCTTTTTCTCTATGTATGAGGTCAATTTTTTTATTGGAGTTAAAATTAACGTAGATATATGACCGAACCTAACCAACCCTACCTAACCTAACCTATCTTTATAGGTAAGGTTAGGTTAGGTAGCCGAAAAAGCTAGGTTAGGTTAGGTTAGGTAAATTACGAAAAAACATTAATTCATGAAAACTTGGCTTATTAGGCAAATCGGGCCTTGCATAGTAGGCTGAGAAGTGCGTTCTGGCTACTAGGTACGACATATATATATATATATATATATATATATATATATATATATATATATATATATATATATATATATATATATATATATATATATATATATATATATATATATTTCTTATAATATGTTTCATTGAATATGACCGCATATTCTGTATTTATTATTTTCTGGTTTAGGGCTTCTATCCCTCTAACTATTTTCTTAGCATCAGGGCTTAATTGAAATAGGAGTTCTCCAAAACTCATTTTCGTACTTTTAAGGTGAAGAAAAGAAGTGATTTACTATAGAGTGTATTACACTTATTTGTATAATTTGCACGACGTTTCGAACCTCCATGGTTCATTCTCAAGTGAACAGATCTTACAATACTAGTTGATTTTATACCCGCATTAGGTCAGGTGATAATACAATGAAGGTGAAAACATGGGGGGATACATAAGGGATAAACATAGGGGCTGCAGAAGGCTTATTGGCCCATACGAGGCATCTCCTATCTAAACACAAAGATTAATCCAGTGTAATTGGCCTGTTATGTTGGACATTGTCTTCTGTGTTGGCATCGATATGTTCTTGTCTTGTCCTTACTCTCATGGTGGGTAGAGTAAATAGTTCCGTGATTTGGGTGTTCATGGTAGGTCGCTCTATTCTTATGTGAATTGCCTCAAGAATTTGTAATCTTCTTGAATCTTGGGTTTTGTCTATTATGCAAGTATTCTTGTTCAACATTTCTCTTGTTAGAGTAATGTCATGGGCTTGTCTCATGTGATTCCTAGGGGCACCAGATTGAAGATGGCATGTCAAACGCCTCGTCAGCTTGGTCGACGTCATACCTATGTACTTACATTGAAGGTTACATCCTTCGTGGGGGCAAGTGTACATGTATACAACGCTTGACTGCTGTAGAGGGTTCTCCGTCGGCTTCGGGCTGTTTTTGATAAGGAGTTCGGAAGTCTTCTTGGTTTTGTAGAATATTATCAGGTTTATGTTTTGGTTAGGAGTAGTGCTTTTTACTCCTTTACGGATTATTTCTTTCATTATTCTTTCCTCTTTTATATGTTCACTGTGCATGGTTGATTTGTAATATAATTTTATTGGGGGTGTTGTGGTTTCTGTTCTAGGTTCTGAATTATACCAACGGTCCAAGTGTCTTCTTATAGCAGCGTTTATTTCCGCGTTGCTATATCCGTTGTTCACCAATACCTGAGTTACTCTTTCAAACTCTCTACTCACGTTGCTCCATTCAGAGCAGTGGGTAAGCGCTCGACGAATATAAGCATTGAGAACACTGGCTTTGTATCTTTGGGGGCACTCACTTCTACCGTTCAGGCATAATCCTATGTTGGTGGGCTTGGTATATACGTTGGTGCTTAAAGAGGTTCCTGTTTTTGTTATTAGTACATCCAAGAATGGCAGACTGTTATTTTCACTATTTTCATGTGTAAATCGGAGTACTGACTCTCTCTCTAGGTGTCTTTTTAGGTCAATTAGTTCATCTGAGTCTTTTACTATTACGAATATGTCATCTACATAACGGCAGTATACAGTTGGTTTTTGTCTGCTACTGAAGACCCTATCTTCGATGGTTCCCATATAAAAATTAGCAAATAAAACTCCTAAGGGGGAGCCCATTGCTACTCCGTCTATTTGTAAATACATGTCTCCTTGTGGACTGATGAAAGGGGCTTCCTTTGTACATGCTTCGAGAAGACTTTTCAAGTGTGGCTCAGGTATGTCTAATTTGGGGGTGCTCTCGTCTCTGTATACTCTGTCCAGTATCATTCCTATGGTTGTGTCGACTGGGACGTTGGTAAAAAGGGATTCAACGTCCAGGGAAGCGATGATTCCATCGGGCTGGGTAGATTTGATCAATTCTAGGAAATCTGCTGATGATTGTAGACTAAACTTACTTGGAGTGTATGGAGTTAGGAACTCATTGAGTTTCTTTGCCAGGTGATAAGTTGGGGTTGGTATTTGGCTGATTATAGGGCGTAGTGGGTTACCTGGTTTATGCGTAGTAGAGAGTTTGAAAGAGTAACTCAGGTATTGGTGAACAACGGATATAGCAACGCGGAAATAAACGCTGCTATAAGAAGACACTTGGACCGTTGGTATAATTCAGAACCTAGAACAGAAACCACAACACCCCCAATAAAATTATATTACAAATCAACCATGCACAGTGAACATATAAAAGAGGAAAGAATAATGAAAGAAATAATCCGTAAAGGAGTAAAAAGCACTACTCCTAACCAAAACATAAACCTGATAATATTCTACAAAACCAAGAAGACTTCCGAACTCCTTATCAAAAACAGCCCGAAGCCGACGGAGAACCCTCTACAGCAGTCAAGCGTTGTATACATGTACACTTGCCCCCACGAAGGATGTAACCTTCAATGTAAGTACATAGGTATGACGTCGACCAAGCTGACGAGGCGTTTGACATGCCATCTTCAATCTGGTGCCCCTAGGAATCACATGAGACAAGCCCATGACATTACTCTAACAAGAGAAATGTTGAACAAGAATACTTGCATAATAGACAAAACCCAAGATTCAAGAAGATTACAAATTCTTGAGGCAATTCACATAAGAATAGAGCGACCTACCATGAACACCCAAATCACGGAACTATTTACTCTACCCACCATGAGAGTAAGGACAAGACAAGAACATATCGATGCCAACACAGAAGACAATGTCCAACATAACAGGCCAATTACACTGGATTAATCTTTGTGTTTAGATAGGAGATGCCTCGTATGGGCCAATAAGCCTTCTGCAGCCCCTATGTTTATCCCTTATGTATCCCCCCATGTTTTCACCTTCATTGTATTATCACCTGACCTAATGCGGGTATAAAATCAACTAGTATTGTAAGATCTGTTCACTTGAGAATGAACCATGGAGGTTCGAAACGTCGTGCAAATTATACAAATAAGTGTAATACACTCTATAGTAAATCACTTCTTTTCTTCACCTTAAAAGTACGAAAATGAGTTTTCGAGAACTCCTATTTCAATTAAGCCCTGATGCTAAGAAAATAGTTAGAGGGATAGAAGCCCTAAACCAGAAAATAATAAATACAGAATATGCGGTCATATTCAATGAAACATGTTTGAAAGAAAACCTGCTGCCAGTATACACCAATATATATATATATATATATATATATATTATATATTTTGGTAGCAGTCTTTCCTGTAGACATATTTTATTAAATATGACCGAAAAAGTAAGATTAATAATTCTAACACGAATTTTCTCAATCTTTCGTACATTATGCTTCACTGTTGGAGGTAAATCAAAAATCACTTCTCCAAAATTCATTTTTATTTCTAGTCTGACGCGACACGGGCGCGTTTCGTAAAACTTATTACATTTTCAAAGACTTCACAAATACACAACTGATTAGAACTTGCGTTTCCCTGATTTTATATCTACATTTGAGTGAGGTGGGAAGGGTGATGTGGCATTACATTTGAGTGAGGTGGGAAGGATGATGTGGCATTAGAGGATATTAATAGGGTATTAAAAGTATCAACACAAGACAGAACAGAAACAATGGGTATTGAATAGAAGTGTTTGTAGAAAGCCTATTGGTCCATATTTCTTGATGCTTCTATATTGGAGCGGAGTCTTGAGGTGGGTAGAATATAGTTGTGCAATAATTGGCTGTTGATTGCTGGTGTTGACTTCTTGATGTGTAGTGCCTCGCAAACGTCAAGCCGCCTGCTATCGCTGTATCTATCGATGATTTCTGTGTTGTTTACTAGGATTTCTCTGGCGATGGTTTGGTTATGGGAAGAGATTATATGTTCCTTAATGGAGCCCTGTTGTTTATGCATCGTTAAACGCCTAGAAAGAGATGTTGTTGTCTTGCCTATATACTGGGTTTTTTGGAGCTTACAGTCCCCAAGTGGGCATTTGAAGGCATAGACGACGTTAGTCTCTTTTAAAGCGTTCTGTTTCGTGTCTGGAGAGTTTCTCATGAGTAGGCTGGCCGTTTTTCTGGTTTTATAGTAAATCGTCAGTTGTATCCTCTGATTTTTGTCTGTAGGGATAACGTTTCTATTAACAATATCTTTCAGGACCCTTTCCTCTGTTTTATGAGCTGTGGAAAAGAAGTTCCTGTAAAATAGTCTAATAGGGGGTATAGGTGTTGTGTTAGTTGTCTCTTCGGAGGTTGCATGGCTTTTCACTTTCCTTCTTATGATGTCTTCGATGAAACCATTGGAGAAGCCGTTATTGACTAGAACCTGCCTTACCCTACAGAGTTCTTCGTCGACTTGCTTCCATTCTGAGCTGTGGCTGAGAGCACGGTCGACGTATGCGTTAACAACACTCCTCTTGTACCTGTCAGGGCAGTCGCTGTTGGCATTTAGGCACATTCCTATGTTTGTTTCCTTTGTGTAGACTGCAGTGTGGAAACCTCCGCCCTTTTCCATGACTGTTACATCTAGAAAAGGCAGCTTCCCATCCTTTTCCGTCTCGTAAGTGAAACGCAGCACGGAACTCTGCTCAAATGCCTCCTTCAGCTCCTGCAGATGTCTGACATCAGGTACCTGTGTAAAAATGTCGTCAACATACCTGCAGTATATGGCCGGTTTCAAGTTCATGTCGACTAAGACTTTTTGCTCGATGGTACCCATGTAGAAGTTTGGGGACACCTAGGGGAGAACCCATGCGATCTACTTGCTTATACATGGAAATGTCAAGACGCACAAGCCTGGAGTAGTTTCCCACTTCGGCCAATACATTAGCCAGATACCCACACCCACGTACAGATTGGCAAAGCGACTCAACGGCCTGCTGACTCCTTATGTTCCTTGCGCCTTCAGCCTGAAGTCTCCAAAGGAATTTGTGGACTTACTGCGGGGCGCACGGGCCACAGGGATAAGAGCCTCGTTGGACGTAGAATCGCTGTTTACCAACGTACCTGTGGACGAGACAATCGGAATGATAGCCGACAGAGTGTATCGTGATCCAGCCTGTACTCCTCTTGACATGCCAGAAAGTATTCTGAGGAAACTACTCCAAGCTTGTACTAAAGAGGCACCCTTCTTGAGCCCGGATGGGCATATGTATAAGCAAGTAGATGGGGTCGCTATGGGTTCTCCCCTAGGTGTCCTGTTTGCAAACTTCTACATGGGTACCATCGAGCAAAAAGTCTTAGTCGACATGAACTTGAAACCGGCCATATACTGCAGGTATGTTGACGACATTTTTACACAGGTACCTGATGTCAGACATCTGCAGGAGCTGAAGGAGGCATTTGAGCAGAGTTCCGTGCTGCGTTTCACTTACGAGACGGAAAAGGATGGGAAGCTGCCTTTTCTAGATGTAACAGTCATGGAAAAGGGCGGAGGTTTCCACACTGCAGTCTACACAAAGGAAACAAACATAGGAATGTGCCTAAATGCCAACAGCGACTGCCCTGACAGGTACAAGAGGAGTGTTGTTAACGCATACGTCGACCGTGCTCTCAGCCACAGCTCAGAATGGAAGCAAGTCGACGAAGAACTCTGTAGGGTAAGGCAGGTTCTAGTCAATAACGGCTTCTCCAATGGTTTCATCGAAGACATCATAAGAAGGAAAGTGAAAAGCCATGCAACCTCCGAAGAGACAACTAACACAACACCTATACCCCCTATTAGACTATTTTACAGGAACTTCTTTTCCACAGCTCATAAAACAGAGGAAAGGGTCCTGAAAGATATTGTTAATAGAAACGTTATCCCTACAGACAAAAATCAGAGGATACAACTGACGATTTACTATAAAACCAGAAAAACGGCCAGCCTACTCATGAGAAACTCTCCAGACACGAAACAGAACGCTTTAAAAGAGACTAACGTCGTCTATGCCTTCAAATGCCCACTTGGGGACTGTAAGCTCCAAAAAACCCAGTATATAGGCAAGACAACAACATCTCTTTCTAGGCGTTTAACGATGCATAAACAACAGGGCTCCATTAAGGAACATATAATCTCTTCCCATAACCAAACCATCGCCAGAGAAATCCTAGTAAACAACACAGAAATCATCGATAGATACAGCGATAGCAGGCGGCTTGACGTTTGCGAGGCACTACACATCAAGAAGTCAACACCAGCAATCAACAGCCAATTATTGCACAACTATATTCTACCCACCTCAAGACTCCGCTCCAATATAGAAGCATCAAGAAATATGGACCAATAGGCTTTCTACAAACACTTCTATTCAATATCCATTGTTTCGTGTTCTGTCTTGTGTTGATACTTTTAATACCCTATTAATATCCTCTAATGCCACATCATCCTTCCCACCTCACTCAAATGTAATGCCACATCACCCTTCCCACCTCACTCAAATGTAGATATAAAATCAGGGAAACGCAAGTTCTAATCAGTTGTGTATTTGTGAAGTCTTTGAAAATGTAATAAGTTTTACGAAACGCGCCCGTGTCGCGTCAGACTAGAAATAAAAATGAATTTTGGAGAAGTGATTTTTGATTTACCTCCAACAGTGAAGCATAATGTACGAAAGATTGAGAAAATTCGTGTTAGAATTATTAATCTTACTTTTTCGGTCATATTTAATAATATATATATATATATATATATATATATATATATATATATATATATATATATATATATATATATATATATATATATATATATATATATATATATATATATATATATATATATATATATATATATATATATCCAGCCCGTCCTCCTAAGGTTTCCCAACGTCAATAAAACGGTCAATTTAAAGTGTCCTCTCCTAACCTACCAGAGAACCCAACACAGAAAACAGTACAGTATGTCACTTTCGCGAGCCGCTTCCATTTTCTAGTACGACAATTTTTGGCCTTATGTAATGCATACGGTCGAAATGCGACGTTCGTAGTAAGAGGACAGATTGAATGGGCAGCAAGGAGCCTGGGTCAGTGCATACATAGATTGAAGACCTGGGAGTGGCCGGTTTACTGAACTCAGCAAGTGTACAAGGCTGAGTGAGGGACACCCCCGTGAGTGACTTTGGTGCTTCTCTTAAGTGGACAGTGGCACTGTAGGAGGGAAGTAAATCCCGGAGGCTGCCAGAGTATGTGTGTGTGTATGTGTGTGTGTGTGTGTGTGTGTGTGTGTGTGTGTGTGTGTATGTGTATATGTGTGTGTGTGTGTGTGTGTGTGTGTGTGTGTGTGTGTGTGTGTGTGTGTGTGTGTGTGTGTGTGTGTGTGTGTGTGGTGTGTGTGTGTGTGTATGTGTGTGTGTGTGTGTGTGTGTGTGTGTGTGTGTGTACTCGCCTAGTTGTGTTTGCTGGGGTTGAGCTCTGGCTCTTTGGTCCCGCCTCTCAACCGTCAATCAACAGGTGTATAGATTCCTGAGCCTATTGGGCTCTATCATATCTACACTTGAAACTGTGTATGGAGTCAGCCTCCACCACACAGTTTGCAAGCCAGATTGTGTTGTGTGTGTGTGTATGTGTAATTATCTAAGTGTTGTTACAGGATGAAAGCAACGCCCGTGGTATCCCGTCTTCCCAGTACTCTTTGTTGCATAATGCTTTGAAACTGCTGACGGTTTCGGTCTTCACCACCTTCTCACTGAGCTTGTTACAATCGTCTACCACTCTGTTTGCAAGGTAATTATCAGGAGAAAGCATTAGTCGTTACGACTATATAGCTTAATGTTTAGAAATCACCTCTCTAAAGAAATCTTTCTAATATTTTATAGGCATTTTTGTTTCCTTAACTTGAATCAGTGTCCTCTTGTTCTTGAAATTGCTGGTTCAGGAATTCCTCTTTGTCAATGTGGTAGATTCCTGTTAGTATTTTACAAGTGGTGATTATATCTCCTCTTTTTTCTTCTATCTTCTAGTTTTGGCATGTTTAACACCTCTAGTCTCTCCTCGTAACTCTTATTTTTCAATTCCGGAAGTCATTTTGTAGTATGTCGTTGCACCTTTTCCAGTTTAGTTGTGTGTTCCTTGAGATTTGGGCACCATACAACAGCTGCATATTCCAATTTTGGTTTCACAAAAGTCATGAACAATTTCTTTAGTATTTCATCATCCATATAATTAAAAGCAAGTCTGAAGTTGTAAAGTGACGCATTCGCTCCTCTCACAATGTTCTTTATGTGTTCCTCTGGCGCAACCCGTTCTCGCAAATTCGTAAAGTCAATATTGACTTATTAACTACGTGCATAGGTGATATACTAAACATAATAGATACCCTTAAAAAGATTCATAGAAAACACCGACCTTACCTAACCTTGTTAGTATCTTAAGATAAGCATCTTATTGCTTCGTAATTACAATTATTACTTAACCTATACCTATTATAGGTTAGGTAATAATTGTAATTACGAAGCAATAAGATGCTTATCTTAACATACTAAGTAGGTTAGGTAAGGTCGGTGTTTTCTATGAATCTTTATAAGGGTATCTATTATGTTAAGTATGTCACCTATGCACATATTTAATAAGTCAATATTGACTTATTAAATTTGCGAGAACGGGTTGTCTGGCGACAGCTTATTATCCAAAACCACCCCGCCCCCCCCCCTAGGTCTCGTTCTTTATTAGACTTCTGTAATTCCTTTATACATAATTTGTAAGTTGTGTGTGGTCTACTTTCCCCGATTCCACATTCCAGAACATGGTATTTATTTACAATGAATTTCATTTGCCACTTGACGCTTCAAGCACTTATTTTATCTATATCAATTTGAAGGGCATTACGATCGTCTGGGTCTCCTATCTTCCCCAGTGTCTTAGCATCATCCACAAACATGTTCATATAATTCTGTGTTCCTTCTGGTAGATGGTTTATGTTGACGATGAACATCACTGGTGCAAGAACTGATCCCTGTGGTACTCCGCTAGTAACACTCCTCCAGTCAGCTATATTGACTCCCTGCTGTGTGTGTGTGTGTACTCACCTAGTTGAACTCACCTAGTTGTGTCTGCAGGATCGAGCATTGACTCTTGGATCCCGCCTTTCGAGCATCGGTTGTTTACAGCAATGACTCCGGTCCTATTTCCCTATCATACCTAGTTTTAAAATTATGAATAGTATTTGCTTCCACAACCTGTTCCTTAAGTGCATTCCATTTTTCCACTACTCTCACGCTAAAAGAAAACTTCCTAACATCCCTGTGACTCATCTGAGTTTCCAGCTTCCACCCATGTCCTCTCATTCTGTTACTATTTCGTGTATGTGTGTGTGTGTGTGTGTGTGTGTGTGTGTGTGTGTGTGTGTGTGTGTGTGTGTGTGTGTGTGTGTGTGTGTGTGTGTGTGTGTGTACTCACCTAGTTGTACTCACCTAGTTGTGTTTGCGGGGGTTGAGCTCTGGCTCTTTGGTCCCGCCTCTCAACCGTCAATCAACAGGTGTACAGATTCCTGAGCCTATCGGGCTCTGTCATATCTACACTTGAAACTGTGTATGGAGTCAGCCTCCACCACATCACTTCCTAATGCATTCCATTTGTCAACCACTCTGACACTAAAAAAGTTCTTTCTAATATCTCTGTGGCTCATTTGGGCACTCAGTTTCCACCTGTGTCCCCTAGTGCGTGTGCCCCTTGTGTTAAATAGACTGTCTTTATCTACCCTATCAATCCCCTTCAGAATCTTGAATGTGGTGATCATGTCCCCCCTAACTCTTCTGTCTTCCAGCGAAGTGAGGTTTAATTCCCGTAGTCTCTCCTCGTAGCTCATACCTCTCAGCTCGGGTACTAGTCTGGTGGCAAACCTTTGAACCTTTTCCAGTTTAGTCTTATCCTTGACTAGATATGGACTCCATGCTGGGGCTGCATACTCCAGGATTGGCCTGACATATGTGGTATACAAAGTTCTGAATGATTCTTTACACAAGTTTCTGAATGCCGTTCGTATGTTGGCCAGCCTGGCATATGCCGCTGATGTTATCCGCTTGATATGTGCTGCAGGAGACAGGTCTGGCGTGATATCAACCCCCAAGTCTTTTTCCTTCTCTGACTCCTGAAGAATTTCCTCTCCCAGATGATACCTTGTATCTGGCCTCCTGCTCCCTACACCTATCTTCATTACATTACATTTGGTTGGGTTAAACTCTAACAACCATTTGTTCGACCATTCCTTCAGCTTGTCTAGGTCTTCTTGAAGCCTCAAACAGTCCTCTTCTGTTTTAATCCTTCTCATAATTTTTGCATCGTCCGCAAACATTGAGAGAAATGAATCGATACCCTCCGGGAGATCATTTACATATATCAGAAACAAGATAGGACCGAGTACAGAGCCCTGTGGGACTCCACTGGTGACTTCACGCCAATCGGAGGTCTCACCCCTCACCGTAACTCTCTGCTTCCTATTGCTTAGATACTCCCTTATCCACTGGAGCACCTTACCAGCTACACCTGCCTGTCTCTCCAGCTTATGTACCAGCCTCTTATGCGGTACTGTGTCAAAGGCTTTCCGACAATCCAAGAAAATGCAGTCCGCCCAGCCCTCTCTTTCTTGCTTAATCTGTGTCACCTGATCGTGTGTGTGTGTGTGTGTGTGTGTGTGTGTGTGTGTGTGTGTGTGTGTGTGTGTGTACTCACCTAATTGTACTCACCACATTGTGCTTGCGGGGATTGAGCTTTGGCTCTTTGGTCCCGCCTCACAACTGTCAATCAACTGGTGTACAGATTCCTGAGCCTACTGGGCTCTATCATATCTACATTTAAAACTGTGTATGGAGTCAGCCTCCACCACATCACTACCTAATGCATTCCACCTGTTAACTACTCTGACACTGAAAAAGTTCTTTCTAACGTCCCTGTGGCTCATTTGGGTACTCAGTTTCCACCTGTGTCCCCTTGTTCGCGTACCACCAGTGTTCAATAGTTTATCCTTGTCTACCCTGTCAATACCCCCTGAGGATTTTGTAGGTAGTGATCATGTATCCCCTTACTCTTCTGTCTTCCAGTGTCGTAAGGTGCATCTCTCGCAGCCTTTCCTCGTAACTCATGCCTCTTAGCTCCGGTACTAGTCTAGTGGCATACCTCTGAACTTTTTCCAGCTTCGTCTTGTGCTTGACAAGGTACGGGCTCCATGCTGGAACCGCATACTCCAGGATTGGTCTTACATATGTGGTGTACAAGATTCTGAATGATTCCTTACACCAGTTCCTGAAGGCTGTTCTGATGTTAGCCAGCCTCGCATATGCCGCAGACGTAACTCTCTTTACGTGGGCTTCAAGAGACAGGTTTGGTGTGATATCAACCCCTAGATCTTTCTCTCTGTTCGTTTCGTGAAGGACTTCTCCCATTCGGTATCCAGTGTCTTGACTCCTAATTTTCTCCTCCTAGTTTCATTACCTAACATTTACTTGGGGTGAACTTTAATTAATAGCCATTTGTTGGACCATTCCTTCAGTTTGTCTAAGTCATCTTGTAGCCTCATACTATTCTCCACTGTCTTGATCCTCCTCATAATTTTTGCATCATCAGAAAACATCGAGAAGAACGAGTCTATTCCATCTGGAAGATCATTTACGTATATCAGAAACAATATAGGTCCAAGGACTGATCCCTGTGAGACTCCACTGGTGACTCCCCACCACTCTGAGACCTCACCCCTCACGGTGACTCGCTGTGCCCTGTTGCTTAGGTACTCCCTTATCCAGTGGAGTACCTTCCCTTTCACTCCCACCTGCATCTCTAGTTTGTGCACTAGACTTATGTGGTACTGTGTCAAAGGCTTTCTGGCAGTCCAGAAATATGCAGTCTGCCCAACCCTCTCTCTTTCTTGCCTGATTTTTGTTGCCTGGTCATAGAACTCAATTAAACCTGTTAGGTATGATTTGCCATCTCTGAACCCATGCTGATGTTGAGTTACAAAGTTCTTTCGCTCCAGAAGTTCTACTAGTTTTGTTTGCACTATTTTTTGCACTATCTTACATGGAATGCAAGTTAGGGACACTGGCCTGTAGTTCAGTGCCTCCTGTCTATTACCCTTCTTATATATTGGGACTACTTTGGCCGTCTTCCAAATTTTTGGCAGTTTACCTGTTGCCAGTGATTTGCTGTACACCATGGAGAGTGGCGGGCACAGAGTTTCTGCTCCTTCCTTTAGAATCCATGGTAAGATTCCATCCGGGCCTATAGCCTTTGTCACGTCCAAATCTAGCAGATGCTTCCTCACCTCCCCACTGGTAATCACAAACTCCTCTAGTGGTGTCTGGTTTGATATTCCCTCCCTTATCTCTGGGACCTCTCCTTGCTCTGAAGTGAAGACCTGGAATTTCTTATTGAATTCCTCGCACACTTCCTTGTCGTTTGTTGTGAATCTTTCTGCCCCTATCCTCAGTTTCATTACCTGCTCCTTCACTGTTGTTTTCCTCCTGATGTAGCTATGCAGCAGTTTGGGTTGAGTCTTTGTCTTGCTCGCTATGTCATTTTCATATTGCCTCTCTACCTCTCTTCTCACCCTGACGTATTTATTTCTGGCTCTCTGGTATCTTTCTTTGCTCTCTAGTGTTCTGTTGTTTCTATAGTTCCTTCACGCCCTTTTACTTAGCTGCTTTGCTAGCTTACAACTCTGATTAAACCATGGGTTTCTTCTCTGCATTTATTTTTTTTTTCCTTTTGGCTTGGGACGAACTTGCCTGCTGCCTCCTTACACTTCTGTGTGATGTAGTCCATCATATCTTGAGCCGTCTTTCCTCTGAGCTCTGTTTTCCAGCTATATCAGTTAAAAATTTTCTTATCTCCTCATAGTTTCCCTTCCGGAATGCCGGCCTCTTGCTTTCTAGTCCCTTCCTTGAGTACATTAACCCTTCTTCGACCAGATACTCAAACAACAGTACACTGTGATCACTCATACCCACGGAAGCTTCGAGACCGATTTCCCCTTATGTCTGAATCGTTCAGAGTGTATACTAGGTAGAGTCTTACTCGTTCATTGTTTCCTCTCATTCTCGTGAGACCCTTGACATGCTGACTTAAAAAATTTCTAGTCGTCACCTCTAGCAGTTTCGCTCTCCATGTTTCCTCACCTCTATGTTGTTTCTTGTTTTCCCAGTATATTCTTCCGTGATTAAAGTCCCATATGATGAGCAGATGGGATCGATTTCTACAGGCAGCAGCGGCTGCTCTGTCAATGATAGTGTTAACTGCCATGTTGTTTCAGTCATACTCTTGCCTGGGTCTTCTATCATTTGGTGGAGGGTTATATATCTCTGCTACTACTTCTCCTGGTCCTCCCATCGCCATGGTGCCTGGTATGAAGTCTCAAGTCCATTACACTCAACAGTCGACCCCACAGAAGCATTCATAAATTTTTACATGATGTTCATTCAAAACAGAAATTTTCTCAAATATAAATTAATATTATAATATATTAGCACATTGTGCATATATTGGCATAGATTAGGTTAGGTTAGGTGTTTAGGTTCTGTTGGCGATTATTTGTATTTGTAGTACGTGGGTGAAGCATTTACTGCGTTGTGGTTCGAACAAAATTCCTCAGTGAAGCACTTTTTCCGGAAGTGTTCGAACGTCATCAGTTGTGAGTCGTGTGTAAACAGTTTATCATTCATAAACAGGGGGTTTGGCAGGTGCATGGAATCACTTTTGTGTCTTTGTTTGGAGGACGGGCTGATTTTTAGACAATCGCTAGTCGAGGGGTTACAGCACTGGACTGCTGGGGGTATGGAGACTTTGGATGACCGGGTCATTTACCATTGAGGTAAATACTGTTAGGTAAGCATCGCCACCACCGCCATTCATCAAGTTACATTTATCAGACATCTTTAATATTAAGGCTTGTAACTCAAGGTTTCACTCCGTGACAAATAGAAGTGTGTTTCTAAGCTTATTTGTGATCATGACCACCACCGCTCGTCCCACTCAGTAGCCACACGGCCAGAGGTGCAGTGCAGGCACCATTATATTTATGGAAGGCCTCGCATTGGTTGGATGAAGTCTGAACTACATTTACGATGCGGTTTAAAGTGTGTTTGAAGGAAGTATATGGAATATATTAACTAGGGCTAGTCGTAGCTTAGCGCCTTGAATTACTTGAGTTTTTCTACTGCGCAAAATGGATATTTAGTTGGCCAATAGGCCAACTGGAGATGTGAAAACAAATTTGCAGTTGGATTATTAAGTGTGAAGCTTGTTTGGTAATTTAGTGCTGTTCCGACCTTGTCAATGTTAATTACAATGTCTTCTAGTTTTATTTAAAGCTAATTGCTTGTCGTGTAGTTTAATCAGATGTCGACCTTCTTTACTTTTGGATATATGCTGAAGCTGCAGCAGAGATAGCTGTAATGGGTATAAACTGCATCAACAAAAAGATAGGTGTAATGGGTATATAGTGCATCAGCAGCAGAGATAGCTGTAATGGGTATAAACTGCATCAACAAAAAGATAGGTGTAATGGGTATATAGTGCATCAGCAGCAGAGATAGCTGTAATGGGTATAAACTGCATCAACAAAAAGATAGGTGTAATGGGTATATAGTGCATCAGCAGCAGAGATAGCTGTAATGGGTATAAACTGCATCAACAAAAGATAGGTGTAATGGGTATATAGTGCATCAGCAGCAGAGATAGCTGTAATGGGTACATGTTCTGAAGGAGTAATAACACTGGTACATAAGCTTCATGTTAAATGTTTAGTGCCCTTCCAGGTTATGTAGAGTCAGTAATATTGATCCTTATATCGCTTGTTGTTATACAATGCTGTTCATATTACATTGGTCATCATGATATTAAAGTTCCTCATAGAGAAGTGGACTGATGTATAACACCAACATACAGCTAAAATTGTTGCATAATGTGGTCAAGATTCTATGTTATGATAATTCATTGTGTCGTTGGACAGGCAGCCAGTGTGTATATATATTTTAAGCTTATTTCGAGGCCTTTCCCTTCCCCCCCCCAGGTTGAACTACTAACTCTACCCAGGATGCAACATGTTGACAAGCTCCTGGATACCTATTTACTGCTAGGTGAACAGGGCATCAGGTGATATGAAACGCACCCAACCATTTCTGTCCCGCCAGGAATTCAAACCCGGAATGTCGATTGTGAGTCGAGAAAGACCCCTACTATACTCACCTAATTGTGCTTGCGGGGGTTGAGCTCTGGCTCTTTGGTCCCGCCTCTCAACCGTCAATCAACTGGTGTACAGGATCGTGAGCCTACTGGGCTCTATCACATATACATTTCAAGCTGTGTATGGAGTCAGCCACCACCACATCACTGCCTAATACATTCCATCTGTTAACTACATATTGACACCGAAAAAAAATCATTCTAATGTTTCTGTAGCTCATTTGGGTACTCAGTTTCTACCTGTGTCCCTTTGCTCGAGTGTCACCCGTGTTAAATAATGTCTTCATCTACTCTATCAATTCCCCTGAGAATTTGTATGTGGTGATAATGTCTCGCTTAACTCTTCCGTCTTGCAACAAAGTGAGGTGCTATTCACGTCGCCTTTCCTTGTAACTCATACCTCTTATTTGTGGAACTCGTGACCTTGTGATCCTGTAATGTTACATTTCTGTAGGAAATCCAATTCTGTTAATATTAAGTGGGTTTAAGGAAGAATTATTGAGTGGGGAAGGAAATGTGTGGAGGAGAGGAACGGGTCCGTCCGCTAGTGCTCAAAATATTGCCAGCTTTACTTCCCAACTTTGGTTTAGTAGTTCATTATTGTGGGATTCATAGCATTAGAATGTTTAACGCGTGTGGTCATCTATGTAATACTGTTTGTCAGTCAATATTCACCTGTAAAATGAGTCGGAAAGATTTGTACGGGGCAGGATAAGTGTTGGAGTAATGCTGTGTTGCAGCGACGGGGAGGGATAGTGCCCAGGAGTGGGTGGTGGGGACAGTGGCAGCCACGACTAGTGGGGACAGTGGCAGCCGAGACTCATGGGGACAGTGGCAGCCACGACTCGTGGGGACAGTGGCAGCCACGACTCGTGGGGACAGTGGCAGCCACGACTCGTGGGGACAGTGGCAGCCACGACTCGTGGGGACAGTGGCAGCCACGACTCGTGGGGACAGTGGCAGCCACGACTCATGGGGACAGTGGCAACCGAGACTCGTGGGGACAGTGGCAGCCACGACTCATGGGGACAGTGGCAGCCACGACTCGTGGGGAGAGTGGCAGCCACGACTCATGGGGACAGTGGCAGCCGAGACTCATGGGGACAGTGGCAGCCACGACTCGTGGGGACAGTGGCAGCAACGACTCATAGGGACAGTGGCAGCCACGACTCGTGGGGACAGTGGCAGCCACGACTCGTGGGGACAGTGGCAGCCACGACTCGTGGGGACAGTGGCAGCAACGACTCATAGGGACAGTGGCAGCCACGACTCGTGGGGACAGTGGCAGCCACGACTCATGGGGACAGTGGCAGCCACGACTCGTGGGGACAGTGGCAGCCACGACTCATGGGGACAGTGGCAACCACAACTCATGGGGACAGTGGCAGCCACGACTCGTGGGGACAGTGGCAGCAACGACTCATGGGGACAGTGGCAGCCACGACTCATGGGGACAGTGGCAGCCACGACTCATGGGGACAGTGGCAGCCACGACTCGTGGGGACAGTGGCAGCCGAGACTCATGGGGACAATGGCAGCCACGACTCATGGGGACAGTGGCAGCCACGACTCGTGGGGACAGTGGCAGCCACGACTCGAGGGGACAATGGCAGCCACGACTCATGGGGACAGTGGCAGCCGAGACTCGTGGGGACAGTGGCAGCCACGACTCGTGGGGACAGTGGCAGCCGAGACTCATGGGGACAGTGGCAGCCACGACTCGTGGGGACAGTGGCAGCCGAGACTCGTGGGGACAGTGGCAGCCGAGACTCGTGGGGACAGTGGCAGCCACGACTCATGGGGACAGTGGCAGCCACGACTCGTGGGGACAGTGGCAGCCGAGACTCATGGGGACAGTGGCAGCCACGACTCATGGGGACAGTGGCAGCCGAGACTCATGGGGACAGTGGCAGCCACGACTCATGGGGACAGTGGCAGCCACGACTCATGGGGACAGTGGCAGCCACGACTCGTGGGGACAGTGGCAGCCACGACTCGTGGGGACAGTGGCAGCCACGACTCATGGGGACAGTGGCAGTCACGACTCGTGGGGACAGTGGCAGCCGAGACTCATGGGGATAGTGGCAGCCACGACTCATGGGGACAGTGGCAGCCGAGACTCATGGGGACAGTGGCAGCCACGACTCATGGGGACAGTGGCAGCCACGACTCATGGGGACAGTGGCAGCCACGACTCGTGGGGACAGTGGCAGCCACGACTCGTGGGGACAGTGGCAGCCACGACTCGTGGGGACAGTGGCAGCCACGACTCGTGAGGACAGTGGCAGCCACGACTCGTGGGGACAATGGCAGCCACGACTCATGGGGACAGTGGCAGCCACGACTCGTGGGGACAGTGGCAGCCACGACTCGTGGGGACAGTGGCAGCCACGACTCGTGGGGACAGTGGCAGCCACGACTCATGGGGACAGTGGCAGCCACGACTCGTGGGGACAGTGGCAGCCGAGACTCGTGGGGACAGTGGCAGCCGAGACTCGTGGGGACAGTGGCAGCCACGACTCGTGGGGACAGTGGCAGCCACGACTCGTGGGGACAGTGGCAGCCACGACTCGTGGGGACAGTGGCAGCCGAGACTCGTGGGGACAGTGGCAGCCACGACTCGTGGGGAAAAAATATAGTAGGCCGCTATGGCAGGAAGGCGTAAGTTTTCATCCAGCCACCATGGCTGGTGCAGGTCCTCCTCCTCCCTGTCACGCACTCTGCCTCACGCCTCAGATGTGCTAACTGATGACAAAATTAGGAGATTTTGATGATTCAGACATAAAGACTATGGAGATGTCTCACCAGGTGGTGGACATCACTCTGCACTCACGGTACAGTGATGTCATGCTCGTGTGTCCGCCCCGAGGCTGAGGCTGCAACCCGTGTGTCCGCCCCGAGGCTGAGGCTGCACCCCGTGTGTCCGCCCCGAGGCTGAGGCTCCACCCTGTGTGTCCGCCCCGAGGCTGAGGCTGCACCCCGAGTGTCCTCCCCGAGGCTGAGGCTGCACCCCGTGTGTCCGCCCCGAGGCTGAGGCTGCACCCCGAGTGTCCTCCCCGAGGCTGAGGCTGCACCCCGTGTGTCTGCCCCGAGGCTGAGGCTGCACCCCGTGTGTCCGCCCCGAGGCTGAGGCTGCACCCTGTGTGTCCTCCCCGAGGCTGAGGCTGCACCCTGTGTGTCCTCCCCGAGGCTGAGGCTGCACTCTGTGTGTCCGCCCCGAGGCTAAGGCTGCACTCTGTGTGTCCGCCCCGAGGCTGAGGCTCAACCCTGTGTGTCCGCCCCGAGGCTGACGCTGCACCCTGTGTGTCCTCCCCGAGGCTGAGGCTGCACCCTGTGTGTCCGCCCCGAGGCTGAGGCTGCACCCCGTGTGTCCTCCCCGAGGCTGAGGCTGCACCCTGTGTGTCCGCCCCGAGGCTGAGGCTGCACCCTGTGTGTCCGCCCCCGAGGCTGAGTCTTCACCCCGTGTGTCCGCCCCGAGGCTGAGGCTGCACCCCGTGTGTCCGCCCCGAGGCTGAGGCTGCACCCCGAGTGTCCTCCCCGAGGCTGAGGCTGCACCCCGTGTGTCCGCCCCGAGGCTGAGGCTGCACCCTGTGTGTCCTCCCCGAGGCTGAGGCTGCACCCCGTGTGTCCTCCCCGAGGCTGAGGCTGCACCCTGTGTGTCCGCCCCGAGGCTGAGGCTGCACCCTGTGTGTCCTCCCCGAGGCTGAGGCTGCACCCTGTGTGTCCGCCCCCGAGGCTGAGTCTTCACCCCGTGTGTCCGCCCCGAGGCTGAGGCTGCACCCCGTGTGTCCGCCCCGAGGCTGAGGCTGCACCCCGAGTGTCCTCCCCGAGGCTGAGGCTGCACCCCGTGTGTCCGCCCCGAGGCTGAGGCTGCACCCTGTGTGTCCTCCCCGAGGCTGAGGCTGCACCCTGTGTGTCCTCCCCGAGGCTGAGGCTGCACCCTGTGTGTCCGCCCCGAGGCTAAGGCTGCACTCTGTGTGTCCGCCCCGAGGCTGAGGCTCAACCCTGTGTGTCCGCCCCGAGGCTGAGGCTGCACCCTGTGTGTCCTCCCCGAGGCTGAGGCTGCACCCTGTGTGTCCGCCCCGAGGCTGAGGCTGCACCCCGTGTGTCCTCCCCGAGGCTGAGGCTGCACCCTGTGTGTCCGCCCCGAGGCTGAGGCTGCACCCGGTGTGTCCGCCCCCGAGGCTGAGTCTTCACCCCGTGTGTCCGCCCCGAGGCTGAGGCTGCACCCCGTGTGTCCGCCCCGAGGCTGAGGCTGCACCCCGAGTGTCCTCCCCGAGGCTGAGGCTGCACCCCGTGTGTCCGCCCCGAGGCTGAGGCTGCACCCTGTGTGTCCTCCCCGAGGCTGAGGCTGCACCCCGTGTGTCCTCCCCGAGGCTGAGGCTGCACCCGGTGTGTCCGCCCCGAGGCTGAGGCTGCACCCTGTGTGTCCTCCCCGAGGCTGAGGCTGCACCCCGTGTGTCCTCCCCGAGGCTGAGGCTGCACCCTGTGTGTCCGCCCCGAGGCTGAGGCTGCACCCTGTGTGTCCGCCCCGAGGCTGAGGCTGCACCCTGTGTGTCCGCCCCGAGGCTGAGGCTGCACCCCGTGTGTCCCCCCCCGAGGCTGAGGCTGCACCCTGTGTGTCCTCCCCGAGGCTGAGGCTGCACTCTGTGTGTCCGCCCCGAGGCTGAGGCTGCACCCTGTGTGTCCGCCCCGAGGCTGAGGCTGCACTCTGTGTGTCCGCCCCGAGGCTGAGGCTGCACCCTGTGTGTCCGCCCCGAGGCTAAGGCTGCACTCTGTGTGTCCGCCCCGAGGCTGAGGCTGCACCCTGTGTGTCCGCCCCGAGGCTGAGGCTGCACTCTGTGTGTCCGCCCCGAGGCTGAGGCTGCACCCTGTGTGTCCGCCCCGAGGCTGAGGCTGCACCCCGTGTGTCCTCCCCGAGGCTGAGGCTGCACCCTGTGTGTCCGCCCCGAGGCTGAGGCTGCACCCTGTGTGTCCTCCCCGAGGCTGAGGCTGCACCCTGTGTGTCCGCCCCGAGGCTGAGGCTGCACCCTGTGTGTCCGCCCCGAGGCTGAGGCTGCACTCTGTGTGTCCTCCCCGAGGCTGAGGCTGCACCCCGTGTATCCGCCCCGAGGCTGAGGCTGCACCCTGTGTGTCCTCCCCGTGGCTGAGGCTGCACCCCGTGTGTCCGCCCCGAGGCTGAGGCTGCACCCTGTGTGTCCTCCCCGAGGCTGAGGCTGCACCCTGTGTGTCCTCCCCGAGGCTGAGGCTGCACTCTGTGTGTCCGCCCCGAGGCTAAGGCTGCACTCTGTGTGTCCGCCCCGAGGCTGAGGCTGCACCCTGTGTGTCCGCCCCGAGGCTGAGGCTGCATCCTGTGTGTCCTCCCCGAGGCTGAGGCTGCACCCTGTGTGTCCGCCCCGAGGCTGAGGCTGCACTCTGTGTGTCCTCCCCGAGGCTGAGGCTGCACCCCGTGTGTCTGCCCCGAGGCTGAGGCTGCACCCTGTGTGTCCTCCCCGTGGCTGAGGCTGCACCCCGTGTGTCCGCCCCGAGGCTGAGGCTGCACCCTGTGTGTCCTCCCCGAGGCTGAGGCTGCACCCTGTGTGTCCTCCCCGAGGCTGAGGCTGCACTCTGTGTGTCCGCCCCGAGGCTAAGGCTGCACTCTGTGTGTCCGCCCCGAGGCTGAGGCTGCACCCTGTGTGTCCGCCCCGAGGCTGAGGCTGCACCCTGTATGTCCTCCCCGAGGCTGAGGCTGCACCCTTTGTGTCCTCCCCGAGGCTGAGGCTGCACTCTGTGTGTCCGCCCCGAGGCTAAGGCTGCACTCTGTGTGTCCTCCCCGAGGCTGAGGCTGCACCCTGTGTGTCCTCCCCGAGGCTGAGGCTGCACCCTGTGTGTCCGCCCCGAGGCTAAGGCTGCACTCTGTGTGTCCGCCCCGAGGCTGAGGCTGCACCCTGTGTGTCCGGTGGTAGGGTACACTGGTGGTGGTGGTACACTGGTGGTAGTGGTACACTGGTGGTAGTGGTACACTGGTGGTAGTGGTACACTGGTGGTAGTGGTACACTGGTGGTGGTGGTACACTGGTGGTAGTGGTGCACTGGTGGTGGTGGTACACAGGTGGTAGGGTACACTGGTGGTAGTGGTAAACTGGTGGTAGTGGTACACTGGTGGTAGTGGTACACTGGTGGTAGTGGTGCACTGGTAGTGGTGGTACACTGGTGGTAGTGGTGCACTGGTGGTAGTGGTATACAGGTGGTAGTGGTACACTGGTGGTAGTGGTACACTGGTGGTAGTGGTACACTGGTTGTAGTGGTACACTGGTGGTAGTGGTGCACTGGTGGTGGTGGTACACTGGTGGTAGTGGTGCACTGGTGGTAGTGGTATACAGGTGGTAGTGGTACACTGGTGGTAGTGGTACACTGGTGGTAGTGGTACACTGGTTGTAGTGGTACACTGGTGGTAGTGGTACACTGGTTGTAGTAGGTATACTGGTGGTAGTGGTACACTGGTGGTGGTGGTACATTGGTGGTAGTGGTACACTGGTGGTAGTGGTACACTGGTGGTGGTGGTACATTGGTGGTGGTGGTACACTGGTGGTAGTGGTACACTGGTGGTAGTGGTACACTGGTGGTAGTGGTACACCGGTGGTGGTGGTGACGGCCAGCCCTACAGGTGTACATTGTGGTGGTGGTGGTGACGGCCAGACCAACAGGTGTACACGGTGGTGGTGGTGGTGGTGGTGACGGCCAGACCAACAGGTGTACACGGTGGTGGTGGTGGTGGTGACGGCCAGACCTACAGGTGTACACGGTGGTGGTGGTGGTGGTGGTGACGGCCAGACCTACAGGTGTACACGGTGGTGGTGGTGGTGGTGACGGCCAGACCTACAGGTGTACACGGTGGTGGTGGTGGTGGTGGTGGTGACGGCCAGACCTACAGGTGTACACTGTGGTGGTGGTGGTGGTGACGGCCAGACCTACAGGTGTACACGGTGGTGGTGGTGGTGGTGACGGCCAGACCAACAGGTGTACACGGTGGTGGTGGTGGTGGTGGTGGTGGTGACGGCCAGACCAACAGGTGTACACGGTGGTGGTGGTGGTGGTGACGGCCAGACCTACAGGTGTACACGGTGGTGGTGGTGGTGGTGACGGCCAGACCAACAGGTGTACACGGTGGTGGTGGTGGTGGTGGTGAAGGCCAGACCTACAGGTGTACACGGTGGTGGTGGTGGTGGTGACGGCCAGACCTACAGGCGTACACGGTGGTGGTGGTGGTGGTGGTGACGGCCAGACCTACAGGTGTACACTGTGGTGGTGGTGGTGGTGACGGCCAGACCTACAGGTGTACACGGTGGTGGTGGTGGTGGTGACGGCCAGACCAACAGGTGTACACGGTGGTGGTGGTGGTGGTGACGGCCAGACCTACAGGTGTACACGGTGGTGGTGGTGGTGGTGACGGCCAGACCCACAGGTGTACACGGTGGTGGTGGTGGTGGTGGTGGTGGTGGTGACGGCCAGACCTACAGGTGTACACGGTGGTGGTGGTGACGGCCAGACCTACAGGTGTACACGGTGGTGGTGGTGGTGGTGACGGCCAGACCTACAGGTGTACACGGTGGTGGTGGTGGTGGTGGTGGTGGTGGTGGTGGTGACGGCCAGACCTACAGGTGTACACGGTGGTGGTGGTGGTGGTGACGGCCAGACCTACAGGTGTACACGGTGGTGGTGGTGGTGGTGACGGCCAGACCTACAGGTGTACACGGTGGTGGTGGTGGTGGTGGTGCTGGTGGTGACGGCCAGACCTACAGGTGTACACGGTGGTGGTGGTGGTGGTGGTGGTGACGGCCAGACCAACAGGTGTACAAGGTGGTGGTGGTGGTGGTGGTGACGGCCAGACCTACAGGTGTACACGGTGGTGGTGGTGGTGACGGCCAGCCCTACAGGTGTACACGGTGGTGGTGGTGACGGCCAGACCTACAGGTGTACACGGTGGTGGTGGTGGTGGTGGTGACGGCCAGACCAACAGGTGTACACGGTGGTGGTGGTGACGGCCAGACCTACAGGTGTACACGGTGGTGGTGGTGGTGGTGACGGCCAGCCCTGCAGGTGTACACGGTGGTGGTGACGGCCAGCCCTGCAGGTGTACACGGTGGTGGTGGTGGTGGTGGTGACGGCCAGACCAACAGGTGTACACGGTGGTGGTGGTGACGGCCAGACCTACAGGTGTACACGGTGGTGGTGGTGGTGGTGACGGCCAGACCTACAGGTGTACACGGTGGTGGTGGTGGTGGTGACGGCCAGACCTACAGGGGTACACGGTGGTGGTGGTGGTGGTGACGGCCAGACCTACAGGTGTACACGGTGGTGGTGGTGGTGGTGACGGCCAGACCTACAGGTGTACACGGTGGTGGTGGTGACGGCCAGACCTACAGGTGTACACGGTGGTGGTGGTCGTGGTGACGGCCAGACCTACAGGTGTACACGGTGGTGGTGGTGACGGCCAGACCTACAGGTGTACACGGTGGTGGTGGTGGTGGTGGTCGTGGTGACGGCCAGACCTACAGGTGTACACGGTGGTGGTGATGGTGTACACTGCTTCACAGCTTCCAACATTTGACGGTACAGTTACTGACATTTCCCCATATACTGGAGACTACGTGCGTGAAATGGGCTATTTTATGACGTGCTGAGCCGCTCATGGAACATACTGTTCAGGTAACAGTCAGATATGCTGCAAAACTCATTGGCACCGAGGGCATATTACCACATTCGTGACTGCAACATTGCAAGAAACTTCCGTATATGAACTTTACGCGTGATGAAATATTCTGTTAAACATCTCATCCAGGATTATTGGAAAAGAGACTTGGTGATCCCTTTTCTTATGTTCGGAAAATGGATGTTGGGCGACAGGTTTTACATTGCTACTCATACATTCATTTTCAAAAGAGTGAAAACCGGAATGTAGATGATGTCTACCTATGAGGTCACAAGCTGGTGACTGACGAAGCATTTGTGCTTTTAAAAAGTGGTCTTGCCTTCAAGCAGTATATTCTCTCCAAACGCAAAATATTTGTTCTCAAATAGTTCGGTGTGTGTGATTGTGAAACATGAATAGTGATAGACACATACCTCACTCTGGCACCAACGTAAACATTCCCAAGAACCATCGTCGGTGTCTCAGGTGGTGTAGTGAAGACACTGATGGCACCACTCCTGAAGAAGGGACAAACTTCATATACAAACAATTAGTATAACAGTTCCTTGCTAACTAAGTTCCTAGTTGAACATAAGACTGGAATGTGTGACACGAAGGAGGGAAATCTAAATTTTTGTCAATAAAATTGCTGTAGGTGAATGGCAGGTAAGAAAAATTGACCACATAGCTACAGAATGTTGGAGAGACAAAGGAGAAGTGAATATGTTGACAACCATTCACACTGGTTGGATCGTGAACAGTGGCAAAGTGAATTAGGCAACTAAAGAACCAGCATATTTACCGGATTGTGTAGTAGACTATAATATAAACATGCGCTTGGTTATTGATGATATTGATTATATTATATGTATTATTTTTATTTAAAACAATATTGTTATATTATGATTATTGATTATATTGGTTATATTGATGAGTGTCAGATGATGGTTGGTAAAACTGTGCAGTAGACCAAGACCTTATTGTTCCACACTGTTGACGTAAGCATGCTTAACAGTTACAACATGCAGGTGGTGAAGTCAGGCCTCTAGACCTGTGTCTGGCCCTGCTGCTTTCACACAATTACTAACAAAACTTCGTCAAGAACGTTCATGTAATAACCTCTGTGTATCTATTTATTTGTCTGTAGGCTTGATGCTCGTCCTGGTCGCTTCCATGGTTATTCCTTTCTCTCATCTCCTCGGCTTTTGCTGGGGCCCGGTTCGTCTTCTGCTCTCTTGATGCGTTCTGATGTTCCCTTCGTGCCCTTACTTTTTTCGTCGCCTCTCCAATGTTCTGCTGCACGTGTCTTTGTGCATAAATGGTACGCGGTTTGTTCCATTTACTTCCCCCCAAATGTCCCACTTTCTCTTTTCCATCTTAAACACCTACTGGACTCTTTGCCGGAGCCTGTGCTCCTGCTGGGTGATTTCAATTCTCGTCATACCCTTTGGGGTGATGTGCTGACAAACATCCGGGGTCGCCTTCTCGAACCGTTCCTCCTCTCTTCTTCCTTGTCTCTTCTGAATTTTGGTGAGCCCACGCATTTGACCTCTCGGACTCGCACCCTTTCCTGTCTTGATCTTTCTCTCTGCTCGTCGTCTCTTTATATGGATTTCACGTGGCAGGTTCTTGAAGACCTCCATGGCAGTGACCATCTTTGTTACCTTTTCCTCTTTTCATCCTCCCCTCTTCTTCCCTAGGTGGCAGTTTACTAAGGCAGACTGGAACCTATTTACCCTCCGTGCTGCTCTCTCTGAACTCTCCCTTCTGCCTCTCCCTCGTGCCCTCCTCCTTTTTCATGACACCATCTTCGACGCTGCCCTCCGCTCTATTCCTCGCTCTTCCTCTCGGGGACCACGGAAGTGTGTTCTCTGGAGGAATGAGGACTGTGTTTGGGCTGTCCACTGCAAGCGTGCAGCCTGGAAGAGACACCGCCGACGGCAGATTCTTTTCTTTTGTTTCGGAAGGCGAGTGCGGTGGCCCATAGGGTCACCGCACTCGCCTTCCGAAAGCTAAGCTAAGCGAAACATTCCATTCACATTCATTTCTTAGTGAAACATTCCTTAGCCTTCCAAAAGGTAAACGAAAGCTAAGCTGTATGATAAGGCGAGCTTACTGCTCGCCTTATCCGTACAGCTAAGCGTGAGAGTTGGAAGTCTTATGTTTCCACCATTACGTCTGAAAGTCCTCTGCCGCAGATCTGGAAGCTTGTCCACAAGATTGCAGGTAAGTTCGTTCCCGATGTCTCGCCGGTCCTTCACCTTCGTACTGCTCTTGTGGCGGACCCGTTGCAGGACGTGACCGAACTGGGTTCCCACTTTTCTTCTATTAGCTCTGGCTCTCATCTTCCTCAATCTTTCCTTTTTTCGTAAACCTGTCCTTGAATCTCGTCCTTTAGATTTCGGCATTCATCTCAAACTTCCCTATAACGATCCCTTCTCTCTTTCTGAACTTCAGTCTTCCTTTGCCCTCTGCGGTTCTATGGCGGTGGGCTCCGATGGCATTCATTATGAGATGCTTCGCCATCTCCCTCCGTGCACGTCTCAGTATTTACTGGGTCTGTATAATCGGGTCTGGGAGTCGTCGTCAGTCCCTGAGGACTGGCTTGATGCCGTTGTCCTCCGTGTACGGAAACCAGGGTCTCTTGGGACATCCCCTAAAGGACTTCCACTCTATTGTCCTCATGAGTTGTGTCTGCAGTCTCTTTGAACGAATGGCTAACGTTCGTCTGATGTGGTTCTTAGAACACCATCACTACCTCTCCCCTTCTCAATTTCGTTTCCGCAAGTGCCGCAGCACAACAAATGTCCTGGTGAACTTGGAGGTCTATATTCGTACTGCTTTTGCTGTGAAGACCTCCATTGTTGCCGTCCTTTTTGACCTGGAAAAAGCTTATGACACCACTTGGCGATATCATATTTTGTCCCAACTTCATTCTTTTGGCCTTTGTGGTAATCTCCCTCTCTTCCTCCAAAGCTTCCTCTCTCGTCGTTCCTTTCAAGTGAGGCTTGGTACCACTCTCTCTGTCTCTTTTCAGCAATAAGAGGGTGTGCCCCAAGATAGTGTTCTGAGCATTACTCTTTTTCTAGTTGCCCTCAATGGTCTTCTTTCCTCTCTTCCTTATGGCGTCTTCTCTGCTCTCTATGTCGCCGATCTTACTCTTTGCTGTCGTGGTGATGATTCGCCTCTCCTTCAACGGTGGCTTCAACTTGTGATTGATGCCGTGTCGTCTTCGGCCACCGATCATTGCTTCAGGTTCTCTACGTCAAAGACTTGTGCTATGATTTTTACTCGGAAGCGTGTCGTTCTTCGTCCCTCTTTGTCGCTTTATGGTCACCCCATTGTGTATAAGGATTCTGCTAAGCTTTCAGGGTTTGCTCTTACTAAGCAAACCTGTCTTTGTTCTATAGCTGTTCTAAAGCTTTGTCTAAGCTTTGACACTCGTTTGTCATGGTCGCCCCATATCTCTTACCTCCGAGTTGATTGCTCTAAGGCCCTTACCCTCCTTCAGGTATTGTCCCATATTTTTTAGAGTGCAAATAGGCGCACTCTCCTTGCCTTACATTCCTCTCCCGTCCTGTCTAAACTCCATTATGGTTGCTCTGCTTACTCGTCTGTTTCTCCTTTTACTCTTCGCTGTCTTGATGCTTTGCACCATACTGGGTTACGCCTTAGCTCTGGTGCATTTCTTTCGTCTCCCGCCCTCAGCTTGTATGTTGACTCTGGCTTCCTATCTCTCCAGAACCGCCGTGATCGCTACTGTCTTCGCTATCTTGCGCGGTCCTTGCAGCATCCTTCTTCTCACCTCTGTCGTGCTTTAACTTTTGTACCTCCTGGGTTCCCAGCCATATTGGTTTCTCTTTAAATGAGCGTACAGATGCTGCCACCAGGGAAGCTGTCCACTATGGTCCCATCTCTCATAAAGGTATTCCTTATTCCGACTTTTTCCCAGTTATCCATTCCTCCATCTTTACCCGTTGGCAGGCTTATTGGTCTTCTGTTACTGGTAACAAACTGCATATTCTTAAGAGTTGTGTGTCCTCGTGGCCGTACTCTTACCACAATAACCGGCGATGGGAAACGGCTCTGGCGAGGATGTGTATTGGCCATACTCGCTTAACTCATGGTCACTTAATGGAGCCTTCTTATTATAGCCTTCCCGTCTTTGGTACTTTCTTTTGATAATTACTTCTTCGTACTTCCGCTCCGTTTCCATCTTCACCAATGGGTTTAAGTCTGTGGACGGTGTCGGCTACTCTGTTGTTTTCCCTGACAGCACTTATGTGTCGCCTACTTTCGGACACTAGCATCTTCACAGCAAAACTTTATGCTATTCTCTGTGCTCTTCGTCTCCTGCTTTCTCGTTGTCAATCTTCCTTTGTAGTTGTCGTTGATTCTCCTAGTACACTCATGGCTCTCGGGTCCTTTAATCCGGTCCATCCAGTGGTCGTCGAGATTCAGCATTGGCTGTTTCTTATTTCCGGTTAATTTAAGTCAGTTGAGTTTTGCTGGGTTTCCAGCCATATTAATGTCTCTTTAAATGAGCGTGCGGATGCTGCCGCCAGGGAAGCTGTCCGCACTCTCACCAGGGAGTTGTCAGCTATAAACACTGGTCATGTGAGAATTTATATACTGGTCCTGTGAGAAGTCATATAATGGTCCTGTGAGAAGTCATATTTAACGGCTCTACGAAAAATTTCTATTCCATTTCAATCTTCAAAAAATCTTTTGTTATTCATAGATACGTCAATTTCTTGTCATTTCATTGTGAATAAACATTTTTTGTTTACTGTAAGAGTGAGAGTGAAGACGAGGGGTGGAGAGCGGGTCCTCGACGCCCTGGTCCAGTCTTGTTCCAGGAGGGATCTGAGCGGCCCGTAAAACACCCGGCTCCATTCTGCTGGAGTTACAGCCAGGCCTTCACCTGCTGATTTGGCGACGCCTGGACCAAGGCGTAGTGTCATCACCTTGAAGGCGACCTCTCCTTGGGTAACACAACCTGTTTAGTATTGAAGCTCTTTATACCTTTTCTTTGAGTTTTACTTAGTTGTTTTTTATGTTATTCTGTGAATAGTGGTCCTCTCTCACACGCACGCACGCACGCATACGTACAGCGCCTCATGAGCACAGTGGACAACGTTCGGGGGTTCGTAGTCGGAATGGCCTACGTTCGATTCCCAGCTGAGGCGAAAACAAAGGGTCCCCAGGTGGACCTGCACCCGGGGCCCACAGTCCAGCCCCAGATGGACCAGCTCCTGGGGCCACAGTCCAGCCCCAGGTGGACCTGCTCCTGGGGCCGCAGTCCAGCCCCAGGTAGACCTGCTCCCGGGGCCCCAGTCCAGCCCAAGGTGGACCTGCTCCTGGGGCCACAGTCCAGCCCCAGGTGGACCTGCTCCCGGGACCACAGTCCAGCCCCAGGTGGACCTGCTCCTGGGGCCACAGTCCAGCCCCAGGTGGACCTGCTCCTGGGGCCACAGTCCAGCCCCAGGTGGACCTGCTCCTGGGGCCACTGTCCAGTCCCAGGTGGACCTGCTCCTGGGGCCACAGTCCAGCCCCAGGTGGACCTGCACCTGGGGGCCACAGTCCAGCCCCAGGTGGACCTGCTCCTGGGGCCACAGTCCAGCCCCAGGTGGACCTGCTCCTGGGGCCACAGTCCAGCCCCAGGTGAACCTGCTCCTGGGGCCACAGTCCAGCCCCAGGTGGACCAGCTCCTGGGGCCACAGTCCAGTCCCAGGTGGACCTGCTCCTGGGGCCACAGTCCAGCCCCAGGTGGACCTGCTCCTGGGGCCACAGTCCAGCCCCAGGTGGACCTGCACCTGGGGCCACAGTCCAGGTGGACCTGCACCTGGGGCCACAGTCCAGCCCAGGTGGACCTGCACCTGGGGCCACAGTCCAGCCACAGGTGGACCTGCACCTGGGGGCCACAGTCCAGCCCCAGGTGGACCTGCTCCTGGGGCCACAGTCCAGCCCCAGGTGGACCTGCACCTGGGGCCACAGTCCAGCCACAGGTGGACCTGCACCTGGGGGCCACAGTCCAGTCCCAGGTGGACCTGCTCCTGGGGCCACAGTCCAGCCCCAGGTGGACCAGCTCCCGGAGCGACAGTCCAGCCCCAGGTGGACCAGCTCCAGGGCCACAGTCCAGCCCCAGGTGGACCTGCACCTGGGGCCCTCCTCGCACCCCGCCACCTCCACCACCAAAACAAAAGAGTGTTCATTCTGAAAAAAAATCCATGTTATTTTAAGCATAAATTAATACAAAATCATGAATTCAAAATATATTTGTGGTATCGATTTTTCAGACGCATATGTTGAAAATACATAATTTACATTTTTTTTATTTTTTTGGGCCAAAAAAAAACATGAAACAACACCTCAAATGCCTTATACACAATTTTCAAGATTTAGTCTACCATTTTGAAAATGCCTGCTATCTTGAATCCTAATTGTTAATATTTGTTATGTTTTTCGAGGTGGTGGGGGGGGGTTATCTTGAGGTTATCTTGAGATGATTTCGGGGCTTTAGTGTCCCCGCGGCCCGGTCCTCCACCAGGTCTCCACCCCCAGGAAGCAGTCCGTGACAGCTGACTAACACCAAGGTACCTATTTTACTGCTAGGTAACAGGGGCATAGGGTGATAGAAACTCTGCCCATCGTTTCTCGCCGGCGCCTGGGATCGAACCCAGGACCACAGGATCACAAGTCCCGCGTGCTGTCCGCTCGGCCGACCGGCTCCCAACCGGCAGGGAGGGAGGAGGGGCAGTGTCTTGAGGTTATCTTGAGGTTATCTTGAGATGATTTCGGGGCTTTAGTGTCCCCGCGGCCCGGTCCTCGACCATGCCTCCACCCCCAGGAAGCAGCCCGTGACAGCTGACTAACTCCCAGGTACCTATTTACTGCTAGGTAACAGGGGCATTCAGGGTGAAAGAAACTTTGCCCATTTGTTTCTGCCTCGTGCGGGAATCGAACCGTCGCCACAGAATTACGAGTCCTGCGCGCTATCCACCAGGCTACGAGGCCCCTAGTGTCTGAAATAAATTGTATAGTCATAAAGCACAAGTGTACAAGTGTCACCTTCTTGTCACAACTTGCCGCATCTTGTCTTTTTTTATGTGGGCAGACCCAACTATTAAGACTTAAGCCCAACATGAGTGCAGAACACTTTAGGCTTGGATGGCTCCTGTGTATAGACCTTTTTAACCCTTGCCTAAGAATAAATAGGCTCCTGGGGGCCCTAGGAATAACCAGGTTCCTAGGAGTCGTAGGAATGAGCAAGTTCCTAGGGGTGCCTATGTATTTGGTAGTCAGCTTTCTGTGTATATGTACACACACCATGTGACTTGAACTCTCCGCCTGACAAGTACACTACATACACTCGCTGTGCTTCTCTTCTCTCATGGTTCCTTATAACGAAGACTTTCTGAATTAAAACAAAAATAAAAACGACGCGAAAATTTTTTCAGCACATCCGATAATCTTCATGGCTTGAATGGCATGGCCCGCTAGTGTCCCGAGGAGCCCCAGGTGCAGGGGGCCCCCACTACTGGCCATGGGAGCCCCAGGTGAAGGGGCCCCACTACTGGCTATGGGAGCCCCAGGTGAATGGGCCCCACTACTGGCTATGGGAGCCCCAGGTGAAGGGGCCCCACTACTGGCTATGGGAGCCCCAGGTGAAGGGGCCCCACTACTGGCTATGGGAGCCCCAGGTGAATGGGCCCCACTACTGGCTATGGGAGCCCCAGGTGAAGGGGCCCCACTACTGGCTATGGGAGCCCCAGGTGAAGGGGCCCCACTACTGGCCATGGGAGCCCCAGGTGAAGGGGCCCCACTACTGGCTATGGGAGCCCCAGGTGAAGGGGCCCCACTACTGGCTATGGGAGCCCCAGGTGAAGGGGCCCCACTACTGGCTATGGGAGCCCCAGGTGAAGGGGCCCCACTACTGGCTATGGGAGCCCCAGATGAAGGGGCCCCACTACTGGCCATGGGAGCCCCAGGTGAAGGGGCCCCACTACTGGCCATGGGAGCCCCAGGTGAAGGGGCCCCACTACTGGCTATGGGAGCCCCAAGTGAAGGGGCCCCCACTACTGGCCATGGGAGCCCCAGGTGAAGGGGCCCCACTACTGGCCATGGGAGCCCCAGGTGAAGGGGCCCCAGGTGAAGGGGCCCCACTACTGGTCATGGGAGCCCCAGGTGAAGGGGCCCCACTACTGGTCATGGGAGCCCCAGGTGAAGGGGCCCCACTACTGGCTATGGGAGCCCCAGGTGAAGGGGCCCCACTACTGGCTATGGGAGCCCCAGGTGAAGGGGCCCCACTACTGGCCATGGGAGCCCCAGGTGAAGGGGCCCCACTACTGGCTATGGGAGCCCCAGGTGAAGGGGCCCCACTACTGGCCATGGGAGCCCCAGGTGAAGGGGCCCCACTACTGGCCATGGGGGCCCCAGGTGAAGGGGCCCCACTACTGGTCATGGGAGCCCTAGGTGAAGGGGCCCCACTACTGGCCATGGGAGCCCCAGGTGAAGGGGCCCCACTACTGGCTATGGGAGCCCCAGGTGAAGGGGCCCCACTACTGGCCATGGGAGCCCCAGGTGAAGGGGGCCCCACTACTGGTCATGGGGGCCCCAGGTGAAGGGGCCCCACTACTGGTCATGGGGACCCCAGGTGAAGGGGCCCCACTACTGGCCATGGGAGCCCCAGGTGAAGGGGCCCCACTACTGGTCATGGGAGCCCCAGGTGAAGGGGCCCCACTACTGGCCATGGGAGCCCCAGGTGAAGGGGCCCCACTACTGGCCATGGGAGCCCCAGGTGAAGGGGCCCCACTACTGGCCATGGGAGCCCCAGGTGTGGTGGGGCTTACTACCGGTCATAGGATCCTCAGGTATCGGGGCCCACAGAATCCCCAGGTGTCGGGGCCCACTAGGGGTTCCACAGGACCCTCAGGTGTCATAGTCCGGACACAAACTCTTAATTGAAACCTATCTAATTAAGATTATAATCCCTTAAAGACAATATAGATAGCGCTACAAGTCACGGAAAGGTTTATCTCACTTTAAGAATATCAACAAAAGCCTTAGCTGATTGCTGTACCAGTGTAAAAGTCCCGGGAAGAGAAGGGGAGCGCTTGCTGCAGGTTCAAAGGACACACATGGTGTCCAGCGGAGCGTAAACTCTTCAAAGGAAGTTTGGCAGAGGAGGGAGCTCTCTATAGGGTCAGGTCTGTAGCTCAATACACAGTGGGCGAGAGCCACTGTTCACCCCGTGACTCATGTGTCCACCACCCACCACTGGCCCCTGTACATAGTGGGTAAGGGACACCTCTACTCCCTCTCACTCTCCCAAAACACTTCTCCATATCCTATACCCATCCCATAACCCCATATCGTATCTCATCTCCCGCATCATACAATCCCACACACTCCTCTCCACATATACTCAAAAACACACACTTCCCTTCATCGCCCCCCCCCTTTTCTTCGCCACCTTGCCCTCGGTCCCCCCCACACACGCAAACACAACCTCCACCCTACCCCCCCCCCTCTCTCTCTCTCTCGACCCTCCCCCCCCCCCCACACACACACACACACACACACACACACACACACACACACACACACACACACACACACACACACACACACACGCACACACACACACACTAATACATATATAACACACTGAAATAAAGAAAATTCACTTTCGCAAACTTTCGCAAATTCAGTTTCGAGTGGTAGATGGTTGGAACAAGTTAGGTGAGAAGGTGGTGGAGGCCAAGACCGTCAGTAGTTTCAAAGCGTTATATGACAAAGAGTGCTGGGAAGACGGGACACCACGAGCGTAGCTCTCATCCTGTAACTACACTTAGGTAATTACACTTAGGTAATTACACAGGTCAAGCAGGATGGTAGGAAAACATAACAAAGTTGGAGGAAAGGAACAAGACGAGACATACATGGAGATGACTGCCCATGCATAGAGGGAAACTGGTGGGAAATTGAAGGACATAAGGTAAACCATAAGTAAACTGCAGATGGAACTATGTGCAGCACGAGAGGAGATAAAAAAAAAACTAAAAAAATCCATCCTCAGACTCTGGCCCAGGCAACCAACCCCCAGGTGACAGGGGGATGTAGCAATGGCAGGGACCCCTACAATGGGGGCCACCTTTTCTGAAATGATGAGAAAGAGCCTAGATGTCGTGTCCACAGTCAGGAAAGTTGTAATGAAAGCAGTAAATTCACAGGAGGCAGCTAGATGCACGAGCCAGCTAGAGGAAAGGATAAAAGTCATGGTAGGTATTAAGGTACAAGAAGGTTCCAAGGAAGAATGGAGGGCTAAGGACATAGCTACAGTGTCAGGGATACTAAAGGAGATAGGAATAGAAGGGGGTGAACAAGGCATAGAAACGTTTTTCCGGATTGGCCAGTACAACAAAGGCAAAAAGAGATTGATCAAGGTAGTATTCAGGAACGAGGCCATCAAAGAGAACATCCTAGTAAAGAAGAGCAAACTAAAAATGCAGGAAATACAGAAAGGTATACCTTGAGAGGGGCACGACCAGGTACGAGATAATAAGAGAAGCACATGCATGGAAAAAGTGCAAGGAGAGGGAAGGGAACCGAGGAACCTCAGCCTCCAACCCAGCAGTCCCAGAGGGGAGTGGGGAACCCCAATCCAGCAATTCAGGAACCCCAGAGGGGACTGCAACACCCCAACCCACCACCCCATAGGAGTCCCCCCAACCCCAAGCACAAATCCTCCTTTGCTCCTACACAAAGCCCAACATACCACCCAAATCCTCCCTCTCCCCTTACCCCAAGTATCCCCGGCCTTCCCATCTCCAGGTCTTCTTCCTGCCCCAAGCCGACCCAGGCAAAATCGAAGTAGTCCTCCATCCCCAACCCCACCTTCTCCCAAACCCCTGTTACCTACACCACAGTAGGATGAACCCTCAACCCTGAGCACTCCCTGCCCCTCCACCCCGAGCACTCCCTGACCCCCCAACCCCAGGACTTCTTCCTGTTCCAAGCAGGCCTGTGCAAGATCTAAGCCTTCCATCCCCCACCCCCTCCTCCCTCCCATCCGAACCCCTGGTAACTACCTCACAGGAGGATGAGTCTACCCAAGTAGCAATGTCCATAGAACGGTTTCTTACACTTGTTGGGAGGGTGGGTGAAAATGGGTATAGGAAAGTGAACTTCAAGGTAATGTACTCAAACATTGATGGCATTACCAATAAAGCAAGTGAACTTGCAGAAAGGGCGCAGGACGAAAACCCAGATGTAATAGGACTGACGGAAACAAAACTGTCAGAAATCTTAACAAATGCTGTGTTTCCAAAGGACTACTATATAGTAAGGAAAGAGGGGGAAGGGAGAGGAGGAGTGGCCCTGCTGATAAGGAAGGACTGGAGTTTTGATGATATGGAAATTTCGGGTTGTGACGGATTCAGAGATTACATAACAGGAATTATGACAATGAGTGGACCTAAGATAATAGTGGCGGTCATTTACAACCCTCCACTAAGGAGGCATAACTTAGGATATTAAAAGTTGTTCAATGTCAACCAAACTTTTTTGACTAGTTGTATATGAAAAGGGTTACAACTGTTCCAAGTTTCAGTATTGTTGCTTAAATAAAAAGGGAGAAAAAAATATTTTTCAACGAATTTTCAACATTTTCAAAATTACTCTGCAACCACAAGTTTAAAATGAAATCATATCTATGACACTCATCTGTCACATTAGCATATAATAAAGTCCAACCGGATTATCCAAAATATGTTGAGTTTTGCTAATACAAATAGTCAAAGTTCCCCCAAAATTTAAGCAAATATATCATGTTTAAAAATATTTATAAAATCAATAAATGAACTTAGGAATAAAGCGTTTGGACAAATTGTAGAGACATAAAATCTACATATAAGGTGTAAGTTTCATGTAAATTGAATAAAAGTAGAATCACTTTAATGTTTATTTATTTATATATACAAGAGTTGTTACATTCTTGTAAAGCCACAAGTACGCGCAGCGTTTCAAGCAAGTCCTTAATCCTATGGTCCCTGGAATACGACCCCACGAAGAATCGTTTTTACAACCAAGTACACATTTTACTGTTGAGAGGCTAACAGAGGCTACAGTTAAGGATTTGCGCCCAGTAAATCCTCCCCGGCCAGGATACGAACCCATGACAAAGCGCTCGCAGAACGCCAGGCGAGTGTCTTACCACTACGCCACGGAGACTGTAATGTTTCTTGAAAAGAAATTAAGTCAAAGATTCTGACACCTGTGGCTGAGGTTGACATCAACCAATTACGTCAAAAATTGGCACCCTTATAGATAGGCTTACGTGCAGTCAGGTGTACAAGTTTCATGCAAAATGCCGGATTAAAAAAAATGAGAAAAAATTCGAGATAATTTTTTTTTAACCATTTTTTTTATAAAACTAATTATTAAAATTCTTTATTATATAATGTTGTGATAGCTGAGTCATAGACATGATTTCAGTTGACATTTGTGTTTGATGTTAACTTTTGAACATTTTGGAAAAATTTTGACACATAATTAAATATTTTTTCTCCCTTTCTATTTCCGCTACGATGCTGAGACTTGGACCAATTGAAGCCCTTTTCACATACAACTAGTCAAAAAGTTTGATTGAAATTGATCCAGTTTTCATTTATTGCATATGTTGAAGTTATGCCCTCTAAATAATGAAAGACCCAGATAGGAGTTCAAGTGGAACAAGATGGCATCCAATAATATAATGGGAGAGAGCAACTTCAGTTACCTGCAGGAAGGGCTCCAGACCCTTAATCATGGGCGATTTCAACCATGGAAAGATAGACTGGAAGAATGTATCTGCACCTCCACATGGAGGTGCAGATACATGGAGTTAAACTCATGGAAGTGGCAACAAGGAACTTTCTGAGCCAACATGCCAGGAAACCCACAAGAATGAGAGGCAATGACGAACCAGCTAGACTCGAACTGATATTCACTTTCAATGACTCAGAAATAGGGGAAGTCAAATTTGAATCCCCCCGTGGGAATGAGTGACCACAGTGTATTGACATTTGAGCATCTGGTAGAGGTAGGGATAACCTATCTAAGGATGGGATTGGAAGGGAAAAGACTAAATTACCGAAGAGGAAAATATGATGAGAACAGAAGTTTCCTAATGAGAAACAGAACTGAGAAGACTGCACAGGATATGATGGACTACGTCACCCAGAAGTGTCAGAAAGCTGCAGACTGGTTTATCCCCGTCCAAAATGAAGAAAAACGAAAAGCAATAGTAGAATCCATGGTGAAATCAGGAATGTAAGGTAGCGAAGCAATTGATTACAAGAACATGGAGAAACTACAGGAATAACAGAACACCAGAGAGCAGGGAGAGATACCAGAGGGCCAGAAATGAGTACCTCAGAGTGAGGAGGGAAGCAAAGAGACAGTATGAAAATGACATCGCGAGTAAAGTCAAGACCCAACCAAAGCTGCTCCACAGCCATATCAGGAGGAAAACAGCAGTGAAGGAACAAGTGATGAAACTGAGAAAAGGGGAGAATGGATACACAGAGAATGACAAGGTGTGTAAAGAACTCAACAAGAGATTCCAGGAGGTCTTCACAATAGAACAAGGAGAGGTCCCTGCACTAAATGAGAAGGAGGCAAACCAAGCAACCTTGAAGGAATTTGACCTCACCAGTGATGAGGTCAAAAGGAATCTGTTGGAGCTGAGAGTGACAAAGGCTGTTGGGCCTGACAGAATCTCGCCGTGGATACTAAAAAGGTGCAGAGGCACTAAGTGTGCCACTCTCTATGGTTTATAACAGGTCACTGGAAACAGGAGACCTACCGGAAAGTAGTAGTAGGGGGTAAGCGCTACACATGATATTTTTTTGGGGGGGCAAATATCACGTGTAGCGCTTGGGCGTTTTCAGGTAAATTTAGAAATATCACCTGTAGCGCTTGGAGGTTTTCAGGCTAATTTGGGGAGACACAAATTTGGAATTAAGGATATCTTATGAGCGAGTAATTTCTGAGATTTTAGAAGTTTGTTAAAAGTTCTTATGATGAAAATAAGTTCGTACAAGTTTGTTAAAGTTCTTATGGGAGAAATTCAAATTCGTGTTTATGAGCCAGGGTTTTCAGGTAAATTTTGTCAGTCACAGATTTTAGAAGTTGTTAAAGTTCTTATAATGAAAATAATGTCATACGAATTTGTTAAAGTTCTTATGATGAAAATAATGTCATACGATAATGTCCCTCTCCCCCCTTACCTCACAATATGTGGCCCACCTGTGTTTACTTTTAGACCGTCTGCCAGATGCGGCCTTCAGGTTACCTCTTATCTTATCTTATCTTATCTTCTCCATAATATCTGGACCGTCCCTCACCTTCATATTGTTCATTCATAGTTCCTTTTCATTAAACTATTCAGTTTTACCTATATAAACAAAGTCAGGGACTAGCTCACGTTCCCACCTTAGTTTTACTAATACATCTTCTTTAGTCTCCAATCATTTTCTTCGAGATTTAAAACACAGCTATTTCAAACGTATTAAAATTCAATAATTTTGTTATCGAGCTACAGCTCCTATCCCGCCTTAGTCCCCTGTCGTATAATGAATACTATCAGTCCAATCCCTCTAAAATTTAAAAATAATCATATTTCAAACGTAGTTCAATACAGTAATTTAGTTACCAAACTCTAGCTCTTGTCCTCCGCCTTAGCTCTTTCTCGTATCTTCGTTAATACCTATTCAAATTCCCCGAAATTTCTACCCCTGTATTTCAGACATAGTTTAGTAAATGCAAACAGTTACCGAACTCTACCTCTTATCCTCCGCCTTAGCTCTCTCTCGTATTTTCGTTAATACCTAATCAAATTCCCTGAAATTTCTACCCTCTGTATTTCAGACACCGTAAATATGATCAAAACAGTTATCGAGCTCCAGCTCTTGTCCCATACCTTAGTTCTCTCTCGTATATTTGTAAATAACCCATCAATTTCCCTGAAATTTTTACCCTCTGTATTTCAGACACCGTAAATAAGATCAAAACAGTTATCGAGCTCCAGCTCTCGTCCCCCAACTTAGTTCTCTCTCGTATATTTGTAAATAACCCATCAATTTCCCTGAAATTTTTACCCTCTGTATTTCAGACACCGTGAATAAGATCAAAACAGTTATCGAGCTCCAGCTCTCGTCCCCCAACTTAGTTCTCTCTCGTATATTTGTAAATAACCCATCAATTTCCCTGAAATTTTTACCCTCTGTATTTCAGACATAGTATATATGATGTAAACAATTATAAAACTCTAGCTCTTGTCCTCTGTCCAAGTTCACTCCTGTAAATTCATAACTATCAGTCCAAATCCCCCTGAGATTTAAACACCCAACTACATTTTCAGACATAGTAAATAAAAACCAGTTCAGTTATCAAGTTTCAATTCTTGTCCCCCAGCTTAGTTCATTTTGTACAAGTTCTTTATTTTCCAACTAAATCACCCTGAGATTTAAGATCACCTTATTTCTAACGTAGTAAAATTAATCTGGACATTAGCCAAGCTCCATTTCCTCTGTCTTAGATCATCGAACATAAATATATCCGATCAAGTCCCTCTCCAGCCTAACTCTTTATCAGAGTACTCACAAAACCCCAACCTGTGTAATTACCTTCTCATCCCCCAAGGTATCCGAACCTTCAATAATCATACTGTATTTGCATATTTTCTCTATATTCAGCTGTGTTCTTCACATTTTTCCATGTTATCTGTGTTCGCTCCATGTTCTACAAATGTTCACAGCATGCTCTGTTCAATTTTTTTCACCTGTTTTTCTCATTTTTTCTGTTTTCTACCATTTTCCGCATATGTTCACTATGTTCTTTGTCATGTTTTCATGTACATCATATGTTCTCTGTACAACTTTTTATACTCAATATTCATGTTCTCAATGTTCTTAGCTTGTTCTTCACATGTTCTGTGTTCATTCTTTGTATTCCCTATATTCCTTATCACGTTTTCATATTCTCTGTAAGTTCATATTCCCTGCATGTTCACTCTATTCATCAACTTTTCTTACATGTTTTCTGTATTCACCGTATGTTCACTGTGTTCATTCCCTTACCTAGTCTCATTTTTTTATGTTCTTTGTATCTTTAAACCAATTATTTCTTCCATTCAGTAACTAGTTCTTTTTTCAAATATTATCATCAGCAATACAGTTCCCCCAACAAATTTAGTCACCCAGTTTATTTGCAAAAACTATGTCAAAGTAATTCTCGTAGTCAACTTAATAGTTCTAACAACCCTGTTCTTAAACAAATCTACACTTTATTCAGTTCCAAATTTACAAAGACAAACCTTTCTTGTAACTTCTTAACTAAAAATCTTTTGCCAAACAACTAAAACATAGTCACTTTCGTCATTTCTCAACTAAACTTATTATCCAATCAACTAAAACATAGTCACTTTCGTCATTTCTCAACTAAACTTATTATTATCCACTTTCGTCATTTCTCTAAACTTATTATCCAATCAACATAGTCAGGATTAATCTCATTCAACACCGTTCTTAACTAAAAACAACCTTTCTCTTAGCTAAAAATAGTCAGGATTAATCTCATTCAACACCGTTCTTAACTAAAACAACCTTTCTCTTAGCTAAAAATTGTCAAAGGAATCTTTCCAATACTGTTCATAACTAACTTTATCCATCGTCAAGTAATTGAAAATAGTCTTGTTCATCATTTCGTAACAGCCATTATGTTTTCGTCAAGTAAGAAAATATAGTCAAAGATATCTATCATCGTCGTTCTTAACTGACATTTATACTTTGTGGAGCACTAAAATAGTCACTGTCGTCTTATTTTTTTCTTGTCTTTCCTCAACTAAAATAGTCAAATGTAACTTTTTCAGCACTTTCGTACTTTCGTAAAAATTATATGTCGTTAAGTAAGAAAAAAAAAGTAGTCAAAGGTGCTCTCCGTAACACCAAAGTTACTCTTCGAGATAACAAAAGACACTCTCAAACACTCAAAAATTTACTCGCATCCTCAAAGTTATTCTCAGAGTCATCAAAAAGTTAATCTCAGTCATCAAAATGCTATTCTCTAAGTAACCTTTCGTTCATCAGAGAAACTTTCTAAGACATCTTCGTTCATTAAAGTTAATCTCAGAGGCATAAAAGTTATTCTCAGAGTCATCAAAAAGTTAATCTCAGTCATCAAAATGCTATTCTCTAAGTATCCTTTTGTTCATCAGAGAATCTTTCTAAGACATCTTCGTTCATTAAAGTTAATCTCAGAGGCATAAAAGTTATTCTCAGAGCTATCAAAATTATTCTCGATGTCATCAAAAAGTATTTTCTCGTTCATCAAAGTTAATCTCAGAGTTAACAAAGGTAATCTCTAACTCACTTTCGTTCAACATATTAATTCTCTAAGTCCTCAAAGTTATTCTCTAAGACAACAAAATTCTCAGAAGTTCTCAAAGTCATCTCAAAGTTTCTCTTTCATCAAAGATATCTCTCTAAGCCATCAATGTTCTTCTCTAAGACATAAAAGTTTTTCTCTAAGACAAAGTCTTTCTCAGAGCTATCAAACTTGTTCTCAAAGTCATCAAAGTTATTCGAAGAGACGTTCTTCTCTCAAAGTTAATCTCAGAGCTATCAAACTTGTTCTCAGTCATCAAAGTTTCACGTCAAAGACATCATCTTTCATATTCTCTCTAAGCCATCAATGTTCTTCTCTAAGACATAAAAGTTATTCTCTATGTCATCAAAAAGTTATTCTCTGAGCTAACAAAATACTACTCATGTTTTCAAAGACATTCTCAAAGTCATCAAAGTTATTCTAAGAGCTATCAAACTTGTTCTCAAAGTCATCAAAGTTATTCACAGAGTCATCAAAGTTATTCTCTAACTCACTTTTGTTCATTAAAGTTAATTTCTATGTTATAAAAGTTATTCTCAGAGACATCTAAAGTTAATCTTGCTCATCAAAGTTGATCTCTAAGACATAAAAGTTATTCTCAGAGTCATCAAAAGTTGTTCTCTAAGACATCAATGTTGCTCTCTAAGACATCAAAGATGTTCTCTAAATCATAAAAGTTAATCTTTAAGTCACCTTCGTTCATTAGAGAAACTTTCCAATCCATATTCGTTGACCAAAGTTATTCTCAGAGTCATCAAAGTGATCTCTAATTCACCTTCGTTCTCCAAACGTTGTTCTCTAAGACACCTTCGTTCATCAAAGAAACTCTCCTTCTTCCATCATGTTATTCTTTAAGACATCTTCAGTCATAAAATTTCTCTCCAAAATGTAACTAGTTCAGCTTTTCATACCAAACCTGCACTTCTGTTAAAATATATTTTCTTAGTCGCTTTACCCTAAAACTGTATTCTGAACTACACTGTTCAAACCTACGTAACCTATCCTCTCCACCCAATGTTACTTAGTTAACGTAACGTTTCTAAACCTAACTTTACCTATCCTAACTTAACTTACCTTACCTTTACCTATCTTACCTAACTTAACCTGCATAACATAACTTTACCTCTCCTAACATAACTTACCTTACCTTACCTATCTTACCTAACTTTACCTATCTTACCTAACTTAACCTGCATAACCTAACTTTACCTATCCTAACATAACTTACCTTACCTATCTTACCTAACTTTACCTATCCTAACATAACTTACCTAACCTTACCTATCATACCTAACTTACCTAACCTTACCTAACTTATCCTGCTTAACCTATCTTACCTACATTTACCTAACTTATCCTGCTTAACCTAACTTACATAACTTAACCTAACCTAACCTGCATAACCTAACTTTACCTATCCTAACTTAACTTACCTTACCTTACCTAACTTACCTAACTTAACCTGCATAACCTAACCTGCTTAACTTAACTTACCTTACCTTACCTACATTACCTAACTTAACCTGCTTAACCTAACTTTACCTATCCTAACTTAACCTGCATAACCTAACCTGCTTAACTTAACTTACCTTACCTATCTTACCTAGATTACCTAACTTTACCTGCTTAACCTAACTTTACCTATCCTAACTTAACTTACCTTACCTATCTTACCTAAGTTAACCTAACTTATCCTGCTTAACCTAACATACCTACCTTACCTAACTTAACCTAACCTAACTTACCTACCCTACCAAATTTAACCTGCTTAACATAACTTACCTTACCTAACTTAACCTAACTTACCTACATTACCTAACTTAACCTGCTTAACCTAACTTACATAACTTATCTTACCTATCCTAACCTAACCTAACTTTCTTTACCTAACTTAATCTTACATTCCCAAACTGATGTATCCTAACCTATCTAGTCCAACCAGACATGATCTAACTTACATAATTATTCCTACTTGTCTTTTGTGTTTCGTCAATCATTGTCTCATATTCATTTACTCATTTCAAAGGTTAATTTCTCAAATGGACATTTATGCATTTCAAGTGTTATTTGTTTAAGATTGGGTGTCTAACCATTTCAAAGGATTTTTGTTATATATGGGAATTTACTCGTTTCAAGGGCTAATTTCTCAAATGGTCACTTTTGCAGATCAAGGGTTATTTGTTAAAGTTCATCAAGTTGCTCATAAGTTGTATTTATTATGTTTGTTATCATTTATTCTTATTCCCCAACCCCTTAACCTAACCTCTTGTAATCTTAGTGTATTTAGTAGGTTCTATCATATGTTCTTATTCCCCAACCCCTTAACCTAACCTCTTGTAATCTTAGTGTATTTAGTAGGTTCTATCATATGTTCTTATTCCCCAACCCCTTAACCTAACCTCTTGTAATCTTAGTGTATTTAGTAGGTTCTATCATATGTTCTTATTCCCCAACCCTTTAACCTAACCTTTCAGATGTAGTTTATTGTGTTTTTTGACGTATTTGTTGAATATATTATCCTTTTCATAACCTTTCAGATGTAGTTTTGTTTCTCCTTTGTATATTTTTACCCAAACCCACCATCCCACTTAACCTTCTTTCCTTCTTTTACTTTGTTTTCACATATAAGTTCATTCTTTATCTTAGTAATAATAAAATTACAATATTAAAGAATCAGATCTACTAAGACTTGAAATTGAGAAAAAACAAGAGAGCAAGTGAGTGAGAGCATGAAAAGAGGAGAAAAGAGTAAGAGAGAGGGGGAGGAAGAGCATGGGAGCACTAAGACTTGAATTTGAGAAAAAGAAAAAACTAAGTGAATGAGAGTGAGGGTGAGAGAATGGGAGCATTAAGACTTGAATTTGAGAAACAAGAGAGCATTTGAGCAAAATGAGTGAGAGAGAGGGGGAGGAAGAGAGAGAATAAGGGAGAGAGATAGAAAAGGGGGTTAGAAGGAGTAGGAGAAACAAAGTAAAAGAAGGAAAGAAGGTTAAGTGGGATGGTGGGTTTGGGTAAAAAATATACAAAGGAGAAGCAAAACTACATCTGAAAGGTTATGAAAAGGATAATATATTCAACAAATACGTCAAAAAACACAATAAACTACATCTGAAAGGTTAGGTTAAAGGGTTGGGGAATAAGAACATATGATAGAACCTACTAAATACACTAAGATTACAAGAGGTTAGGTTAAGGGGTTGGGGAATAAGAACATATGATAGAACCTACTAAATACACTAAATTACAAGAGGTTAGGTTAAGGGGTTGGGGAATAAGAACATATGATAGAACCTACTAAATACACTAAGATTACAAAAGGTTAGGTTAAGGGGTTGGGGAATAAGAATAAATGAAAAAACATAATAAATACAACTTATGAGCAACTTGATGAACTTTAACAAATAACCCTTGATCTGCAAAAATGACCATTTGAGAAATTAGCCCTTTGAAACGAGTAAATTCCCATATATAACAAAAATCCTTTGAAATGGTTAAACACTCAATCTTAAACAAATAACACTTGAAATGCAAAAATGTCCATTTGAGAAATTAACCCTTGAAATGAGTAAATGAATATGAGACAATGATTGACGAAACACAAAAGACAAGTAGGAATAATTATGTAAGTTAGATCATGTCTGGTTGGACTAGATAAGTTAGGATACATCAGTTTGGGAATGTAAGATTAAGTTAGGTAAAGCAAGTTAGGTTAGGTTAGGATAGGTAAGATAAGTTATCTAAGTTAGGTTAAGCAGGTTAAGTTAGGTAATGTAGGTAAGTTAGGTTAAGCAGGTTGAGTTAGGTAAGGTAAGTTAGGTTAAGCAGGTTAAATTAGGTAGGGTAGGTAAGTTAGGTTAGGTTAAGTTAGGTTAAATTAGGTAAGTTAGGTTAAGCAGGTTAAGTTAGGTAAGATAGGTAAGGTAAGTTAAGTTAGGATAGGTAAAGTTAGGTTAAGCAGTTAAGTTAGGTAATGTAGGTAAGGTAAGTTAGGTTAAGCAGGTTAGGTTATGCAGGTTAAGTTAGGATAGGTAAAGTTAGGTTAAGCAGGTTAAGTTAGGTAATGTAGGTAAGATAGGTAAGGTAAGGTAAGTAAGCAGGTTAGGTTATGCAGGTAAGTTAGGTAAGTTAAGTTAGGATAGGTAAAGTTAGGTTATGCAGGTTAGGTTAGGAAGGTTAAGTTAGGTTAAGTTAGGATAAGTTAGGTAATGTAGGTAAGTTAGGTTATGAAGGTTAAGTTAGGTAAGATAAGTTAGGTATGATAGGTAAGGTAAGTTATGTTAGGATAGGTAAAGTTAGGTAAGATAGGTAAGGTAAGGTAAGTTATGTTAGGATAGGTAAAGTTAGGTTATGCAGGTTAAGTTAGGTAAGATAGGTAAAGTTAGGTAAGATAGGTAGGGTAAGGTAAGTTATGTTAGGAGAGGTAAAGTTAGGTTATGCAGGTTAAGTTAGGTAAGATAGGTAAAGGTAAGTTAAGTTAGGATAGGTAAAGTTAGGTTTAGGAACGTTACGTTAACTAAGTAACATTGGGTGGAGAGGATAGGTTACGTAGGTTTGAACAGTGTAGTTTAGGGTAAAGCGACTAAGAAAATATATTTTAACAGAAGTGCAGGTTTGGTATGAAAAGCTGAACTAGTTACATTTTGGAGAGAAATTTTATGACTGAAGATGTCTTAAAGAATAACATGATGGAAGAAGGAGAGTTTCTTTGATGAACGAAGGTGTCTTAGAGAACAACTTTTGGAGAACGAAGGTGAATTAGAGATCACTTTGATGACTCTGAGAATAACTTTGGTCAACGAATATGGATTGGAAAGTTTCTCTAATGAACGAAGGTGACTTAAAGATTAACTTTTATGATTTAGAGAACATCTTTGATGTCTTAGAGAGCAACATTGATGTCCTAGAGAACAACTTTTGATGACTCTGAGAATAACTTTTATGTCTTAGAGATCAACTTTGATGAGCAAGATTAACTTTAGATGTCTCTGAGAATAGCTTTTATAACATAGAAATTAACTTTAATGAACAAAAGTGAGTTAGAGAATAACTTTGATGACTCTGTGAATAATCTTTGAGACTTTCCTCTTTGAGCTGAGAATGTCTTGCCTATTTAATAGCCTGTCCCTACTTTTTGATCCTAGAGAATAACATGTCTTGGATCGAACTTGATGGAAGAGTCTTTGATGGACGGACTTAGAAACGACGTCGAATCTTTGATCTTCAAGTTTGATAGCTCTAGACTTTGTTGTCTTAGAGAATAACAACTCTGAGAATAACTTTGATGACTTTGAGAATGTCTTTGAGAGATGACATAGATTAACTTTGACGTCTCTTGGAATAACTTTGATGACTTTGAGAACAAGTTTGATAGCTTAGACTTTTTGTCAGAGAATAACTTTGATGATGACATAGAGAATAACTTTTATGTCTTAGAGAAGAACATTGATGGCTTAGAGAGAATATCTTTGATGAAAGATGTCTTAGATTAACTTTGACGTCTCTTGGAATAACTTTGATGACTTTGAGAACAAGTTTGATAGCTCTGAGAAAGACTTTGTTGTCTTAGAGAATAACTTTGAGGACTTAGAGAATTAATATGTTGAACGAAAGTGAGTTAGAGATTACCTTTGTTAACTCTGAGATTAACTTTGATGAACGAGAAAATACTTTTTGATGACATCGAGAATAATTTTGATAGCTCTGAGAATAACTTTTATGCCTCTGAGATTAACTTTAATGAACGAAGATGTCTTAGAAAGATTCTCTGATGAACGAAAGGCTACTTAGAGAATAGCATTTTGATGACTGAGATTAACTTTTTGATGACTCTGAGAATAACTTTTATGCCTCTGAGATTAACTTTAATGAACGAAGATGTCTTAGAAAGTTTTTTCTGATGAACGAAAGGTTACTTAGAGAATAGCATTTTGATGACTGAGATTAACTTTTTGATGACTCTGAGAATAACTTTGAGGATGCGAGTAAATTTTTGAGTGTTTGAGAGTGTCTTTTGTTATCTCGAAGAGTAACTTTAGTGTTACGGAAAGCACCTTTGACTATTTTTTTTTCTTACTTAACGACATATTATTTTTACGAAAGTGCTGAAAAAGTTACATTTGACTATTTTAGTTGAGGAAAGACAAGAAAAAAATAAGACGACAGTGACTATTTTAGTGCTCCACAAAGTATAAATGTCAGTTAAGAACGACGATGATAGATATCTTTGACTATATTTTCTTACTTGACGAAAACATAATGGCTGTTACGAAATGATGAACAAGACTATTTTCAATTACTTGACGATGGATAAAGTTAGTTATGAACAGTATTGGAAAGATTCCTTTGACAATTTTTAGCTAAGAGAAAGGTTGTTTTAGTTAAGAACGGTGTTGAATGAGATTAATCCTGACTATTTTTAGCTAAGAGAAAGGTTGTTTTTAGTTAAGAACAGTGTTGAATGAGATTAATCCTGACTATGTTTTAGTTGATTGGATAATAAGTTTAGTTGAGAAATGACGAAAGTGACTATGTTTTAGTTGATTGGATAATAAGTTTAGTTGAGAAATGACGAAAGTGACTATGTTTTAGTTGATTGGATAATAAGTTTAGTTGAGAAATGACGAAAGTGACTATGTTTTAGTTGATTGGATAATAAGTTTAGTTGAGAAATGGACTTGGCGAAAGATTTTTAGTTAAGAAGTTACAAGAAAGGTTTGTCTTTGTAAATTTGGAACTGAATAAAGTGTAGATTTGTTTAAGAACAGGGTTGGTAGAACTATTAAGTTGACTACGAGAATTACTTTGACATAGTTTTTGCAAATAAACTGGGTGACTAAATTTGTTGGGGGAACTGTATTGCTGATGATAATATTTGAAAAAAGAACTAGTTACTGAATGGAAGAAATAATTGGTTAAACGATACAAAGAACATAAAAAAATGAGACTAGGTAAGGGAATGAACACAGTGAACATACGGTGAACACAGAAAACATGTAAGAAAAGTTGATGAATAGAGTGAACATGCAGGGAATATGAACTTACAGAGAATATGAAAACGTGATAAGGAACATAGGGAATACAAAGAATGAACACAGAACATGTGAAGAACAAGCTAAGAACATTGAGAACATGAATATTGAGTATAAAAAGTTGTACAGAGAACATATGATGTACATGAAAACATGACAAAGAACATAGTGAACATATGCGAAAAATGGTAGAAAACAGAAAAAATGAGAAAAACAGGTGAAAAAATTTGAACAGAGCATGCTGTGAACATTTGTAGAACATGGAGCGAACACAGATAACATGGAAAAATGTGAAGAACACAGCTGAATATAGAGAAAATATGCAAATACAGTATGATTATTGAAGGTTCGGATACGTTGAGGGATGAGAAGATAATTACACAGGTTGGGGTTTTGTGAGTACTCTGATAAAGAGTTAGGCTGGAGAGGGACTTGATCGGATATATTTATGTTCGATGATCTAAGACAGAGGAAATGGAGCTTGGCTAATGTCCAGATTAATTTTACTACGTTAGAAATAAGGTGATCTTAAATCTCAGGGTGATTTAGTTGGAAAATAAAGAACTTGTACAAAATGAACTAAGCTGGGGGACAAGAGTTGAAACTTGATAACTGAACTGGTTTTTATTTACTATGTCTGAAAATGTAGTTGGGTGTTTAAATCTCAGGGGGATTTGGACTGATAGTTATGAATTTACAGGAGTAAACTTGGACAGAGGACAAGAGCTAGAGTTTTATAATTGTTTACATCATATTTACTATGTCTGAAATACAGAGGGTAAAAATTTCAGGGAAATTGATGGGTTATTTACAAATATACGAGAGAGAACTAAGTTGGGGGACGAGAGCTGGAGCTCGATAACTGTTTTGATCTTATTTACGGTGTCTGAAATACAGAGGGTAAAAATTTCAGGGAAATTGATGGGTTATTTACAAATATACGAGAGAGAACTAAGGTGTGGGACGAGAGCTGGAGCTCGATAACTGTTTTGATCATATTTACGGTGTCTGAAATACAGAGGGTAGAAATTTCAGGGAATTTGATTAGGTATTAACGAAAATACGAGAGAGAGCTAAGGCGGAGGATAAGAGGTAGAGTTCGGTTACTGTTTGCATTTACTAAACTATGTCTGAAATACAGCGGGTAGAAATTTCGGGGAATTTGAATAGGTATTAACGAAGATACGAGAAAGAGCTAAGGCGGAGGACAAGAGCTAGAGTTCGGTAACTAAATTACTGTATTGAACTACGTTTGAAATATGATTATTTTTAAATTTTAGAGGGATTGGACTGATAGTATTCATTATACGACAGGGGACTAAGGCGGGATTGGAGCTGGAGCTCGATAACAAAATTATTGAATTTTAATACGTTTGAAATAGCTGTGTTTTAAATCTCGAAGAAAATGATTGGAGACTAAAGAAGATGTATTAGAAAAACTAAGGTAGTCCCTGACTTTGTTTATATAGGTAAAACTGAATAGTTTAATGAAAAGGAACTATGAATGAACAATATGAAGGAGAGGGACGGTCCAGATATTATGGAGAAGATAAGATAAGATAAGATAAGAGGTAACCTGAAGGCCGCGTCTGGCTGACGGTCTAAAAGTAAACACAGGTGGGCCACAGATTGTGAGGTAAGGGGGGGAGGGACATTATCGTATGACATTATTTTCATAAGAACTTTAACAAACACGTATGACATTATTTTCATTATAAGAACTTTAACAACTTCTAAAATCTGTGACTGACAAAATTTACCTGAAAACCCTGGCTCATAAACACGAATTTGAATTTCTCCCATAAGAACTTTAACAAACTTGTACGAACTTATTTTCATCATAAGACCTTTTAACAAACTTCTAAAATCTCAGAAATTACTCGCTCATAAGATATCCTTAATTCCAAATCTGTGTCTTCCCAAATTAGCCTGAAAACCTCCAAGCGCTACAGGTGATATTTCTAAATTTACCTGAAACCCCCAAGCGCTACACGTGATATTTGCCCCCCCAAAAAATATCACGTGTAGCGCTTACCCCCTACTACTATGGTAATCGTACCTCACAGGTTTAACAGGTTAACCTCACAGGTTGCTATGACCAAGCAACAAAAATTAGGCAAGAAAGAGAAAGGTGGGTAGACTGCATTTTCTTGGACTGTCAGAAAGCCAAAGCCTTTGACACAGTACCCCATAAAAGGCTGTTACAAAATTTGGAGCAACAGGCAAGAGTAAAATGTAAGGTGCTCCAGTGGATAAGGGAGTATTTAAGCAACATGAAACAGCGAGTAACGGTGAGGGGGGAGACATCAGAGTGGCGAGTTGTCACCAGAGGAGTCCCACAGGGCTCTGTACTTGGACCCATCCTGTTTCTAATATATGTAAATGACCTTCCAGAGGGTATAGACTCATTCCTCTCAATATTTGCTGATGATGTAAAAATTATGAGAAGAATCATGACAGATGAAGACAGAGAGTACAGGACGATTTGAACAAACTGGAGGAATGGTCTAGAAAATGGCTACTAAAGTTCAACTCGGGAAAGTGTAAAGTAATGAAATTAGGCGAAGGGAGCAGAAGGCTGAACATAAGGTACCATCTGGGAGGTGAAATCCAGCAGGAGTCAAATAAAATCTGGGGCTTGATATCACACCGAACCTGTCCCCAGAGGCCTACATTAAAATTATATCATCAGCGGCATATGCTAGACTGGCCAACATAAGAACTGCCTTTAGAAACTTGTGTAAGGAATCGTTCAGGACCCTGTATACCACTTATGTCAGACCAATTCTGGAATTATGCAGTTCCAGTCTGGAGTACATACCTAGATACACACATGACAAAGTTAGAGAAGATTCAGAGGTATGCCACCAGGCTCGCCCCGGAACTGAGAGGTATGAGCTACGAAGAAAGGCTAAAGGAGTTGAACCTCACATCCCTGGAAAACAGAAGAGTAAGAGGAGACATGATAACCACCTACAAAATTCTCAGGGAAATTGACAGGGTGGACAAAGACAAACTCTTTAGCACAGGTGGAACACGAATAAGGGGACACAGGTGGAAACCTATTACCCAACTGAGCCACAAAGGCGTTAGAAAGAATTTTTTCAATGTCAGAGTAGTTAAGAAATGGAATGCATTAAGCAGTGATGTGGTGGCGGCTGACTCCATACACAGTTTCAAGTGAAGATATGATAGAGCCCAGTTGGCTCAGGAACCTGTACACCTGTTGATTGACGGTTGAGAGGCGGGACTAAAAGAGCCAGAGCTCAACCCCCGCAAACACAACTAGGTGAGTACACCCCCTTGCACCCCCTGTGCTACACCCACCACTGGCCCCCGTACACAGTGGGTAAGAGGTACCCCCCCCCCCCTTGCACCCCCTGTGCTACACCCACCACTGGCCCCCGTACACAGTGGGTAAGAGGTACCCCCCACCCCCTTGCACCACCTGTGCTACACCCACCACTGGCCCCCGTACACAGTGGGTAAGAGGTACCCCCCACCCCCTTGCACCACCTGTGCTACACCCACCACTGGCCCCCGTACACAGTGGGTAAGAGGTACCCCCCCCCCTTGCACCACCTGTGCTACACCCACCACTGGCCCCCGTACACAGTGGGTAAGAGGTACCCCCCCCCTTGCACCACCTGTGCTACACCCACCACTGGCCCCCGCACACAGTGGGTAAGAGGTACCCCCCCCCCCTTGCACCACCTGTGCTACACCCACCACTGGCCCCCGTACACAGTGGGTAAGAGGTACCCCCCACCCCCTTGCACCACCTGTGCTACACCCACCACTGGCCCCCGTACACAGTGGGTAAGAGGTACCCCCCACCCCCTTGCACCACCTGTGCTACACCCACCACTGGCCCCCGTACACAGTGGGTAAGAGGTACCCCCCCCCCCCCTTGCACCACCTGTGCTACACCCACCACTGGCCCCCGTACACAGTGGGTAAGAGGTACCCCCCCCCCCTTGCACCACCTGTGCTACACCCACCACTGGCCCCCGTACACAGTGGGTAAGAGGTACCCCCCCCCCTTGCACCACCTGTGCTACACCCACCACTGGCCCCCGCACACAGTGGGTAAGAGGTACCCCCCCCCCTTGCACCACCTGTGCTACACCCACCACTGGCCCCCGTACACAGTGGGTAAGAGGTACCCCCCACCCCCTTGCACCACCTGTGCTACACCCACCACTGGCCCCCGTACACAGTGGGTAAGAGGTACCCCCCCCCCCTTGCACCACCTGTGCTACACCCACCACTGGCCCCCGTACACAGTGGGTAAGAGGTACCCCCCCCCCTTGCACCACCTGTGCTACACCCACCACTGGCCCCCGTACACAGTGGGTAAGAGGTACCCCCCTTGCACCACCTGTGCTACACCCACCACTGGCCCCCGTACACAGTGGGTAAGAGGTACCCCCCCCCCCTTGCAACCACCTGTGCTACACCCACCACTGGCCCCCGTACACAGTGGGTAAGAGGTACCCCCCCCCCCCTTGCACCACCTGTGCTACACCCACCACTGGCCCCCGTACACAGTGGGTAAGAGGTACCCCCCCCCCCCTTGCACCACCTGTGCTACACCCACCACTGGCCCCCGTACACAGTGGGTAAGAGGTACCCCCCCTTGCACCACCTGTGCTACACCCACCACTGGCCCCCGTACACAGTGGGTAAGAGGTACCCCCCCCCCCTTGCACCACCTGTGCTACACCCACCACTGGCCCCCGTACACAGTGGGTAAGGTACCCCCCCCCCCCCTTGCACCACCTGTGCTACACCCACCACTGGCCCCCGTACACAGTGGGTAAGAGGTACCCCCCCTTGCACCACCTGTGCTACACCCACCACTGGCCCCCGTACACAGTGGGTAAGAGGTACCCCCCCCCCTTGCACCACCTGTGCTACACCCACCACTGGCCCCCGTACACAGTGGGTAAGAGGTACCCCCCCTTGCACCACCTGTGCTACACCCACCACTGGCCCCCGTACACAGTGGGTAAGAGGTACAACACCCCAGACATGGGCTCCCTAGTCTAGAGTTCCTTTGTCATACAAACACTGTGAATCATTATGAGCAAATTTCAGCAAAAGAACTATAAAAATTTTCTCTGTATATAAAAACAACAATTAGAACAAAATCATTTTTCCTGCGAGATGAAAGAACGAGTTTTTTCAATGTATTTTTTATGCGTAGATTTGTATATTTATTGTTTATTTTTCTACGACATAGCCATTGTGTATAATAATAGTTCACTGTGACTTGATGCACATATGGGAGGCCAACTATTGTTGTTGGTGTGAACTTACCTAGTTGTACTTCCCTAGTTGTACTTGCGGGGGTTGAGCTCTGGCTCTTTGGTCCCCCCTCTCAACTATCAATCAACTAATGTATAGGTTCCTGAGCCTACTGGGCTCTATCATATCTACACTTGAAGCTGTGTATGGTCAGCCTCCACCACATCACTTCCTAATGCATTCCATTTATCTACTACTCTGAAAAATTCTTTCTAACGTCTCTATGACTCATTTGGGCACTCAATTTCCACCTGTGTCCCCTAGTGCGTGTGCCCCTTGTGTTAAATAGTCTGTCTTTATCTACCCTGTCAATTCCTCTGAGTCTTGTATGTGGCGATCATGTCCCCTCTAACTCTTCTGTCTTGCAGTGACGTGAGGTTTAATTCCCGTAGTCTCTCCTCGTAGCTCATACCTCCAGGCTCGGGTACTAGTCTGGTGGCAAACCTTTGAACCTTTTCCAGTTTAGTCTTATGCTTGACTAGATATGGACTCCATGCTGGAGCCGCATACTCCAGGATTGGTCTGACATATGTGGTATATAATGTTCTGAAAGATTCCCTACACAAGTTTCTAAAGGCCGTTCTTATGTTAGCCAACCTGGCATATACTGCTGATGTTATCCTCTTGATATGAGCTTCAGGGGACAGGTCTGGCGTGATATCAAACCCTAGGTCTTTCTCTCTCTCTGTCTCTTGAAGTATTTCATCTCCCAAATGATACCTTGTATCTGGTCTCCAGCTTCCTACCCCTATCTTCATTACATTACATTTGCTTGGGTTAAACTCTAACAGCCATTTGTTCGACCATTCCTGCAGCTTGTCCAGGTCTTCTTGAAGCCTCAAGCTGCCCTCCTCTGTCTTAATCCTTCTCATAATTTTGGCGTCGTCAGCAAACATTGAGAGGAATGTGTCTATACCCTCTGGGAGATCATTTACGTATATCAGAAACAGGATAGGTCCAAGTACAGAGCCCTGTGGGACTCCACTGGTGACTTCACGCCATTCTGAGGTCTCACCCCTTACTGTAACTCTCTGCTTCCTATTGCTTAGGTACTCCCTTATCCACTGGAGCGCCCTACCAGTTACTCCTGCCTGTTTCTCTAGCTTATGCATCAACCTTTTATGGGGTACTGTGTCAAAGGCTTTCCGAAATTCCAAAAAAATGCAGTCCGCCCATCCTTCTCTTTCTTGCTTAATCTTTGTCACCTGATCGTAGAATTCTATCAAGCCTGTAAGGCAAGATTTACCCTCCCTGAACCCATGTTGATGGGTTGTCACGAAGTCTCTTCTCTCCAGATGTGTTACTAGGTTTTTTCTCACAATCTTCTCCATCACCTTGCATGGTATACAAGTTAAGGACACTGGCCTGAAGTTCAGTGCCTCTTGTCTGTCACCCTTTTTGTATATTGGTACTACATTAGCAGTCTTCCATATTTCTGGTAGGTCTTCCGTTACCAGTGACCTACTATACACTATGGAGAGCGGCAAGCAAAGTGCTCCTGCACAATCTTTCAATACCCATGGCGAGATTTCGTCCGGCCCAACAGCTTTTCTCACATCCAGCTCCAATAGGTGCTTCTTGACCTCATCTCTTGTAATTTCGAACCTATCCAAGGTCACCTGGTTTGGTGCCACCTCTCCTAGTGCCGTGACATCTCCCTGTTCTTTTGTAAAGACCTCCTGGAACCTTTTGTTGAGTTCTTCACACACCTCTTTGTCATTCTCTGTGTACCTGTCCTCGCCCACCCTAAGTTTCATCACCTGTTCCTTCACTGTTGTCTTCTTCCTGATGTGACTGTGTAGCAGCTTTGGTTCGGTCTTGGCTTTATTAGCTATATCAATTTCATACCTTTTCTCAGCTGTTCTTCTCACACTGACATACTCGTTCCTGGTTCTCTGGTATCTCTCTCTACTTTCTGGTGTTCTGTTATTACGGAAGTTCCTCCATGCCCTTTTGTTCAGCTCCTTTGCTTTCATACATTCCCTATTAAACCACGGATTCTTCCTTTGCTTCTCTGTTTTTTTCTGTCGGGCTGGGACAAACCTGCTTACAGCCTCCTTACATTTTTGGGTGACATAGTCCATCATGTCATGTACGAACTTGGTTCCGAGTTCTGTGTCCCAATGTATATCCCATAGGAATTTATTCATCTCCTCATAGTTTCCCTTTCGGTACGCCAGCCCTTTGTTTCCCAGTTCTTTTTTGGGGTGATAATTCCTAGCTCAACCAGGTTCTCAAAGCTCACTACACTATGATCACTCATTCCCAAGGGGGCTTTCAACTTAACTTCCCTTATATCCGACTCATTTAGGGTAAATATCAGATCAAGCAAAGCTGGTTCATCCCCTCCTCTCATTCTTGTTGGTCCCTTGACGTGTTGACTTAGAAAGTTTCTTGTTGCCACATCCAGCAGCTTAGCTCTGCATGTGTCTGGGCCTCCATGTGGGTCCCTGTTCCCCCAATCTATCTTAACATGGTTGAAGTCTCCCATGAGTAGTAGCCTGGATCCGTTCCTGCTAGCCACAGAAGCTGCTCTCTCTATTATATTGATGGTGGCCAAGTTGTTTCTATCATATTCCTGTCTGGGTCTTCTGTCATTCGGTGCGGGGTTATATTTGACTACTACTATAATTTTTTATCCTCCAGTTGCTATGGTGCCTGATATGTAGTCACTGAAACCTTCACAGTTCTGAATTACCATCTCTTTGAAACTCCAACCTTCTCTTAGTAGCAAAGCTACACCACCTCCTCCTCTCCCTTCTCTCTCTTTCCTCACTACATAGTAGCCCTGTGGAAACACTGCATTTGTTATGATTTTCGTTAGCTTAGTTTCTGTGAGTGCTATTATGTCTGGGTTTTCTTCTAGTGCCCATTCTCCGAGTTCACTTGTTTTATTTGTAATCCCATCTATGTTAATGTACATCGGCTTGAAGCTCAGTTTCTTCTGATCATTTTCTTGTCCCTTTCTTGGCGAGCATTCTGCTGGTATTGGAAGCTGTTCCGTGGGTGAGAGGATCTGTGAGGTGGTTTGCAGGGTCTCAGAGGATTTTGGGGTGGTGGGGGGGGGTGGGGGTTTAAGGGAAGGGGGGGACAGGTAGGGTGTGGGTTAAGGAGATAGGGGGGGGGACATTGAGGATACAGGGTGAGGGGGGAAGAGGGATAGGGATGGTATGAGATGAAGGGGGAGGGGGGAAAGGTGGGAGGGGGGACATGATGGGAATAGGGAAGGGGTGACAGGGTCAGAATGGGGTGAGGGGGAGGGAGGGTTGGGTGGGGGCAGGTAGGGTAAGGGGAAGGGAGGGTTTCTATGCAGAGGGGGGTGGTGGTGTTGCCCTCCCCTCTGGTGTTGCTGGGATTCTGGTTTTGGGTTCCCCTCTTGTCTCTGGGACTGTTGTGTTGGGGGCTGTGATTTCCTGGTTTGCTCCTCTCTCCCTGCACTTCCTCCTTGCTTCTGCTGCCCTGGTTCTCTCCTCCTTCGTCTGTCCCTCTGCAGGAATACTTTTTTGTATCCCTCAATATGCTGCAGACGACTCTTCCTTTCGAGAATATCCTCCTTATGGTTTTGTTTGTAAACACCACCTTTACAAGTCGGTTTCTGTCCTTGTTGTACCAGCCCAACCTGAAAACCTTTCTCAATGTTTTGTTCAGCCCCTTCCGTCTGTAACCCCTTCAGTAGCCCATGTACTGCCTCTCTAACCTTGCTATTCCATTCTTGCCTGTTGGATCCTTCCTGTTCTTTGATGCCTACAACTACAACTGATCTTTTTCTCTCCAGCAGCTGAGTGGTGCACCTTGCTGCTTCCTGTGACGTAGCTGCTTGCATCGCTACCTCCCTCACTGTGTCCATTGCTTCTGAGCTCTTTTTCAGTCTTTCCGCAAATGTTTCAGGTACAGAGGCATTTCCTTCCAATGTAACATACCCACCTTCCCTTTGGATGATAATCTGATGCTCGGTCTCTTTATTTTTCTCTGTGAGGGATTTGATCTCCTTCCTTGCTGATGTTAGCTCACTTTACAGATTGTTAATTGTAATCCTCATTTCATGCGTCTCCCTCCTGAATTTCTCCAGAACTTGGGTTAACATTTCCTTTGTTCGGTCACTCTGGCTGTTTCCTGTGTCCCTGTTGTGTCCTCCTGCCATTTTGCCCCTTGTCAAGAGAGAGAGCAAAAGAGAGAGAGCAAGAGAGAGAGAGAGCAAGAGAGCAAGAGAGAGAGAGCAAGAGAGAGAGAGAACTAGAGAGAGAGAGCAAGAGAGAGAGAGAGAGAGAGAGAGAGAGAGAGAGAGAGAGAGAGAGAGAGAGAGAGAGAGAGAGAGAGAGAGAGAGAGAGAGAGAGAGAGAGAGAGAGAGAGAGAGAGAGAGAGAGAGAGAGAGAGAGAGAGAGAGAGAACAGAGAGAACGTGTGTGTGTGCATGTGTGCGCATGGGATGGGGGTTAAGAGGAGGTGAGGTGTTGTCTGCAGGCAGGTAAGAGAGGGGGTGGATTATGAGTGAGGCTTTATCCCCTTTCCACGAAAGGTGTCAATCCCTTCTAGCCTGACTGGACGTATGTGCGTGTGTGCGTGCGTGTGTTTGTTTTTGCGTGTGCGTGTGTTTGTTTTTGCGTGTGCGTGCGTGTGTGCTTGCAAACGTATGTGTGCGTGCGTGCGTGCATGTGTTATGGGGGTCCCGTAAAATGTCAACCTCTACCCAAAATGAGCCACTTTGATATTTTAAGTGTATCTGATATACTGAACAAGAATTTGGTAATATTTTACCTCTGTACACCTGAAGAACTGACCAGAGAGGGGCACCTACCTGTCAGCCTCCCGCTCACACAACACGGTGAATAATTACGATGCTGGGTAACGAAGTGCTCCGTCGTCGTCTCCCACGTGGTGATTCACTAATCCAGTAGATTGATGATGGCGGTTCTTCTCTATCTAACACAAATCTCTGGAGTCAGTCACTGTATCGGTGTGTCTGTTGTGTTACAGTTCACCAGTTCACTGTACTGTGTGTGTGTGTGTATACTCACCTATTCGTACACACCTATTTGTGTCTGCAGGATCGAGCATTGTCTCTTGGATCTCGCCTTTCGAGCCATAGGTTGATTACAGCATTGACTCCGGTCCTATTTCCCTATCACACCTAGTTTTAAAATTATGAATAGAATTTGCTTCCACAACCTGCTCCTTAAGTGCATTCCATTTTTCCACTACTCTCAACCTAAAAGAAAACTTCCTAACATCTCTGTGATTCATCTCTGTGAGTTTCCAGCTTCCACCCATGTCCCCTCGTTCTGTTACTATTCCACGTGAACATTTCGTCTATGTCCACTCTGTCAATACCCCTGAGTATTTTATACGTTCCTATTATATCCCCCCTCTCCCTTCTTTTTATAGTAACGTAAGGCTCGGCTCCTTCAGGTGCTCTTCAACCCATCTCTCGTAATGCTGAGACGAGTCTCGTCGCAAACTACTGAACCTTTTCCAGTTTCCCTGTTTGTTTCTTCAGGTGTGGTCGCCATGATGGTGCGGCATACTCTAAGATTGGCCTCACATAGGCAGTGTAAAGCGCCCTAAATGCCTCCTTACTTAGGTTTCTGAATAATGGTCTAACTTTTGCCAGTATAGAGTAAGCTGCTGTCGATATCCTATTTATATGTGCCTCAGGATTTAGATTAGGTGTTACGTCCACGCCCAGGTCTCTTTCTCGCGTTGTCACAGGTAGGCAGTTTCCCTTCATTGTGTACTGTCCCTTTGGTCTCCTGCCACCTAGTCCCATTTCCATAACTTTACATTTGCTCGTGTTGAACTCTAGAAGCCATTTTTCTGACCATCTCTGCAACCTGTTCAAGTCCTCTTGGAGGATCCTACAATCCTCATCTGTCACAACTCTTCTCATCAACTTTATGTTATACGTGAACATCAAGATGTAGGATTCTACTCCTGTAAACATATTGTTAACATGTATTAGAAATAGAATTGGTCCCAGCACCGATCCTTGAGGTACGCCACTCTTTACTGTTCGCCAGTTCGACTTCTCGCGCCTTTCCGTAACTCTCATGTCATTTATTTTAGTTTCCACTATTGCAACTATGTCAGGATCTGCCTCACAAACTCTTTTTTTACCTCTTCTGCTTTATTAGTTACCCCATCAGCATTGGTGTACCAAACCTTGAGACTCTTCTTTGAATCTCTGGTACCATAGTTCACCCTTTCTCTGAGTGTCTGGGGGGATCTGGAGGGTGTCTGGGGGGATCTGGGGAGTGTCTTGGGGTGAATGGGGTCTGTGGGGGTGCTTGGGGGCGAATGGGCTCTGGGCATCTAGGAAGGTACGTAGGAAGGTCTGGGGTAGTAAGGTCTGGGTAGGTAGGTCTGGAGTAGGAAGGGCATACTGGGTCTGAAAATTAAGGAGGGTCTGAGAGGCATAGGGGGGTTGAGAGGTAGCATGAGGCTGAGAGTCAGATAGGGGTTGGGGTGGGACGGATAGTGGAGGTGGGGGAAGAGGGGAAGATGGAGCATGGATAGTGAGAGAAGAAGTGAGAAGTGGAAGAGAAGTTGTATTAGTTAGGAAGGACTCATGGATATGGAGGAAAAGGTGTAAGGGTCGCAAAGGGAGGGGGTTATATGGAAGAAGAGGGCAGAAGACGGGTGAGGGCTAGGCAGGTTTTGAGGGTTGAGGGGATGAGGGGGGTTCTTGGAAGGTGGGATGAAGCAGATGTAATTGAATGCAATGGAGTCAAAGGGGACCCATTGAGGAAAAACTCTTCCGAGCGTAGAGTAGAGTTTTCCCTAGTGTTGAGTAACGTTTTCCTAGTGTAGAGTAGAGTTTTCCCTAGTGTTGAGTAGCGTTTTCCTAGCGTAGAGTAGAGTTTTCCCTAGTGTTGAGTAGCGTTTTCCTAGCGTAGAGTAGAGTTTTCCCTAGTGTTGAGTAACGTTTTCCTAGTGTAGAGTAGAGTTTTCCCTAGTGTTGAGTAACGTTTTCCTAGTGTAGAGTAGAGTTTTCCCTAGTGTTGAGTAGCGTTTTCCTAGTGTAGAGTTTTCCTAGCATAAGAAATCGAATAAATGGAACCCAGTGCATTTCGGATGTGACCCGACTGTGCTGACTAGAGCGCTGCAGTGGGGCTCTAGGGGCTCTAGACTCTGCAGAGCTCCATACAGGGTTCTAGACTCTGCAGTGCTCTATACGGGGCTCTAGACTCTGCAGTGCTCTATACGGGGCTCTTGACGTTGCTGGACTCTAAACGGGCTCTAGAGGCTACAGCTCTAAGTTGAGAGGCCAATAATCTGGCAAAACGCCACATTTTCTTAACTACCGCCAGCCACAGTGTACCGGGAGGACCATTACCGCCAGCCACAGTGTACCGGGATGACCATTACCGCCAGCCACAGTGTACCGGGAGGACCATTACCGCCAGCCACAGTGTACCGGGATGACCATTACCGCCAGCCACAGTGTACCGGGAGGACCATTACCGCCAGCCACAGTGTACCGGGAGGACCATTACCGCCAGCCACAGTGTACCGGGAGGACCATTACCGCCAGCCACAGTGTACCGGGAGGACCACTACCGCCAGTCACAGTGTACTGGGAGGACCACTACCGCCAGCCACAGTGTACCGGGAGGACCATTACCGCCAGCCACAGTGTACCGGGAGGACCACTACCGCCAGTCACAGTGTACCGGGAGGACCACTACCGCCAGTCACAGTGTACCGGGAGGACCACTACCGCCAGCCACAGTGTACCGGGAGGACCACTACCGCCAGTCACAGTGTACCGGGAGGACCACTACCGCCAGCCACAGTGTACCGGGAGGACCACTACCGCCAGTCACAGTGTACCGGGAGGACCATTACCGCCAGCCACAGTGTACCGGGAGGACCATTACCGCCAGCCACAGTGTACCGGGAGGACCATTACCGCCAGTCACAGTGTACCGGGAGGACCATTACCGCCAGCCACAGTGTACCGGGAGGATCATTACCGCCAGCCACAGTGTACCGGGAGGACCATTACCGCCAGCCACAGTGTACCGGGAGGACCACTACCGCCAGTCACAGTGTACCGGGAGGACCACTACCGCCAGTCACAGTGTACCGGGAGGACCACTACCGCCAGCCACAGTGTACCGGGAGGACCACTACCGCCAGTCACAGTGTACCGGGAGGACCACTACCGCCAGCCACAGTGTACCGGGAGGACCACTACCGCCAGTCACAGTGTACCGGGAGGACCATTACCGCCAGCCACAGTGTACCGGGAGGACCATTACCGCCAGCCACAGTGTACCGGGAGGACCATTACCGCCAGTCACAGTGTACCGGGAGGACCATTACCGCCAGCCACAGTGTACCGGGAGGATCATTACCGCCAGCCACAGTGTACCGGGAGGATCATTACCGCCAGTCACAGTGTACCGGGAGGACCATTACCGCCAGTCACAGTGTACCTGGAGGACCATTACCGCCAGCCACAGTGTACCGGGAGGACCATTACCGCCAGCCACAGTGTACCGGGAGGACCATTACCGCCAGCCACAGTGTACCGGGAGGACCACTACCGCCAGCCACAGTGTACCGGGAGGACCACTACCGCCAGTCACAGTGTACCGGGAGGACCACTACCGCCAGTCACAGTGTACCGGGAGGACCACTACCGCCAGCCACAGTGTACCGGGAGGACCACTACCGCCAGCCACAGTGTACCGGGAGGACCATTACCGCAAGCCACAGTGTACCGGGAGGACCATTACCGCCAGCCACAGTGTACCGGGAGGACCATTACCGCCAGCCACAGTGTACCGGGAGGACCATTACCGCCAGCCACAGTGTACCGGGAGGACCACTACCGCCAGTCACAGTGTACCGGGAGGACCACTACCGCCAGTCACAGTGTACCGGGAGGACCACTACCGCCAGCCACAGTGTACCGGGAGGACCATTACCGCCAGCCACAGTGTACCGGGAGGACATTTACCGCCAGCCACAGTGTACCGGGAGGACCATTACCGCCAGTCACAGTGTACCGGGAGGATCATTACCGCCAATCACAGTGTACCGGGAGGACCACTACCGCCAGCCACAGTGTACCGGGAGGACCACTACCGCCAGCCACAGTGTACCGGGAGGACCATTACCGCCAGTCACAGTGTACCGGGAGGACCATTACCGCCAGCCACAGTGTACCGGGAGGACCATTACCGCCAGCCACAGTGTACCGGGAGGACCATTACCGCCAGCCACAGTGTACCGGGAGGACCACTACCGCCAGTCACAGTGTACTGGGAGGACCACTACCGCCAGCCACAGTGTACCGGGAGGACCATTACCGCCAGCCACAGTGTACCGGGAGGACCACTACCGCCAGTCACAGTGTACCGGGAGGACCACTACCGCCAGTCACAGTGTACCGGGAGGACCACTACCGCCAGCCACAGTGTACCGGGAGGACCACTACCGCCAGTCACAGTGTACCGGGAGGACCACTACCGCCAGCCACAGTGTACCGGGAGGACCACTACCGCCAGTCACAGTGTACCGGGAGGACCATTACCGCCAGCCACAGTGTACCGGGAGGACCATTACCGCCAGCCACAGTGTACCGGGAGGACCATTACCGCCAGTCACAGTGTACCGGGAGGACCATTACCGCCAGCCACAGTGTACCGGGAGGATCATTACCGCCAGCCACAGTGTACCGGGAGGACCATTACCGCCAGCCACAGTGTACCGGGAGGACCACTACCGCCAGTCACAGTGTACCGGGAGGACCACTACCGCCAGTCACAGTGTACCGGGAGGACCACTACCGCCAGCCACAGTGTACCGGGAGGACCACTACCGCCAGTCACAGTGTACCGGGAGGACCACTACCGCCAGCCACAGTGTACCGGGAGGACCACTACCGCCAGTCACAGTGTACCGGGAGGACCATTACCGCCAGCCACAGTGTACCGGGAGGACCATTACCGCCAGCCACAGTGTACCGGGAGGACCATTACCGCCAGTCACAGTGTACCGGGAGGACCATTACCGCCAGCCACAGTGTACCGGGAGGATCATTACCGCCAGCCACAGTGTACCGGGAGGATCATTACCGCCAGTCACAGTGTACCGGGAGGACCATTACCGCCAGTCACAGTGTACCTGGAGGACCATTACCGCCAGCCACAGTGTACCGGGAGGACCATTACCGCCAGCCACAGTGTACCGGGAGGACCATTACCGCCAGCCACAGTGTACCGGGAGGACCACTACCGCCAGCCACAGTGTACCGGGAGGACCACTACCGCCAGTCACAGTGTACCGGGAGGACCACTACCGCCAGTCACAGTGTACCGGGAGGACCACTACCGCCAGCCACAGTGTACCGGGAGGACCACTACCGCCAGCCACAGTGTACCGGGAGGACCATTACCGCAAGCCACAGTGTACCGGGAGGACCATTACCGCCAGCCACAGTGTACCGGGAGGACCATTACCGCCAGCCACAGTGTACCGGGAGGACCATTACCGCCAGCCACAGTGTACCGGGAGGACCACTACCGCCAGTCACAGTGTACCGGGAGGACCACTACCGCCAGTCACAGTGTACCGGGAGGACCACTACCGCCAGCCACAGTGTACCGGGAGGACCATTACCGCCAGCCACAGTGTACCGGGAGGACATTTACCGCCAGACACAGTGTACCGGGAGGACCATTACCGCCAGTCACAGTGTACCGGGAGGATCATTACCGCCAATCACAGTGTACCGGGAGGACCACTACCGCCAGCCACAGTGTACCGGGAGGACCACTACCGCCAGCCACAGTGTACCGGGAGGACCATTACCGCCAGCCACAGTGTACCGGGAGGACCATTACCGCCAGCCACAGTGTACCGGGAGGACCATTACCGCCAGCCACAGTGTACCGGGAGGACCACTACCGCCAGTCACAGTGTACCGGGAGGACCACTACCGCCAGTCACAGTGTACCGGGAGGACCACTACCGCCAGCCACAGTGTACCGGGAGGACCATTACCGCCAGCCACAGTGAACCGGGAGGACATTTACCGCCAGCCACAGTGTACCGGGAGGACCACTAGCGCCAATCACAGTGTACCGGGAGGATCATTACCGCCAGCCACAGTGTACCGGGAGGACCATTACCGCCAGCCACAGTGTACCGGGAGGACCACTACCGCCAGCCACAGTGTACCGGGAGGACCATTACCGCCAGCCACAGTGTACCGGGAGGACCATTACCGCCAGCCACAGTGTACCGGGAGGACCATTACCGCCAGCCACAGTGTACCGGGAGGACCATTACCGCCAGTCACAGTGTACCGGGAGGATCATTACCGCCAGTCACAGTGTACCGGGAGGATCATTACCGCCAGCCACAGTGTACCGGGAGGACCATTACCGCCAGCCACAGTGTACCGGGAGGATCACTACCGCCAGCCACAGTGTACCGGGAGGACCATTACCGACAGCCACAGTGTACCGGGAGGACCATTACCGCCAGCCACAGTGTACCGGGAGGACCACTACCGCCAGTCACAGTGTACCGGGAGGACCACTACCGCCAGCCACAGTGTACCGGGAGGACCACTACCGCCAGTCACAGTGTACCGGGAGGATCATTACCGCCAGCCACAGTGTACCGGGAGGACCATTACCGCCAGCCACAGTGTACCGGGAGGACCATTACCGCCAGCCACAGTGTACCGGGAGGACATTTACCGCCAGTCACAGTGTACCGGGAGGATCATTACCGCCAGCCACAGTGTACCGGGAGGACCATTACCGCCAGTCACAGTGTACCGGGAGGGAGGACCATTACCGCCAGCTACAGTGTACCGGGAGGACCATTACCGCCAACCACAGTGTACCGGGAGGAGGACCATTACCGCCAGCTACAGTGTACCGGGAGGACCATTACCGCCAGCCACAGTGTACCGGGAGGACCATTACCGCCAACCACAGTGTACCGGGAGGAGGACCATTACCGCCAGCCACAGTGTACCGGGAGGACCATTACCGCCAGCCACAGTGTACCGGGAGGAGGACCATTACCGTCAGCCACAGTGTACCGGGAGGACCATTACCGTCAGCCAGTGTACCGGGAGGACCATTACCGCCAGCCACAGTGTACCGGGAGGAGGACCATTACCGTCAGCCACAGTTTACCGGGAGGACCATTACCGTCAGCCACAGTGTACCGGGAGGACCATTACCGCCAGCCACAGTGTACCGGGAGGACCATTACCGCCAGCCACAGTGTACCGGGAGGACCATTACCGCCAGCCACAGTGTACCGGGAGGACCATTACCGCCAGTCACAGTGTACCGGGAGGACCACTACCGCCAGTCACAGTGTACCGGGAGGACCACTACCGCCAGCCACAGTGTACCGGGAGGACCATTACCGCCAGCCACAGTGTACCGGGAGGACCATTACCGCCAGCCACAGTGTACCGGGAGGTCCATTACCGTCAGCCACAGTGTACCGGGAGGACCATTACCACCAGCCACAGTGTACCGGGAGGACCACTACCGCCAGCCACAGTGTACCGGGAGGACCATTACCGCCAGCCACAGTGTACCGGGAGGACCATTACCGCCAGCCACAGTGTACCGGGAGGAGGACCATTACCGCCAGCCACAGTGTACCGGGAGGACCATTACCGCCAGCCACAGTGTACCGGGTGGACCATTACCACCAGCCACAGTGTACCGGGAGGACCATTACCACCAGCCACAGTGTACCGGGAGGACCATTACCGCCAGCCACAGTGTACCGGGAGGACCATTACCGCCAGCCACAGTGTACCGGGAGGTCCACTACCGCCAGCCACAGTGTACCGGGAGGACCATTACCGCCAGCCACAGTGTACCGGGAGGACCATTACCGCCAGCCACAGTGTACCGGGAGGACCATTACCGCCAGCTACAGTGTACCGGGAGGACCATTACCGCCAGCCACAGTGTACCGGGAGGAGGACCATTACCGCCAGCCACAGTGTACCGGGAGGACCATTACCGCCAGCCACAGTGTACCGGGAGGACCATTACCGCCAGCTACAGTGTACCGGGAGGACCATAACCGCCAGCTACAGTGTACCGGGAGGACCATTACCGCCAGCCACAGTGTTCCGGGAGGACCATTACCGCCAGCTACAGTGTACCGGGAGGACCATTACCGCCAGCCACAGTGTACCGGGAGGACCATTACCGCCAGCCACAGTGTACCGGGAGGACGACTACCGCCAGCTACAGTGTACCGGGAGGAGGACCATTACTACCAGGCACAGTGTACCGGGAGGACCACTACCGCCAGCCACAGTGTACCGGGAGGAGGACCATTACCGCCAGCCACAGTGTACCGGGAGGACCATTACCGCCAGCCACAGTGTACCGGGAGGATCCCTACCGCCAGTCACAGTGTACCGGGAGGACCATTACCGCCAGCCACAGTGTAACGGGAGGAGGACCATTACCGCCAGCCACAGTGTACCGGGAGGACCATTACCGCCAGCCACAGGGTACCGGGAGGACCACTACCGCCAGCTACAGTGTACCGGGAGGAGGACCATTACTACCAGGCACAGTGTACCGGGAGGACCACTACCGCCAGCCACAGTGTACCGGGAGGAGGACCATTACCGCCAGCCACAGTGTACCGGGAGGACCATTACCGCCAGCCACAGTGTACCGGGAGGACCATTACCGCCAGCCACAGTGTACCGGGAGGACCATTACTGTCAGCCTCAGTGTACCGGGAGGACCATTACCGCCAGCCACAGTGTACCGGGAGGAGGACCATTACACTCTGACGCTGAACAAAGTGTACACTAAGGGGCTGTACACCCAGTAATTGTACACATTGTACAGTGATATAATATGTGGGCCCGTGTAGTGGGTAGTGTTGGAGAACATGGGGGGGGGGGCGTGTGCGTGTGTATTTACTATTTGTGCCTGAGGGATCGAGGTGTTAGCTCTTGGATCCCGCCTTTCTAATCGACGGTTGTCTGAAGTACTGACAAAGAAGTATTTTCTCTGCCACTCATAATTTCTGTGTACTCATTACTGGCCGCTTTGTATACATTGTTCTTTCCTCCTGTTCTGTGTTCTTAATGTTTCTTCCATGTGCTTTTGGTTCTTCTCTTTGTGTTGAGACAGTGAACAATGAGCTGATACTGGTTTTGCTTCTCCCTAGCCCTTAGTGGGGGTATAAATCTTTCTTCAGCTTCTTTGAGTTTGTTCGTTACGTCATCCACCAGGTCCTGTGTGTAGTTTCCTTTGAGTTCTCTTCTCCCCTTGTATTCTTCCCCCTCCCCCCATCCCCTAGGAATTCTCTGACCTTCTGGTATTCCCCTCTCCTGTATGCTAGTCTTATATTCTCCCCTCTGATACATCGTTGTATGGTATTCATTATCACTGTGAACAAAGACGAAAACCCAGTGATCATTGGCTCCTAATGGCATTTCATGGTCAATGCATTCAATATCCGTCTTATTTTAAGAAGATGACCAACCAGCCTAGCTGGTTGGTCATCACCCTTTCTGATTGTTTCCCTCAAGACATTGCAATAGGAAATTCCTCTCCTTCTATTTCTACAAGCTTTACTCTCCAGGTCTCGTCTCCTCCTCTTGGATTCGTTGTTTCCCAGTCGATTTGACCATAACTGAAGTCTCCATTACCAGGAGCTTACTTTCAGTCTATGGGCTGTCACCTCTTGGAGGATATTCAAACATGTTCTGTTTGTAATTTCAAATTCTTGCCTCGGTCTTCTGTGGTTCTTTGGACTTGGGTGGTTGTATATTACAGCTACAACCACTGGTGTACCAGTGAGTTTTTTATTTCTTCCTACGCGGGCCCTAAGCCTCTGGCTGGCCAACTAAGTGTTACTTGTTTCTTGTTTCTGTTTTACTTGGGCGGAGTATGAGTATTTAAGACTCGTTTGGTCGCTTCACTATGATTATACCCCATGTGTTTAACAACTTCTTCTGCACTGTTGAATCTAAGTTGACATCTTATTCGGTTTGTAACTGTGCGTGTAAGGTAATGTTCCAGTGGTCTGTCTGGCATTTCTCCACAGTGCTGACATTTCCTCTCATTTTCCGGAACCTTTAAGCCTATATCCCATGCACATGGGTATCCAAGCCTGATGCGACATAAGTGTAATTCTCTTGATCTACTGTTCCCTTTCATCAAACTAAGTGGTTCGTAGTTGGTTGAATTCTTGTACCAACCCAAAGATCCTGATGTTGCAACTGCTGTGTTGTGGTCACTGTACATCTTTTGCATTGCTATATTTCTAATGACTTTCTTAATCTGTAAAAGACTTGGTGGTATATAAATTACATTTCTTCTCTTACTTGCAAGTTTCGAAACTTCGTCTGCAATGTCATTTCCTATTATTCCCACATGATTTGGCATCCAGTTGATAAGAACCTGTAGGCCTTGTCGTTTGAGTGTTTGCATTAATGATAAAGATTTGTTATCAGATGTATGTTGTCACGTATGTGTTCTTGTTACAAGGTTTCAATGGTAGTTCTTGAATCTGTATTTATGATAACATGTTGTCGGTGTTCAGCAAGAGAAGAACATGTTCCAAAGCTTTTTGAATGGCCAGCATCGCTGTTTGTAAAGTTGAACACCCATTTGAGAGTCTCCAACTATTTACAGAGTTTCCTGCTTTAACTGCAGCTCCGGTTTCTTGTCCCTGCTGGTCTACTGATCCATCTATGAAGTATGTGAAGCTGTCGGATGCCAAGTTTGCTTCTATATGCATCTGTGCAATATTACGTAGCAGATGAGGATTAGTATGGTTCTTTTTCCTCCTTCAAGAGCCGTCCAACAAAATGATTCCGACAGTGCAGTTCCTGAAATTGTTTGCCACCTCTAAATAAATCCTTTCTTTGCCACCTCAAAAGAAAGAATGCAGTTTCGAAACCTCATCATTGCTTCTACTGATTTTCTCAGTGATACATCAAGATAATGTGATATCTTTGTACATTTGAAGAAAAGCCTTGCAAGTAGAACTTCTGGGCCACAGCCAGAGTGCATGTGGGGTCATGCCAGAGTGCATGGACCACAGCCAGAGTGCATGTGGGGTCATGCCAGAGTGCATGCAGGGTCATGCGTGAAACCCCTAATTGGGCTTCAGTGGGAGCCTCAGGGCCCCTAGAGTATTCAGTTGAGTCCCAGGTTGCTTTGCTTGTGCATGTCGTGGCAGAGTTTGTTATGACATATACATGAAAGTACGTGTTGGAAATAAACCAGCATATAATTACCATTGCATGTTAGGCATAGTATATACTAATCCTACTAATTTGTAAAATTGACATAAATTAATATTTTCCTATCTGCGAGTAATTTACCAAGTTCTTCCCACATAGAGGGGACCGTATTGCGTCAGATAATACCCAGCAGAGGTATACATATTGTCAACATGCCAGAGAATTGAATAATATTCTCGCCATTTGTCAGTTTTCTTTACAAGAATTAATACCTGACAATATAAATATTAGTGATCTAATAACAACGAGTTATCAACTAACGGATCATTATATAACAGTTTATCTGTTATCTTAAACTTACATGGAGGAAGCAGAAAATTCTCTCCATTTCTCGTTTAATAAGAACACTGTTCATAATAATATTTATATGACGAGAATTTAAATAATATATAACTCCCTATAGTTGCAACCCTATTCTCATTAATATATTAAGTAGAGCAATTACAAGGAAAAGAATTTTCCGTTTCAACTGAAATATGTTTGCGTGCGCGGCGAGACGGGTTGAGGGAGGAGGAGGAGGGAAGCTTGGCCACCAGACACAAGTACAGAGAGAGAGGTGACGTTTTCGCGAGCTATGCGGTCGGCCATTCCTATTAATCGGCCCTGGAGTGCATAATTACTCCATCAGCGATCCAAGGATTGCATCTGCGGACATCAATTACGTTAAGTGGTTTAGTTTTATTGTTCTGAGCTCTCAACATGTAAACTTTATCCTTAGTTCGTCGTTACACCACGCTCCCTCCTCTAAACTCAAGAACGTTCCCAGTGAACATAATTTACCCCTTCTATTAACCCAGAGTGATATAATCTACTGTGTGTAAAAATTTTTTACACCACATTGGGTTTCCAGGTGTGTTGAAGCAGCCTGAGGTGAGACCATTCCCACGCCACGCTAGCGGGTCACGTGACCCAGCAGGTTCTAGACGACGCCGTCGTCATCCACGCTACCGTTCACTGTCACAGCTAAGCAGCTGATCTTTTGTTAATTTACTAATTAACTTCTCATTAATTGTTGAGATTTAATAATATCACGAATTTATATTACATTTACATGACCTAGGAATTTAATCATATTTTTTATAGCCTCATGAACCTTTAGACAGGAACAGTTTTCTTGTCTAACATTTATTACTATATGATCTTGTCATTAACCAAATTATTGAATACTTATACAAATTATATTTCTTAGTAAACTTTAATAACCCCCTTTCGAGGAAGAACCAGCCTCGATTATGTGTACTAGGAGTAATTCAGCTTCTAATATTAACCCCCAATTGTGAAGTTTGGGAAGGTTCAACTCGTAATAATAATTATTCTTACAGTCCATTAATGTCAAACAAATAATTCTGGATGATTATATTATCCACAGACACTGGTATCTCAGTCCATTTTATTACACTAGTTATCTGTTTCCCTTTTCAGTAAAAGTAGGGTGGTCCTTCCAGTAATTCGATTCAATCAATTAAATATCATTATATTAAGAATTAGTTTTCCTTCACGACAGTACCCAGTGTGTTGGTTCGAATCAACATCATGGCTTCCACTGATTTTCTCAATATCACCTTGGCAATCATAGCAGATAGTCTGGGCCCTACTATTGCTATAACATCAAGGGCCTGTTCCCTTAGTCCTTCCTTTGAGTTCATCTGCTTTATTTGATAATCCATCAGAATTGGTGTTCCAGATCTTCAGTCTTCATTTTAGGCCTCTGAATGGCTAGTTTTCGTCCTAAATGATAGCTTGGCTTAGGCTCGTGATGGATGTGGGATGTGGAGGAAAGCAGGAGTGTGTCTGCTTTGAATTGGGCGTCAATCCTCCCTCCCTACTTTCTTCCTTCCTTTCGTCCCCCCTCCTTAAATTCTTCATTCCTTCCCAATCCATCCCTTTTGTCCTTCCTGCCTCCTTCTCTCCCTCCTTCCCACCCGCCCTCACTGTTCCTTCTCCCTCCCTCCCTCCCGCCCTCCACAAAAGTGCAACAGAAAATACAAATCAACAATCAGCGCAAATAATTACTTTTCTCTCGCTAATTAGGCTATTTTGTTTGTTTCCTGAAACGTCGTTCCCAGTTTTTTACTTTGGAATTTGTTGACATGTTTTAGCTATTGTTTATATATCTTTGTTTGTCTGTTTGTGTGTGTGTCTGTTTCTGTCTCTTTGTCTCTACCGTCTGTCTGTTTCTGTCTCCTTGTCTCTACTGTCTGTCTGTTTCTGTCTCCTTGTCTCTACTGTCTGTCTGTTTCTGTCTCCTTGTCTCTACTGTCTGTCTGTTTCTGTCTCCTTGTCTCTACTGTCTGTCTGTTTCTGTCTCCTTGTCTCTACTGTCTGTCTGTTTCTGTCTCCTTGTCTCTACTGTCTGTCTGTTTCTGTCTCCTTGTCTCTACTGTCTGTCTGTTTCTGTCTCCTTGTCTCTACTGTCTGTCTGTTTCTGTCTCCTTGTCTCTACTGTCTGTCTGTTTCTGTCTCCTTGTCTCTACTGTCTGTCTGTTTCTGTCTCCTTGTCTCTACTGTCTGTCTGTTTCTGTCTCCTTGTCTCAACTGTCTGTCTGTTTCTGTTTCTTTGTCTCTACTGTCTGTCTGTTTCTGTCTCCTTGTCTCTACTGTCTGTTTGTTTCTGTCTCTTTGTCTCTACTGTCTGTCTGTTTCTGTCTCCTTGTCTCTACTGTCTGTCTGTTTCTGTCTCCTTGTCTCTACTGTCTGTCTGTTTCTGTCTCCTTGTCTCTACTGTCTGTCTGTTTCTGTCTCCTTGTCTCTACTGTCTGTCTGTTTCTGTTTCTTTGTCTCTACTGTCTGTCTGTTTCTGTCTCCTTGTCTCTACTGTCTGTTTGTTTCTGTCTCTTTGTCTCTACTGTCTGTCTGTTTCTGTCTCCTTGTCTCTACTGTCTGTTTGTTTCTGTCTCCTTGTCTCTACTGCCTGTCTGTTTCTGTCTCCTTGTCTTTACTGTCTGTCTGTTTCTGTCTCCTTGTCTCTACTGTCTGTCTGTTTCTGTCTCCTTGTCTCTACTGTCTGTTTGTTTCTGTCTTCTTGTCTCTACTGTCTGTCTGTTTCTGTCTCTTTGTCTCTACTGTCTGTCTGTTTCTGTCTCCTTGTCTCTACTGTCTGTCTGTTTCTGTCTCCTTGTCTCTACTGTCTGTTTGTTTCTGTCTCCTTGTCTCTACTGTCTGTCTGTTTCTGTCTCTTTGTCTCTACTGCCTGTCTGTTTCTGTCTCCTTGTCTCTACTGTCTGTCTGTTTCTGTCTCCTTGTCTCTACTGTCTGTCTGTTTCTGTCTCCATGTCTCTACTGTCTGTCTGTTTCTGTCTCCTTGTCTCTACTGCCTGTCTGTTTCTGTCTCCTTGTCTCTACTGTCTGTCTGTTTCTGTCTCCTTGTCTCTACTGTCTGTCTGTTTCTGTCTATTTGTCTCTACTGTCTGTCTGTTTCTGTCTCCTTGTCTCTACTGTCTGTCTGTTTCTGTCTCCTTGTCTCTACTGTCTGTTTCTGTCTCCTTGTCTCTACTGTCTGTCTGTTTCTGTCTCCTTGTCTCTACTGTCCGTTTCTGTCTCCTTGTCTCTACTGTCTGTTTCTGTCTCCTTGTCTCTACTGTCTGTTTCTGTCTCCTTGTCTCCACTGCCTGTCGATGGATTTTAAAACATGAGTTTGGTTGTGTGGTCAAAATTACCCCCCCCCCCCCACAAGGAATCCTAAAATATTCCCCACTGGGGAATTCCTCCCTAGTTGAGAACCTGTGATTTATATCATCTTGAAGAGGGGGGGGGAGCCTCTATGGGGGGGAAGGGGGGGGGAGCCTCTATGGGGGGAAGGGGGGGGGAGCCTCTATGGGGGGGGGGAGCCTCTATGGGGGGGGGAGCCTCTATGGGGGGGGGATAGTGAGAGAGATTATGTAATGGTCAAGAAAAGTTATGAAAATAAAGCAAAATACAAATCAAGCATCGGAATAAAAAACTAAATAAAACAATATACTAGAAACAAATTTTCATAAATAAGGATGTAATGATAAATGGTGAAATATTGAAGCTCTACAATGGGATCGAACCCGCGCATGTGGGCGCCTCAGGCACCCGTACTACCATTCCTTCACTCATGAGGCAGTGCTCTTAATAGCACGTCGCATTTTGACGTACACTTTACCTAAAGCCAAAAACTATCGTACAAGACAATGGTAGTGACTCATCAGATTGACATAGTGTTCCGTTTTCTGTTCGTGGGTCGTCTGGTAGGTTAGGATAAGGGCACTTTAGAACGACGATTTCTTTACGTTGGTAATGCTGGTGAGAAATGGCTGTGGTCATAACCTTGAAACAATAAGTCACACGTTACATGAAGTAATTGTGAGTCTGTAAAATTCTGTAAAGTTGAGTCTGGTTCAGGATAATGTTTACCTCTTGTAGGAGACGTCCAGAAGCTTCACGAACATGGGGTAAGGTATTAACAGACGGAGGGGGGGGGGGGGTCTGGAGGTAGAGCACACTCACCCCATGCCTGGGTTCGAGTCCAGGTCAGGGAAAGTAGGCTGGACACGGATCCTAAACTGCTCGCCCCTATTCACCCAGCAGTAATTGGAAACCTGGTTGCAAAGAGATTGGCGGGTCGTGTTCCAGGGAAAACTTGTGGAGTAAGATTTAATATGAACTATGGGAAGGGAAAGCTGTTAGCCTGCTAACAGGCGTCACAACTCCAGTTAATACAACAATAAAAATAAATAAAAATGAATAGGGGAATGGATGGATGGGATCGAATCCCGTTCTCTTAATTTGCCACTACATATAAACTTCAACCTCCTAACCTAGCCAGAAACGTACAAACCCAAGCAGCCCACCAAACCTGTCGAGTTCAATGCAGAGAAAACGTAGATATATGTGAATCGTCACTTCTAATAGTAAGTTACATCTATAACGTTGGTTACCGTAACGTAAAAAACGTGACCTATTAGTGGAGAGCACATATTGGGTGCGAGAGGTTGGTGGGAGGGGAAGACGCCGCCTGAGAGCCCTTGTCCTTAAGGCTGTTTAAGCCTTTGTTGTCAAGGAGCCCCCCCCCCCCTCCCTCCCCGGCGGCCATTGTTACCCCGGCGCTGATGGATGACGCGGGGGTCTAACCACTCCATAACAACCAAGACAAATGGCTTACCTGTAGTTCAACAACCGTCTCCTTGCTCAGCCTGCAACAAAGGCGCCTCTGACAGCAACCCGTCATTTATAATTTACTGTCTCGTGCAATTCATCACAGTACAACATGCATCATCTCCTGGCTTTGGGTAAGAATACAGTAAGCTTCATCAATTTGTTGCGTTGTATATAAAGCATGAGTTCACTTCCCTATGGTCGATGTACATGTGGAACAATCGTTCGTGTAAATATGGAACCATCGTCCATGTGTATATGCAATAGTTGAACATGTACGTCTCTTGACCCAGCAATGCTCTGTCTTCAGCCAGCAATTTTTGAGTCCGAGGAAGCCACATCACCGAAGTGTCTGCCCCCCACGCTGGCGCTGAGACGACTGAGACCTTTGGCTCACGGCAGCCAGGACCATGTTCTCGTTATCTGATTGGCTGATGTCTCCCGTCTCTCATATTGGAACCAATCAGACTGTGCCTCACGTCATCGCATCTCTGATTGCCTCAGACAATAATGGGGCATAAATTATGATGGTTCTGAAATGCTTAAACGGGTGTCATTTGAACAACCCCATGAAAATACATAATGAAAAATATAGAATGAAAAATGTAAAACATAACTTAAATATTTGATTTAATAATCTAGTAAAATTTGAATGTCATTGGAAGATCTTTTGGGGATTGTTTTAAGTTTTAATGATTTGTTACCTAACATTTGTAATGCATCTATGTATGTTATTTATAAATATATATCATTCAAATATTGTAATTAATTGTTAAAATAATATAATTTACTGAAATACATTGACGTTCCCGCAATCGCTTCCGTCTCCACATGCCGACGTATCTATATAAAATATAGGTTGTCTGCCTGTTTGTTTTGCTGACTGTCCAGGTTTGGAGGCCAAACGCTTGGGGCTAGTCTCACCTAACTTTGCATGGTGAATACGGTAGGGTAGTTGACCAACATGGACGGATCGAGGTTGGTCCCATTGTTCCCATAAAAAAAAACAGTCTGCTCCCAGGGCGACCCCCCCCCCCCACGAAATTGGTACAGGAACATATATTATAGAGCCAAAACTCTACCTGAAAACCTTATGCGGTTGACCCGGTCACCGCACAGTACCCCATTCAGTATTATATGTATATATATATATATATATATATATATATATATATATATATATATATATATATATATATATATATAATATATATATATATATATATATATATATATATATATATATATATATATATATAAAGTTATATATATATTATATATATATAACTGAAAACTCACACCCCAAAAGTGACTCGAACCCATACTGCCAGGAGCACTATGCATCTAGTGAACACGACACCTTAACCACTCGACCATCACGATCGGAGTTTTCACTCGACCATCACGACCTGGGGTGTGAGTTTTCTGTTGCATGTATGCCTGGGGACCATTCAGGCTTGTTCATATATATATATATATATATATATATATATATATATATATATATATATATATATATATATATATATATATATATGTCGTACCTAGTAGCCAGAACTCACTTCTCAGCCTACTATTCAAGGCCCGATTTGCCTAATAAGCCAAGTTTTCCTGAATTAATATATTTACTATAATTTTTTTCTTATGAAATGATAAAGCAACCCTTTTCTCTATGTATGAGGTCAATTTTTTTTATTGGAGTTAAAATTAACGTAGATATATGACCGAACCTAACCAACCCTACCTAACCTAACCTAACCTATATTTATAGGTAAGGTTAGGTTAGGTAGCCAAAAAAAGCTAGGTTAGGTTAGGTTAGGTAGGTTAGGTAGACGAAAAAAAAAACATTAATTCATGAAAACTTGGCTTATTAGGCAAATCAGGCCTTGAATAGTAGGCTGAGAAGTGCGTTCTGGCTATTAGGTACGACATATATATATATATATATATATATATATATATATATATATATATATATATAAAGATTATGCTCGTTTTCAAAATGTCATTATGAATGGGTAATACTATTATAGGATCAAAACCCACACTTGTGTATAGGTAAAATTTATGTAAGGTAGTCTTAATGGCCAGCTGTCTCTCACACTCTCCTGAGTGCTTTGTCAAAGTCTGAGTGTGTGGTGAGGACCAGACTTACATCCCGACGTCTAATGAGGCTGCGTCTAATGATCATTAGTCGTTGATATGAACGTCTCGGCCTCGCCACACACTCAGACCTTCATAAAACACTCAGGAGAATGTGAAAGACTTGCTGTTAATTTCCTTACCTAAATTTCACCAATACACAAGAGTGAGGTTTTATCCCACATTATTATGTCTGTGTGAAGACGTAATAATTACTAATGGCTATTATTTTATGAGTGAATATTATAGTGCGTGAATATTATATAATGAATGAATATTATTATGAATGAATATTACATGATGAATGCAGGAAAGTAGCAGACTTCTCTCCTTCCCTCAGTTCCTCCCTTCCTTATCTCACTTTCTACATGCCATCATCTTTGTATTATCCTTCTCTCCCTCCTTTCTTCCCTCACCTCACCTCACCTCATTTCCTCTTCCCTCGATCTCTTCCCTCCCTCTCTGTCTGCCTCCCTCACACCTCACTTCCCCACCACCACCACCTCCCACAGCATGCCACCACCACCACCACCTCCCACAGCATGCCACCACCACCACCACCTCCCACAGCATGCCATCACAACCACCTCCCACAGCATGCCATCACAACCACCTCCCACAGCATGCCATCACAACCACCTCCCACAGCATGCCATCACAACCACCTCCCATAGCATGCCATCACAACCACCTCCCACAGCATGCCATCACAACCACCTCCCACAGCATGCCATCACAACCACCTCCCACAGCATGCCATCACAACCACCTCCCACAGCATGCCATCACAACCACCTCCCGCAGCATGCCATCACAACCACCTCCCACAGCATGCCATCACAACCACCTCCCACAGCAGGCCTCCACCACCACCTCCCACAGCAGGCCACCACCACCTCCCACAGCAGGCCACCACCACCACCTCCCACAGCATACCACCACCACCACCACCTCCCACAGCATGCCACCACCACCACCACCTCCCACAGCATGCCATCACAACCACCTCCCACAGCAGGCCTCCACCACCACCTCCCACAGCAGGCCACCACCACCTCCCACAGCAGGCCACCACCACCACCTCCCACAGCAGGCCACCACCACCTCCAACAGCAGGCCACCACCACCACCTCCCACAGCAGCCCACCACCACCTCCCACAGCAGGCCACCACCACCACCTCCCACAGCAGCCCACCACCTCCTCCCACAGCATGACACCACCACCACCACCTCCCACAGCATGCCATCACCATCACCTCCCACAGCATGCTACCACCACCACCACCCACAGCATGCCACCAACACCTTCCACAGCATGCCACCACCACCACCTCCCACACCATGCCACCACCACCACCTCCCACAGCATGCCACAACCACCAGCTCCCACAGCAGGCCACCACCACCTCCCACAACAGGTCATCAGCACCACCTCCCACAGTATACCACCACCACCTCCCACAACAGGTCATCACCACCACCTCCCACAGTATACCACCACCACCTCCCACAGTATACCACCACCACCTCCCACAGCATGACACCACCACCTCCCACAGCATGACACCACCACCACCACCTCCCACAGTATACCACCACCACCTCCCACAGTATGCTACCACCACCACCCACAGCATGACACCACCACCTCCCACAACATGACACCACCACCACCACCTCCCACAGCATGACACCACCACCACCACCTCACACAGCATGACACCACCCCCACCACCTCCCACAGCATGACACCACCACCACCACCTCCCACAGCATGACACCACCACCACCACCTCCCACAGCATGACACCACCACCACCACCTCCCACAGCAGGCCACCACCACCACCACCTCCCACAGCAGGCCACCACCACCACCTTCCACAGCATGCCACCACCACCAGCTCCCACAGCAGGCCACCACCACCTCCCACAGCTGGCCACCACCACCTCCCACAGCAGGCCACCACCACCTCCCACAGCAGGCCACCACCACCTACTCCCACACCAGGCCACCACCATCACCTCCCACAGCATGCCACCACCATCACCTCCCACGGCATTCCACCACCACCTCCCACAACATGCTATCACCACCTCCCACAGCATGCCCCCCACCACCACCTCCCACAGCAGGCCATCACCACCACCCACAGCATTCCACCATCATCTCCCGCAGCATGCTGTCACCACCTCCCACAGCATGCCACCACCACCTCTAAAAGAAGGCCGCCACCACCACCTCCCACAGCATGCCACCACCACCACCTCCCACAGCATGCCACCACCACCACCTCCCACAGCATGCCACCACCACTTCCCACAGCTTGCCACCACAACCTCCCAGAGCATGCCACCACCACCTCCCACAGTTTGCCACCACCACCTCCCACAGCAGATCAACACCACCACCTCCCACAGCAGATCAACACCACCACCTCCCACAGCAGGCCACCACCATCACCTCCCACAGCAGGCCACCACCACCTACCACAGCATAGTACCATCACCTCCCACAGTAGGCCACCACCACCTCCCACAGCAGGCCACCACCATAACCTCCCACAGCATGCCACCACCACCTCCCACAGCATAGTACCATCACCTCCCACAGTAGGCCACCACCACCTCTCACAGGAGGCCACCACCACCACCTCCCACAGCAGGCCACCACCACCTCTCACAGGAGGCCACCACCACCACCTCCCACAGCAGGCCACCAACACCTCCCACAGCAGGCCAACACCACTACCTCCCACAGCAGGCCACCAAAACCTTCCACAGCAGGCCACCACCAACACCTCCCACAGCAGGCCACCACCACCTTCCACAGCAGGCCACCACCACCACCTTCCACAGCAGGCCACCACCACCACCTTCCACAGCAGGCCACCACCAACACCTCCCACAGCAGGCCACCACCACCTTCCACAGCAGGCCACCACCACCACCTTCCACAGCAGGCCACCACCAACACCTCCCACAGCAGGCCACCACCAACACCTCCCACAGCAGGCCACCACCACCTTCCACAGCAGGCCACCACCAACACCTCCCACAGCAGGCCACCACCACCTTCCACAGCAGGCCACCACCACCACCTCCCACAGCAGGCCACCAACACCTCCCACAGCAGGCCACCACCACCTTCCACAGCAGGCCACCACCACCTTCCACAGCAGGCCACCACCAACACCTCCCACAGCAGGCCACCACCACCTTCCACAGCAGGCCACCACCACCACCTTCCACAGCAGGCCACCACCAACACCTCCCACAGCAGGCCACCACCACCTTCCACAGCAGGCCGCCACCAACACCTCCCACAGCAGGCCACCACCACCTTCCACAGCAGGCCACCACCAACACCTCCCACAGCAGGCCACCACCAACACCTCCCACAGCAGGCCACCACCACCTTCCACAGCAGGCCAACACCAGCACCTTCCACAGCATGCCACCACCAGCTCCCACAGCAAGCCACCACTACCTCCTATAGCATGCTACCTACACCTCCCAAAGCAGGTCATCACCCTACCTCCCTCAGCATGCCTCTACCACCTCCCGCAGCAGGCCACCACCACGTCCCACAGCACGCCACCTCCACCTCCCACAGCACGCCACCTCCACCTCCCACAGCACGCCACCTCCACCTCGCACAGCATGCAACCACCATCTCCCATAGCAGGTCATCACCCTACCTCTCTCAGCATGCCTCCACCACCTCCCACAGCACGCCACCACCACCTCCCACAGCTTGCAACCACCACCTCCCATAGCAGGCCACCACCACCTCCCACAGCATTCCACCTCCACCTCCCACAGCATGCAACCACCACCACCCACAGCATGCAACCACCACCTCCCACAGCAGGCTACCACCATCTCCCACAGTATGCTACCACCACCTACCACAGCATGCTACCACCACCTCCCACAGCTGGTCATCACCACCTCCCACAGCATTCCACCACCACCTCCAACTGCAGGCCACCACCACCCCCCACATCAGGCCACCACCACCACCTCCCACAGCACGCCACCACCACCTCCCACAGCATGCTACCACCATCTCCCACAGCAGGTCATCACCCCACCTCCCACAGCAGCCTCCCACAGCAGGCCACCACCACCTCCCACAGCATGCCGCCACCACCTCCCACTGCTGGCCACCACCACCTCCCACAGCAGGCCACCACCACCTCCCACAGCATGCCGCCACCACCTCCCACAGCAGGCCACCACCAACTCCCACAGCATGCCACCACCACGTCCAACAGCATGCCACCACCACCTCCCACAGCAGGCCACCACCACCTCTCACAGCAGGCCACCACCACCACCTCCCATAGCATATGCCAACACCACCTTCCATACCACGCCACCACCACCTCCCACAGCAGGTCACGACCACCTCCCATAGCATACCGCCACCACCTCCCACAGCAGATCACCACCACCTCCTCCCACAGCAGGCTTCCACCACCTCCTTCCACAGCAGGCCACCACCACCACCTCCCACAGCAGGCCACCACCACCTCCCACAGCAGGCCACCACCACCTCGCACAGCAGGCCACCACCACCTCGCACAGCAGGTCTTCACCACCTCCCACAGCAGGTCACGACCACCTCTCACAGCAGGACACCACCACCTCGCACAGCAGGTCTTCACCACCTCCCACAGCAGGTCACGACCACTTCTCACAACAGGCCGCCACCACCACCTCCCACAGCAGGTTACCACCACACTCACACCACCGTGCTGCCACATCCCAGCTCCCCTACACTATCCACCACACCACCACCACACCATCCTACCACCCTACCACCACCACCCCACCACCATACCCCACCACCACCACCACCACCCCACCTCACCACCACCACCCCACCTCACCACCACCACCTCACCACCACCACCACACCACCACCCCACCACCCTACCCCACCACCCCACCTCACCACCACCACCCCACTTCACCACCACCACCCCACCTCACCACCACCACCCCCACACCACCACAGCAGGCCACCACCAAACCACCACACCAACACCCACACACCATCACCACCACACCACCACCACCACACCACCACCACACCACCACACCACAGCACCACGCCACACCACCACACCACACCACAGCAGTCTCTCAGTGGTCACGCTCCGGATGCTTGGCTGAGCCATGAATATTAACCAGCGGTCAGCAACGACGTCCTCCTTGTCTCCCTGTGGGCGTGCGTCACCTCCCACGCCCACAGTGTCATCCTCCTTGTCTCCCTGTGGGCGTATTTCAACTCTAACACTCACACTTGCAGACACCCCACCAAGTGGGGTGACCATCTCCGCCCCTCCCAGTTTCCCACCCATCCCCCTCCCTACAAACACACACACAAATACACACGCACGCACACGCACAAACACACATACACACTAGTGGCATTATCTATACTCTACCCTGGTGACCGTTCACCCATCCCACCAACTTCCCATGCCTCTGTTACGCCCAGAGAGTACACCCATGACTCACCATGGGAACGTCCTGGTAAGGTCAGCCTGTGACCTCACATTCTGCTAGAGTTAACTGAAATATTATCTGACTCCACCCTAGTCAGTTTGTTCCTGTTTATGAATAATCCTGATGGTCTTGGCAAACAACTTATTGGTACATCTTGAGTGCTTTTTTGTACATCAGGGGAAGCTGACGCCCTGATGTGCTGACGAACTATTTAGGTGTGCAAAACACTTTTTCCTGTGTAGGCTGAATCAGCTGGGAACAGAACACCAGACTTTCCCACAACAGTGTAAAACGCCCCCCCCCTCCTGATTCAGTTGTATATATATACCCCTGTATGATAGTTAGGAGAGAGAGTGCTGGAGTGTCGGAGGCAGTGTGAGCCTCAGGAGACAGAGTGAATCCACCACACAGAAAGGCAGAGTGGTCTTAAGGTAATGTGTGTGATCTTTGATACGTTTACATGTCTAGATCCGGTAACAATTGCCAGTGTTAAAGTTGGGATTTATAGTTGGTGAATTTCATAATTTGTTCTAAATAAACTCATGTTAAACTTTTGGTCTGTGTCAAATGTTGGATCGTCTTAGCCTCTGGATATAGTTTGCTTACAACCGTCCCATAATTACTGACAGTTAAAGAAAGAGGACTCTTCAAGTCTAGCAAGGTTTCTTGCCTCATTGCTTCATATAGTTAATGGACAAGGCAGATGGTGGCAGCGTAGTTAATCTTGTGTAGCATTTCCTTGGAAGGGTACCAGTGTTCAATAACAAAGTGTTACCAAGTGCAACCAGTAGGAAGTGTTACGCATTATATATATTAGTATTTCCCCAGGCTACTCTCTACTCCCACTTACTCTCCCATCCTGCTCCTTCTTACCCCTCCCCCATCTCCTCCTTCCTCCTCCTCGCCTTTCCTTATCCTACCTCCCCCTTCCTGTGCGCCCCTCGTTTTCTGTTGCTCCACAGACGAGTTCCCCCTCCCCGTCCACGTTTTCTAAATCTTTCCTTTCCTCCATCCTTTATTCCTTCCTCTGCTTTACTTCTCACCATCAAATATAGCCTAGGATACAATAATTTTAGTTTTACAATTTTAGTGGTGTTACACCTCCCAAGACCTCCCAAGACTCTCCCCCCCCTCCCCCTTCCCATATACACAAACGCCCCCACACTCACACACCTATATATTATGTGAGAAATCTTTAAAGAATTCTGATAAAGAAAGAGATCTAGGGGTGGTTCTAGATAGAAAACTATCACCTGAGGACCACAAAAAGAATATTGTGCGAGGAGCCTATGCGATGCTTTCTAACTTCAGAATTGCTTTTAAATACATGGATGGCGATATACTAAAGAAATTGTTCACGACTTTTGTTAGGCCAAAGCTAGAATATGCAGCGGTTGTGTGGTGCCCATATCTTAAGAAGCACATCAACAAACTGGAAAAGGTGCAAAGACATGCTACTAAGTGGCCCCCAGAACTGAAGGGCAAGAGCTACGAGGAGAGATTAGAGGCATTAAATATGCCAAAACTAGAAGACAGAAGAAAAAGAGGTGATATGATCACTACATACAAAATAGTAACAGGAATTGATAAAATCGATAGGGAAGATTTCCTGAGATCTGGAACTTTAAGAACAAGAGGTCATAGACTTAAACTAGCTAAACACAGATGCCGAAGAAATATAAGAAAATTCACTTTCGTAAACAGAGTGGTAGACGGTTGGAACAAGTTAGGTGAGAAGGTGGTGGAGGCCAAGACCGTCAGTAGTTTCAAAGCAAGCACAAATAGGTGAGTACAAGTACACACACACACACACACACACACACACACACACACACACACACACACACACACACACACACACACACACTCTCTCTCTCTCTCTCTCTCTTGCTCCTGCACCTCTCTCTCCCTCTCTCCCTCTCTCCATCTCTCTTGATCCCCCATCTCTCCCCCTCCCTCTGTTCCACCTTCCTCCCTACATCTCTTCCTGTCTCCCTATCTGCCTAGCTCACCTTTCAGGCGTTGTTGACCAACTATACCCCTTATCACCCCCCCCCAGCATTCCACGCCCTGGCACTATCCAAATTCCCCCGCCCCCCCTTCTAAGCACAGCCCCTCCTTTCCACCCCCTATTCCCCCACTATTCCACTATCTCCACTCTCTCTCACCCCTTTCCACTCCCCCTCTCTCACCCTCAATCCACTCTCTCACCCCACTCTCCCACTCCACTCTTTCACCCCACTCTCACCTCTCTCTCTCCCACCCACTCTATATTTATCTCTTTATCTCTCTCTCTCTCTCTCTCTCTCTCTCTCTCTCTCTCTCTCTCTCTCTCTCTCTCTCTCTCTCTCTCTCTCTCTCTCTCTCTCACTCACCCCGCTTGCCCTCCTGACAAATCCTATCCCGGCATAACAGGAACAGGGGCAAGCATCATAGCCAGAGGTAACAGGGGAACAGGGAAAAGTCAAGGTGACAAAATGAAGGAAATGTTTGCCCAGATTTTGGAGGATATCAAGAGTAAGTTGCAGGGAATGATGCAGGAAATGAAGAATGAAATAAGCAACCTGAAAAGGGTGCTGACCGCAGCAAAGGAGGAGATTACAACCCTCAAAGAGAACAGTACTAAGGCTGAGACTCAGATAATCATCCAGGGAGAAGGTGGAAATAGTATATTGGAAGAGAATGCCACTATAAAAGCAACATTTGCAGAAATGCTAAAAAAAAATAACTCTGAAGTAATGTCCACATTGATGGAGGTGGCCATGAAAGCAGCCACCTCACAGGAAACGGCACACTCCACAAGCCAGCTGCTGGAAAGAAAAAGATCAGTGGTAGCTGTGGGTATTAAAGAGCAGGAAGGCTCCAATAGGACAGAGTGGAATGATAAGGACAAAGCGGCTGTGAATGAAATACTGATGGCACTAGAGATGGAAGGGGCTGAGCATAGCATTGAGAAGGTTTTCAGGCTAGGCTGGTACAACAAAGACCGAGACCGTGTACTAAAGATAGTGTTTGCAAACGAGAACACAAAAGAGAAGATTCTAACAAGGAAGAGCCACCTACAGTATGTGGGAGAATTTAAAAAAGTACTCCTCCAGAGGGACATGGCGAGGGAGGAGAGAACCATGGTGGCAGAAGCAAGGAAAAAGAGCAGAGCGAGAGGGGAAAACCAGAAAATCACAGCTCCCAACACATCCTCAGAGGTGAGAGGGGGAACCCACAATCAGCTACCCAGTAACACCAGAGGGGGAGGGCAACCCCACCACCCTCTTCTGCATAGAAATCCACCCGACCCCAAACCCTCCCTGCACCCACTCAAATGCTCAGCCAAATCTCCTTCCCCCCCCCCCCCACACCCCCATTCCCACCCTGCTACCCCTCCGCTCCTCCCATCATGTCCGCCCTCCCTCCTTTTCCTTCCTGTCCTACCTCCCCCTTCATCCCATACCCTCCCTGTCCCTCCGCCCCCTTCACTTGACCCACCACCCCTCAGCCCAGTATCCTCTGAGACCGTTATTCACCTCACAAGTCCTCACACCCATGGAACAACTTCCCCCAGACAAAACACTCACCAAGGAGGCGATTTGAGAAGGGACAGAAGAACGTGAGTCTCAAGGCAATGTACACTAACATAGATGGAATTACCTAGAAAGCAAATGAACTTGGAGAATGGGTACTAGAAGAAAACCTCAGACATAATAGCACTCACGAAAACAAAGCTAACGAAAACCATAACAAATGCAATGTTCCCACAGGACTATTATGTTATGAGGAAAGGAAGAGAAGAAAGAGTTGGTGGTGGTGTAGCTCGACTCGTAAGAAAAGGCTGGGATTTTGAGGAGATGGTTATTCAGGGCTGTGAAGGTTTCAGTGACTACATAAAAGGTGCCATAACAACTGGAGGACAAAAAATTATAGTCATAATAATATATAATCCCCCACCAAATGACAGAAGACCCAGACAGGAATATGATAGAAACAACATGACCACCATTAACATAATAGAGAGAGCAGCTTCTGTTGCCAGCAGAAATGGATCTGGACAACTAATCATGGGAGACTTCAACCATGGGAAGATAGATTGGTAGAACAGAGACCCGCATGGAGGACCAGAAACATGAAGAGCTAAGCTGCTGGACGTGGCAACAAGAAACTTTCTAAGCCAGCACATCAAGGAACCAACGAGAATGAGAGGAGAAGAAGAACCAAACCATGCTCGATCTGATATTTACCCTAAATGAGTTAGATATAAGGGAAGCTAAGATGGAAGCGCCCTTGGGAATGAGTGATCACAGTGTATTGAACTTTGAGTACCTGGTAGAGCTAGGAATTATCTCCACCAAACAAGAAAGAGGAAACAAAAGGCTGGCATACCGAAAGGGTAATTATGAGGAGATGAGAAGTTTCCTAAGGGAAATACCTTGGGACACAGACCTCAGAGCTAAGTCTGTACAAGATATGATGGACTATGTTACCCAAAGTATCAGCAGTAAACAGGTGCATCCCGTCCCAAAGGGAAAAATCCGAGAAGCAAAAGAAGAATCCCAGGGTATAATAGGGCATGTATGGAAGCAAAGGGACTGAACAAAAGGGCGCGGAGGAATAACAGAACACCAGAAAGCACAGAGAGATACCAGAGAACCAGGAATGAGTATGTTAGGGTGTGAAGAGAAGCAGAGAAAAATTATGAAAATGATATAGCAAACAAAGCCAAGACCGAACCAAAGCTACTCCACAGTCATATCAGGAGGAAAACAACAGTAAAAGAACAGGTAATGAAACTTAGAACAGGCGAGGACAGGTATACAGAGAAGGACAAAGAGGTGTGTGAAGAACTCAACAAGAGGTTCCAGGAGGTCTTCACAATAGAACAAGGTGAGGTCACTGTGCTAGGAGAAAGGGAAGTAAACCAGGCGGCCTTGGAAGTGTTCGAAATTACGAGAGAGGAGGTCAAGAGACACCTGCTGGATCTGGATGTTAGAAAGGCTGTTGGTCCAGACGGGATCTTGCCATGGGTACTGAAAGAGTGTGCAGAGGCACTTTGCTTGCCACTCTCCATAGTGTATAGTAGGTCATTGGAGATGGAAGACCTACCAGAAATATGGAAGACGGCGAATGTGGTCCAAATATACAAAATGGGCGACAGGCAAGAGGCACTGAACTACAGGCCAGTATCCTTGACTTGTATACCATGCAAGGTGATAGAGAAGATCGTGAGAAAAAACCAAGTAACACATCTGGAGAGAAGGGACTTCGTGACAAATCGCCAACATTGGTTCAGGGAGGGTAAATCTTGCCTGACTGGCTTAATAGAATTTTACGACCAGGTGTCAAAGATTAAGTAAGGAAGAGAAGGCTGGACGGACTGCATTTTCTTGGATTGTCGGAAAGCCTTTGACACAGTACCGCATATGAGGCTGGTACATAAGCTAGAGAGACAGGCAGGTGTAGCTGGTAAGGTGCTCCACTAGATAAGTACCTAAGCAATAGGAAGCAGAGAGTTACGGTGAGGGGTGACACCTCAGATTGGCGTGAAGTCACCAGTGGAGTCCCACAGGGCTCTGTACTCGGTCCTATCTTGTTTCTGATATATGTAAATGATCTCCCGGATGGTATAGATTAATTTCTCTCAATGTTTGCTGACGATGCCAAAATTATGAAAAGGATTAAGACAGAGGAGGACTGTTTGAGGCTTCAAGAAGACCTAGACAAGCTGAAGAAATGGTCGGACAAATGGCTGTTAGAGTTTAACCCAAGCAAATGTAATGTAATGAAGATAGGTGTAGGGAGCAGGAGGCCAGATACTAGGTATCATCTGGGAGATAAAATTCTTCAAGAGTCAGAGAGAGAAAAAGACTTGGGGGTTGATATCATGCCAGACCTGTCCCCCGCAGCCCATATCAAGAGGATAACATCAGCGGCATTTCGGGACGCCCCAAAGCGGAGTCTTAAGCCCTACACTATTCAATGTACTTATGAACGCCATTGCAAATATTGATTTTCCGGAAGGAACACAGCAAGTGGGATATGCAGATGATGTCCTAATACAAGCTCCCACCTTGGGAAAAATTGAACAGTCCATTGAACTCCTTGGAAGGAAATGTATTGAACTCGGTTTCACTCTCTCCACAAACTAGACGAAGGCATACTCCCATCACAAGCGGAGAGCAAATGAAGAACTGCAAATTAATGGTGTAACACTTGAATGGGTTGACCACTATCGGTACCTTGGCGTCACTGTCGGCTCTAACAAGGGGAAGAAAGAGGAGCTCAATCAACTCATAGAAACATGCAAAAGTCGACTCAGGGCACTGAAAGCTATGACCTGGAATGGACATGGAGCCTCTATTGCCGTGCTTAAAATGATGTACACAGCCTATGTGCGCTCCGTCATAGACTATGCCGCACCAGTTCTGTGCACCTACTCCCAAAGCGATATGAAAAGGCTTGAAAGCATTCAAAATGAAGCCATGACAATCATTCTTGGAGTTCCAAGAACTGCCAAAACGTCTAATCTACGAGAGGAGTTGTCCCTCCCCAGTGTTAAAAGCAGAATTAAGGAGCTGAATGCTAAGCTTGCAATTAGGATAGCCAGAGATCCCCATTACAATGATATTGCTAAGAAAAAACTGAGCTCTGTGCTACTTTCAGGGGGAAACAGGAGAAGCAAAAAATGGCATCACAGATCAGTCTGCTACCTCGAAGAGCTTCACCTGCTTGAGCAAGCCCGTGAGCTCCTGCCTGTAGAGAGGTTACCTCCCTGGGAGGATGACTCATGCAAGATTATCATCAATGAAATGGCAACGAAAAAATCCAACATGATACCACAAGAAATGAGGCACAAGTATCTTGAGGAAATTTATAAAGAAGCCGGAGATGAACTAGATCAAATCTATACTGACGGGTCATCTAATCCTGTCAATGGCAGGGCTGGTGCAGCATACACGGTAATTAAGGATAATACTTTCCAACGCAGAAATGAAGAAAAAGCACGTATTGAGAACTATGCCTCTTCAACGCAAGCAGAGCTAACTGCCATTGTTATGGCGTTAAGGTTTCTTGAACGGAACACTAATGGTGCAGTGATTTGCACTGATTCAAAAGCAGCACTGCAAAGCCTAAGTAAAAATCGGGCAGAAAATCTTGCAATAGTCGCTGAAATTAAGAGAGCTGTGAGAGTACTTACCAATCAGGGAAGAGTCATCAAGTTTCTGTGGATCCCCTCCCATGTTGGAATATGTGGGAATGAACGAGCAGATGTGCTGGCTGCTGAAGGCGCTGAAGGAGACCATATTGAATACTTCATACCCAAGACTCTTCTACAAATTAGAGGTATTGTCAGGCAACATCACCGTGACAAGGTAACTGAGGAAAGGAGGATAGAAGCACAAACCAGTGAATCTGTACGATGGTACAACATGGTTGCAGCTGGCAATCCCAATCATTATGGCCGAAGAGGAGGAGGACGAGGGAGAGAATCAGTAATAGCGAGAATCCGTCTTGGATACAAATATCCATGGAGATATGGAATGGAAACAACAGTTGATCAGCGAAGTTGCAGAATCTGTGGTGAGAGTGATGGACACCGCCTTGACCACTATCTACGTGAATGTGAACACCTGAGAGACATCAGAAGTATGTGTAGAATAATAAACCCCACATTGTTTGAGTTAGGAAAACACTATTTGTCAAATATTGATACTGTTCTTAAAAGATTTCCCCATTTTGCACCCGCAAGATAACGTAAGCTTTTAAGGGTTGACAGATGTTAATCTTCTTGTTTGAGGAGCTGTTCACTTGAGACAGTTAAGCAAGTCCCAGCTGTGTCTGGGTACAAGTGACAGGATGAACAACCCAGCGGGTTTTCTTCCTATTGGGGAGTGTTGTACATGCTGCTATGGCGGTGTGTCCACTCACAAGATGAGTGGCGCTGCCCAATACTGTCACTATGGCGGTGTGTCCACTCACAAGATGAGTGGCGCTGCCCAATACTGTCACTATGGCGGTGTGTCCACTCACAGGATGAGTGGCGCTGCCCAATACTGTCACTATGGCGGTGTGTCCACTCACAGGATGAGTGGCGCTGCCCAATACTGTCACTATGGCGGTGTGTCCACTCACAAGATGAGTGGCGCTGCCCAATACTGTCACTATGGCGGTGTGTCCACTCACAGGATGAGTGGCGCTGCCCAATACTGTCACTATGGCGGTGTGTCCACTCACAGGATGAGTGGCGCTGCCCAATACTGTCACTATGGCGGTGTGTCCACTCACAAGATGAGTGGCGCTGCCCAATACTGTCACTATGGCGGTGTGTCCACTCACAGGATGAGTGGCGCTGCCCAATACTGTCACTATGGCGGTGTGTCCACTCACAGGATGAGTGGCGCTGCCCAATACTGTCACTATGGCGGTGTGTCCACTCACAGGATGAGTGGCGCTGCCCAATACTGTCACTATGGCGGTGTGTCCACTCACAGGATGAGTGGCGCTGCCCAATACTGTCACTATGGCGGTGTGTCCACTCACAAGATGAGTGGCGCTGCCCAATACTGTCACTATGGCGGTGTGTCCACTCACAGGATGAGTGGCGCTGCCCAATACTGTCACTATGGCGGTGTGTCCACTCACAGGATGAGTGGCGCTGCCCAATACTGTCACTATGGCGGTGTGTCCACTCACAGGATGAGTGGCGCTGCCCAATACTGTCACTATGGCGGTGTGTCCACTCACAGGATGAGTGGCGCTGCCCAATACTGTCACTATGGCGGTGTGTCCACTCACAGGATGAGTGGCGCTGCCCAATACTGTCACTATGGCGGTGTGTCCACTCACAGGATGAGTGGCGCTGCCCAATACTGTCACTATGGCGGTGTGTCCACTCACAGGATGAGTGGCGCTGCCCAATACTGTCACTATGGCGGTGTGTCCACTCACAGGATGAGTGGCGCTGCCCAATACTGTCACTATGGCGGTGTGTCCACTCACAGGATGAGTGGCGCTGCCCAATACTGTCACTATGGCGGTGTGTCCACTCACAAGATGAGTGGCGCTGCCCAATACTGTCACTATGGCGGTGTGTCCACTCACAGGATGAGTGGCGCTGCCCAATACTGTCACTATGGCGGTGTGTCCACTCACAAGATGAGTGGCGCTGCCCAATACTGTCACTATGGCGGTGTGTCCACTCACAGGATGAGTGGCGCTGCCCAATACTGTCACTATGGCGGTGTGTCCACTCACAGGATGAGTGGCGCTGCCCAATACTGTCACTATGGCGGTGTGTCCACTCACAGGATGAGTGGCGCTGCCCAATACTGTCACTATGGCGGTGTGTCCACTCACAGGATGAGTGGCGCTGCCCAATACTGTCACTATGGCGGTGTGTCCACTCACAGGATGAGTGGCGCTGCCCAATACTGTCACTATGGCGGTGTGTCCACTCACAGGATGAGTGACGCTGCCCAATACTGTCACTATGGCGGTGTGTCCACTCACAGGATGAGTGGCGCTGCCCAATACTGTCACTATGGCGGTGTGTCCACTCACAGGATGAGTGGCGCTGCCCAATACTGTCACTATGGCGGTGTGTCCACTCACAGGATGAGTGGCGCTGCCCAATACTGTCACTATGGCGGTGTGTCCACTCACAGGATGAGTGGCGCTGCCCAATACTGTCACTATGGCGGTGTGTCCACTCACAAGATGAGTGGCGCTGCCCAATACTGTCACTATGGCGGTGTGTCCACTCACAGGATGAGTGGCGCTGCCCAATACTGTCACTATGGCGGTGTGTCCACTCACAGGATGAGTGACGCTGCCCAATACTGTCACTATGGCGGTGTGTCCACTCACAGGATGAGTGGCGCTGCCCAATACTGTCACTATGGCGGTGTGTCCACTCACAGGATGAGTGACGCTGCCCAATACTGTCACTATGGCGGTGTGTCCACTCACAGGATGAGTGGCGCTGCCCAATACTGTCACTATGGCGGTGTGTCCACTCACAAGATGAGTGACGCTGCCCAATACTGTCACTATGGCGGTGTGTCCACTCACAAGATGAGTGGCGCTGCCCAATACTGTCACTATGGCGGTGTGTCCACTCACAGGATGAGTGACGCTGCCCAATACTGTCACTATGGCGGTGTGTCCACTCACAAGATGAGTGACGCTGCCCAATACTGTCACTATGGCGGTGTGTCCACTCACAGGATGAGTGACGCTGCCCAATACTGTCACTATGGCGGTGTGTCCACTCACAGGATGAGTGGCGCTGCCCAATACTGTCACTATGGCGGTGTGTCCACTCACAGGATGAGTGGCGCTGCCCAATACTGTCACTATGGCGGTGTGTCCACTCACAGGATGAGTGACGCTGCCCAATACTGTCACTATGGCGGTGTGTCCACTCACAGGATGAGTGGCGCTGCCCAATACTGTCACTATGGCGGTGTGTCCACTCACAGGATGAGTGACGCTGCCCAATACTGTCACTATGGCGGTGTGTCCACTCACAAGATGAGTGACGCTGCCCAATACTGTCACTATGGCGGTGTGTCCACTCACAAGATGAGTGGCGCTGCCCAATACTGTCACTATGGCGGTGTGTCCACTCACAGGATGAGTGGCGCTGCCCAATACTGTCACTATGGCGGTGTGTCCACTCACAAGATGAGTGGCGCTGCCCAATACTGTCACTATGGCGGTGTGTCCACTCACAGGATGAGTGGCGCTGCCCAATACTGTCACTATGGCGGTGTGTCCACTCACAGGATGAGTGGCGCTGCCCAATACTGTCACTATGGCGGTGTGTCCACTCACAGGATGAGTGACGCTGCCCAATACTGTCACTATGGCGGTGTGTCCACTCACAGGATGAGTGGCGCTGCCCAATACTGTCACTATGGCGGTGTGTCCACTCACAAGATGAGTGGCGCTGCCCAATACTGTCACTATGGCGGTGTGTCCACTCACAGGATGAGTGACGCTGCCCAATACTGTCACTATGGCGGTGTGTCCACTCACAGGATGAGTGACGCTGCCCAATAAACTCGCCCCTCGGGGCAAAATTTAAAAAAAAATAAATCAGCAGTATATGCCAGGCTGGCCAACATAAGAACGGCATTCAGAAACTTGTGTAAGGAATCATTCAGAACTTTGTATACCACATATGTCAGACCAATCCTGGAGTATGCAGCCCCAGCATGGAGTCCATATCTAGTCAATGATAAGACTAAACTGGAAAAGGTTCAAAGGTTTGCCACCAGACTAGTACCCGAACTGATAGGTATGAGCTACGAGGAGAGACTACGGGAATTAAACCTCACTCCGATCGAAGAAAGAGTTAGGGGGACATGATCACCACATTCAAGATTCTCAAGGGAATCGATAGGGTAGATAAAGACAGGCTATTTTACACAAGGAGCACACGCACTAGGGGACACAGTTGAGAGGCGGGCCGAAAGAGCAAAGTTCAACCCCCGCAAACACAACTGGGCGAATACAACTTGGTGAATACAGGTGGAAACTGAGTGCCCAAATGAGCCACGGAGATATTAGAAAGAACTTTTTTAGTGTCAGAGTGGTTGACAAATTTTTTTTTGAGATATATACAAGAGTTGTTACATTCTTGTACAGCCACTAGTACGCGTAGCGTTTCGGGCAAGTCCTTAATCCTATGGTCCCTGGAATACGATCCCCTGCCGCGAAGAATCGTTTTTTCATCCAAGTACACATTTTACTGTTGCGTTAAACAGAGGCTACAGTTAAGGAATTGCGCCCAGTAAATCCTCCCCGGCCAGGATACGAACCCATGACATAGCGCTCGCGGAACGCCAGGCGAGTGTCTTACCACTACACCACGGAGACTGGAATGCATTAGGAAGTGATGTGGTGGAGGCTGACTCCATACACAGTTTCAAGTGTAGATATGATAGAGCCCAATAGGCTCAGGAATCTGTACATCTGTTGATTGACGGTTGAGAGGCGGGACCAAAGAGGCAGAGCTCAACCCCCCAAGCACAATTAGGCGAGTACACGACGCTCCTCTCCCACAGTCAACAGGGAACCCTCACAGCACCACCTGAACCTTTAACTGTTACCTGAGGGGTGTCTGTGGGTGAGTGTGGGCCCTGATGGTCACTGTTGTCACACACCTGTGGGTGACAGTGTGGCCCTGATGGTCACTGTTGTCACACACCTGTGGGTGACAGTGTGGCCCTGATGGTCACTGTTGTCACACACCTGTGGGTGACAGTGTGGCCCTGATGGTCACTGTTGTCACACCTGTGGGTGACAGTGTGGCCCTGATGGTCACTGTTGTCGCACACCTGTGGGTGACAGTGTGGCCCTGATGGTCACTGTTGTCACACACCTGTGGGTGACAGTGTGGCCCTGATGGTCACTGTTGTCACACACCTGTGGGTGACAGTGTGGCCCTGATGGTCACTGTTGTCACACCTGTGGGTGACACAGTGGCCCCTGATGGGTACACTGTTGTCACACCTGTGGAAGCTCTCCCCACTCTACCGTTGTCTACTTTACTGTTGCCATTGCTATATTATACTGTTAACAGGAGCGGCCCAAATATCCCTCTCCGTTCTTATTGTAACGATTGTTTCCTTCTTGTGAGTTACTTTCTTACCCACTTCTACCCCCTGATACACCAGCCTATTGTGACTCTCTGTTTCCTCCCTGGGAGGTACTCTCCTACCCTCATACAACCGCCTGCTCCTCGTGTGTGAGTCTCTTGCGTGGATCTCTCAAACACTTTCTCTCATTTTATCCTAAAACTTAAATTAGTTTTTTAACAAGATTTTTGTTCGGTGAAATTCGTCAGTGTAATGCTTTCGTCAAGACCCTTTTTGCCACTCACCTTAATATCTTACATGGGATGCTTGTTAGTGACAAGTCCACTGGTTCTGGTCTCCACCGCTTGTGGATGTAATTAGGCAACACGTTAACTCTTTCCCCAGTGCCTGGTAGTTGAGCGAGGGGCAGAATATCAGTGCTGAGGGACTACACCAGGGCTCCGGCTGACTCCTTCAGTACTGACGCGGACATCCTGCTTATATGGCTTTGGCTTTCAGCATGTCTAGTGTCATTACCTGTCTCCTTACTTATAATAGCACTTCTGTTTCACTAAGTCATTAATGAGGACATACGTATGTGTACACACTAGTGCGTGTGCACACTAGTGCATGTGCACAATAGTGCATGTGCACAGTAGTGCATGTGCACAGTAGTGCATGTGCACAATAGTGCATGTGCACAGTAGTGCATGTGCACAGTAGTGCATGTGCACACTAGTGTGTGTGCACACTAGTGCATGTGCACACTAGTGCGTGTGCACACTAGTGCGTGTGCACACTAGTGCGTGTGCACACTAGTGCGTGTGCACACTAGTGCGTGTGCACACTAGTGCGTGTGCACACTAGTGCGTGTGCACACTAGTGCGTACATGCGCACGTCTGTGCATAAAGCACACTGTCATATTTTGCAGACAAAATGTGAGCAAAACTTAAGATGAAAGAATCTTGGTAGCCAAGCTGAAACACTCGCCTCTATGAGCAGGAAGAGTAAGGCTGGGAGTTGCGTGCAGACCAGACTACCCAGCTCAGTACCTTAAGAATAATTAGGGACAAGAGGGTGTTATGCTCAGAGTGCGTGACGTCACTCATTAGTTAGATTGATTTTCTCCCCTCAGAGTGACAAGGAATGGTGAAGGAGTGGTCGTAAGGTCGAAAATACTTCGAAAGTTTTCGATATAAACGAGCCTTATGGGCCATGTTTTGTAGCATCTTACGACCCGAGTCTCCCCCTCTCCTTCCCTTCCCACAAAGAATAAAGAAAATGACGAGAGAAAAACACCAGGAATTATATTTTGACACGCTGTTTGTCGCCACTCTGATTGCTGCACTCTGATTGCTTCACTGTGATTACTTCACTCTGATTGCTTCACTCTAATTACTCCACTCTGATTACTTCACTCTGATTGCTTCACTGTGATTACTTCACTCTGATTGCTTCACTCTGATTGCTCCATTCTGATTACCTCACTCCAATTACTCCACTCAGCTTCTACTCCCAGAGCCCGGCCTGAGGCCAGGCTCGACTTGTGATAACTTGGTCCAACAGGCTGTTGCTTGGAGCGGCCCACAGGCCCACATATCCACTACAGCCTGGTTGGTCCGGCACTTCTTGCAAGAACTTATCTAAGTGCCTCTTGAATACATCCACCTTTGTTCCAGCAATATTTCTAATGCTTGCTGGGAGGGTGTTGAACAGCTGTGGACCTCTGATGTTCAGACAGTGTTCTCTGATTGTGCCTATGGCACCTCTACTCTTCACTGGTTCTATTCTGCATTTCCTTCCGTATCTTTCGTTCCAGTATGTTGTTATTCTACTGTGCAAATTTGGGACCTGGCCTTCAAGTATCTTCCATGTATATATTATTTGATACCTTTCTCGTCTCCTTTCCAAAGAGTACATTTTGAGAGCTTTGAGACGGTCCCAATAATTTAGATGTTTTATCGTTTCTATGCGTGCCGTATATGTTCTCTGTATTCCCTCTAATTCAGAGATCTCTCCTGCTCTGAAAGGGAAAGTGAGTACCGAGCAATACTCAAGACGGGACAGCACCAGTGATTTAAATAGTATTAGCATTGCTGTGGGGTCTCTGGATTTGAACGTTCTCATAATCCATCCTATCATTTTCCTGGCCGCCGCTATATTTGCTCGGTTATGTTCACTAAATGTCAGGTCGTCAGACATCATAATTCCCAGATCTTTTACATGTTGCTTTCCTTCTATGAGTAGGTCTGATTGTGACTTGTACCCTGTGTTTCGTTGAAGTTCCTCGTCTCTACCATACGTAAGTACCTGGAACGTGTCACCATTAAACATCATGTTATTTTCATTTGCCCAGTCGAAGACCTTATTAATATCCGCCTGCAGTTTATCAGTGTATTCTTCAGAGGAAATTTTCATGCTGATTTTTGTATCGTCTGCAGAGGCTCCAGAGTCTCAGATGACACGTAACTGTGACTAGTAGTTTTATCTATATCCGAGATAAGAATGAGAAATAGCAGCGGTTCAAGGACTGTGCCTTGGGGTAGAGAGCTTTTTTACTGCACTTGGGCTTGATCTTATTTGATTGACCGTCACTCTCTGCATTCTGTTTGACAGAAAGTTGAAAATCCAACGCCCCACTTTACCCGTTATTCCTATTGATTTCATTTTTCAGGACCAGCGGCTGTGTGCATGTTGGTAAGTTATCTTTCCAAGTCTTCCGAGTTCGTGTTAATATTAGTTATATTATCTGCGGCTTGGATGTCATTCATAAAGAAGTTGTCCGGATCTTTAACTGTCATGTTGCTGTCAACTGCTAAACATAGCCTCATACTGGCCTCTTACAATCTCACTAAGAAGTCACTGTTATGGAGTGTCAGTCACTGTTATGAAGTGTCCAGTCGATTATTATGAATTGGCCAGTCGACTGTTATTAAGAAGTGTCAATCAACTGTGTTATGAAGTGTCAGTCGACAGTGTTACTGGACAGGTGGTCACAGTACAGTGTGCGTCTGGGGCGTGATCCTTTGCGTCATGGGTTCGAATCCTGGCCGGGTCGTTTAGAGTTCTTATTGAGCTATGGCTCACGCGTGTAAAAAAAATATATATATATATATATATATATATATATATATATATATATATATATATATATATATATATATATATGTATATATATATATATTATTATTATTAAATATGACCGAAAAAGTAAGATTAATAATTCTAACACGAATTTTCTCAATCTTTCGTACATTTCTTTTCACTGTTGGTGGTAATTCAAAAATCAATTCTCCAAAATTCATTTTTATTTCTAGTCTGACGCGACACTTGAGCGCGTTTCGTAAAACTTATTACATTTTCAAAGACTTTAGTTTACACATACACAACTGAATAGAACTTACACATCTCCGATTTGTTTATATCTACATTTGAGTGAGGTGGATGGGGTGAGGTGGTATTAATAGGGTATTATTTCATCAACACAAGACAGAACACGAAACAATGGGTATTGAATGGAAGTGATTGTAGAAAGCCTATTGGTCCATATTTCTTGATGCTTCTATATTGGTGCGGAGTCTTGAGGTGGGTAGAATATAGTTGTGCATTAATTGGCTGTTGATTGCTGGTGTTGACTTCTTATGGCTGTTGATTGCTGGTGTTGACTTCTTAATGTGTAGTGCCTCGCAAAAGTCAAGCCGCCTGCTATCGCTGTATCTATCGATGATTTCTGTGTTGTTTACTAGGATTTCTCTGGCGATGGTTTGGTTGTGGGAAGAGATTATATGTTCCTTAATGGAGCCCTGTTGCTTATGCATCGTTAAACGCCTAGAAAGAGATGTTGTTGTCTTGCCTATATACTGGGTTTTTTGGAGCTTACAGTCCCCAAGAGGGCATTTGAAGGCATAGACGACGTTGGTCTCTTTTAAAGCGTTCTGCTTTGTGTCTGGAGAGTTTCTCATGAGTAGGCTGGCCGTTTTTTTTCTGGTTTTATAGTAAATCGTCAGTTGTATCCTCTGATTTTTGTCTGTAGGGATAACGTTTCTATTAACAATATCTTTCAGGACCCTTTCCTCCGTTTTATGAGCTGTGGAAAAGAAGTTCCTGTAAAATAGTCTAATAGGGGGTATAGGTGTTGTGTTAGTTGTCTCTTCAGAGGTTGCATGGCGTTTCACTTTCCTTCTTATGATGTCTTCGACGAAACCATTGGAGAAGCCGTTGTTGACTAGGACCTGCCTTACCCTACAGAGTTCTTCGTCGACTTGCTTCCATTCTGAGCTGTGGCTGAGAGCGCGGTCGACATATGCGTTAACAACACTCCTCTTGTACCTGTCTGGGCAGTCGCTGTTGGCATTTAGGCACATTCCTATGTTCGTTTCCTTAGTGTAGACTGCAGTGTGGAAACCTCCGCTCTTTTCCATGACTGTTACATCTAGAAAGGGCAGCTTCCCATCCTTTTCCATCTCGTAAGTGAAACGCAGCACGGAACTCTGCTCGAATGCCTCCTTCAGCTCCTGCAGATGTCTGACATCAGGTACCTGTGTAAAAATGTCGTCAACATACCTGCAGTATATGGCCGGTTTCAAGTTCATGTCGACTAAGACTTTTTGCTCGATGGTACACATGTAGAAGTTTGCAAACAGGACACCTAGGGGAGAACCCATGGCGACCCCATCTACTTGCTTATACATGTGCCCATCCGGGCTTAAGAAGGGTGCCTCTTTAGTACAAGCTTGGAGTAGTTTCCTTAGCATATTTTCTGGTATGTCAAGAGGAGTACAGGCTGGATCACGATACACTCTGTCGGCTATCATCCCGATTGTCTCGTCCACAGGTACGTTGGTGAACAGTGATTCTACGTCCAACGAGGCTCTTATCCCTGTGGCCCGTGTGCCCCGCAGTAAGTCAACAAATTCCTTTAGTAAGATTAATAATTCTAACACGAAGTTTCTCAATCTTTCGTACATTTCTTTTCACTGCTGGTGGTAATTCAAAAATCAATTCTCCAAAATTCATTTTTATTTCCAGTCTGACGCGACACTTGAGCGCGTTTCGTAAAACTTATTACATCTGAAGAGAACCTCTGAAGAGACAACTAACACAACAACTATACCCCCTATTAGACTATTTTACAGGAACTTCTTTTCCACTGCTCATAAAACGGAGGAAAGGGTCCTGAAAGATATTGTTAATAGAAACGTTATCCCTACAGACAAAAATCAGAGGATACAACTGACGATTTACTATAAAACCAGAAAAACGGCCAGCCTACTCATGAGAAACTCTCCAGACACAAAGCAGAACGCTTTAAAAGAGACCAACGTCGTCTATGCCTTAAAATGCCCTCTTGGGGATTGTAAGCTCCAAAAAACCCAGTATATAGGCAAGACAACAACATCTCTTTCTAGGCGTTTAACGATGCATAAGCAACAGGGCTCCATTAAGGAACATATAATCTCTTCCCACAACCAAACCATCGCCAGAGAAATCCTAGTAAACAACACAGAAATCATCGATAGATACAGCGATGGCAGACGGCTTGACGTTTGCGAGGCACTACACATCAAAATGTCAACACCAGCAATCAACTGCCAATTAATGCACAACTATATTCTACCCACCTCAAGACTCTGCTCCAATATAGAAGCATCAAGAAATATGGACCAATAGGCTTTCTACAATCACTTCTATTCAATACCCATTGTATCGTGTTTTGTCTAGTGTTGATGAATTTAATACCCTATTAAATACCACCTCACCCCATCCACCTCACTCAAATGTAGATATAAACAAATCGGAGATGTGTAAGTTCTATTCAGTTGTGTAACTAAAGTCTTTGAATATGTAATAAGTTTTACGAAACGCGCTCAAGTGTCGCACCAGACTAGAAATAAAAATGAATTTTGGAGAATTGATTTTTGAATTACCACCAACAGTGAAAAGAAATGTACGAAAGATTGAGAAAATTCGTGTTAGAATTATTAATCTTACTTTTTCGGTCATATTTAATAATATATGTCTACAGGAAAGACTGCTACCAAAATATACTAATATATATATATATATATATATATATATATATATATATATATATATATATATATATATATATATATATATATATATATATATATATATATATATATATATATTATATATATTACACCGACACCTGCCGCTAATATCTGAAAGCAAAAAGTAAAACTACTTAATTTAACTGATAAAGTTAAGAGGAGCGAGGCTACTTGATCATGGTCACGGGTCTAAAAAGTGTTTCAAACACTTCTTTCTTCCTTCAAGTTTGTGAACTTTTGGTAAAAGGTCCGATGCATCTTTTTCTGGAGTGTGGCCTCAAGATATTACACCCGGGGAAGCCTAGGGATGAGGGCAGGTCTATTACCCCCAGGGAAGCCTAGAGATGAGGGCAGGTCTATTACCCCCAGGGAAGCCTAGGGATGAGGGCAGGTCTATTACCCCCAGGGAAGCCTATAGATGAGGGCAGGTCTATTACCCCCAGGGAAGCCTAGAGATGAGGGCAGGTCTATTACCCCCAGGGAAGCCTAGGGATGAGGGCAGGTCTATTACCCCCAGGGAAGCCTAGGGATGAGGGCAGGTCTATTACCCCCAGGGAAGCCTAGAGATGAGGGCAGGTCTATTACCCCAGGGAAGCCTAGGGATAAGAGCAGGTCTATTACCCCCAGGGAAGCCTAGAGATGAGGGCAGGTCTTCCTGCAGAGGTCTGGTGGAGTCATCCCAACACTCTGTTATCTAACACTGGGAGGCCGTATGGCTGCTTAAGGATGGTAGTACAAAATATTGGTCTTTGCGTGTAAAATAAAAGGTTCGTGTTTGTTATTATTAACTATGTAGAGGGACTTATCTGAAAAAGTCAACAACCAAAGGTAACTTCTCTTAGACTTACTTTAGTACATGTATATACTACGAATTAGGTTTTGTACTATTAAAAAATGTACCGAGTTAGGCCTATTAATAATTATATTATGCCTTTTATTGCTTATTTAGGTCAAAGAAAAGTTAATGTAAAGCCTGTTTCAGTTATTGTTATCCCAGATACCATTTTAATTAATACCTACTGAATTTTTTTCACACGAATTTTAATTCATAATTGCTGCGAAATGTCCAATAATATTGACTAAATAAAATTAAGACAATTAGCAAGAACTTGCCCGGTGAACGGCCTCTAATAACAAGAGTATTACAATAACTGTAATAACACAAAATTTATTTGTGTATGGACTAGTTGTGCGCACGCGCGCGTGCGTGTGCGCGTGCGTGCGTGCGCGCGTGTGTGAACTCCAATTAGTTATGCTTGCATGGGTTGAGCTCTGGCTCTTTGGTCCCGCCTCTCAATTGTTAATCAACAGGTGTACAGATTCCTGAGCCTACTGTGGTCTATCATATCTACATCTGAAACTGTGTATGGAGTCAGCCTCCACCACATCACTGCCTGTATCTGCTGTGTGTGCGCGGGCGAGAGAGTGACGCTATGTGCTACTCTGACTCCAGCTATGGTAAGGTCAAGACCAACAATACGGTCCCGGCATCAGGCTCAGCCGCAGTGAATGTTGTAAGTAATTATCAAAGGAAGGCAGCAAGCTGTGGCAATTTGTAGGAGTAAATAACCAGAGGACAGCACGGAGCACATTAGCAGCACGCAACACCAGCTACTGCAGCGTGTCATGCACCAGGAGCCATATCTGCCAAGGGACTCGTTATTGTACAAATAAACTGGAATTTACGTATTCTGTATAACGAAACGCTAACATCTCCTTGTGGAAATACGAATATTGCCGAGAACGTATGTCCCTGATTATAGCATTCTTAAGAAATAAAAGGATTTTTTATCAATCATCTATTCTGGCTCTCTCGGTTTATATATAATTCTAGCTGTACCCGGCCACGCGTTGCTGTGGCTCAGCAACGCATGTTCGTTGCTGACCCACAACAACCTTCCCGTCTCTCCCAGTCCTCCTTACCATTCCCCCCCATCCCCTCCCTTCCCCATCCTCTCATTCTCCCAACCATTCATCACACCCCCCGTCCCTTCGTCCTCCTCACCATTTCCCCCCTCCCCCGTCCCTTTGTCCTCCCCACCATCCCCAACTCCATCATCCCCACGTCCTCCTAACCATTCCCCACTTCACCGTTCCCTTGTCTTCCTCACTCTCTCCCACTCCACCCGTCCTCTCTACCATTCATCTCTTTCCCCGTCTCTTCGTCCTCCCCACCATCCCCCACACCCCTGTTCCCTTTTCCTCCCGACGATTCTCCATTCCCCTGTCCCGTCGTCCCCAACTTCCCCAACTCCCCCATCCCCTCGTCCTCCCCACCATTACCCCTTCTCCCTGTCCACTCATCCTCCCCATCTTCCCCCATTCCCATCCTCTCGTCCTGCCCACTATTCCCCACTCCTTCATCAGATGCATTCCCAAATGATCAGATGTTCCCAACAGAAAATTGGGAACATCAAGTGATCTGATGTTCCCATCACTGAAATATAAGAAAAAGTTAAAAAATTAAATGAAAATATGAAAAAATAAAAAAATAAATGGATACTCACAAAATAAACAATATGGTAAACAACACAGCTCAATTCCAATGCAATTCACACAAAATAATTAAATCAAAATGAAAATAAATCAAAATCTATGAAAATTAAATTTATCAATGCAATTAGAAACATTGAAATGTAATTGTAACATATTTAGTATAGTATGTGTGTTGCTCTTACATGCAACAGATAGCGCTGTTACGCTTCTCAAGAAAAGCATAGTTTTACCTGTCACAGGTGTTACATCTATTCTTGTACTTACAAAATGAATGGTATGGTAAACAACATAGCTCAATTCCAACACAATGTCACACAAAATAATTAAAAAAAAAAATCAAAATCTATGAAGACAAAATTTATCAATGCAATCGGAAACATTGAAATGGAATTCGTGACATATTTAGTATAGCGTGCATGTTGCTATTATGTGCAACAGATGGCGCTGTTTTTCAAAAATGCATGTTTTTACCTGTTTACCAGGTGTGGCATCTATATAGTAGGTACGTAAAAAGACGTGCCTATTCGAATGCAATGTTGTGTCAAAATTTTAAAGCAATCGGTGAAGAACTTTCGAAGATTACAGCGTGTGTTGATCTTACATCCAACAGATGGCACTGTTTAAAAAAAATCATGTTTTTTCTGTCACAGGTGAGGCATGCATATAGTAGATATATAAAAAGATGTATATTTGAATGCAACTGAGTCAAAATTTCAAAGCAATCGGTAAAGAGGTTTCGAAGATTTCCCTCAATTGAAAAACACACGAAAAACACAGTTTTGTTTTCAGAAAAAGCATGTTTTTTTACCGTCACAGACGTGACATCTATATAATATGTATATAAAAACCTGCTCGAATGCGAATGGAACGTTGTGTGAAAATTTCAAAGCAATCGGTGAAGAACTTTCGGAGATTAGCGGTTATGAACAAACAAACATTTCCATTTTTATTTATATAGACTAGCTGTACCCGGTCACACGTTGCTGTGGCTCAGCAACCCATGTCCGTTACTGAGCCACAGCAACCTTTCCCCGTCCCCTCATCCTCACCACTATTCTCCCCATCCTTCGTCCCTTTGTCCTCCCCTCCATTCCCCACTCCAGCATCCCCTCGTCCTCCTAATCATTCCCCCACTCCACCATCCCCTCATCCTCCCCACCATCTCAGATGAGATGGTGGGGAGGACGAGGGGATCTCACCTTCTCCCCTCCCCATCTCGCCAAGACGTCGTGACATCTCCGGCACCTGATTGACCAGGTGAGGTCACGTGCCAGAAGTGACCAATGACGAGAGCCCTCGGGCGCTGTGACGTCACGAGGCGGAGGGCTCTTGGGGCGGCTGGCGGCTGGGTGGGAGAGAGTACGCCACGAGCCGCCCTAGAGTGAAGTCGCGCTCGAGTGAGCTCCGGATCTAGAGAGCCCTTACCAGTAGATTTAAGCTTTGCTTCGATACTGCAGACAGTGTGGGAGGCCATCCAACTTCCGTGGAGTGCCCAGAAGCAAGGACGGGCTGGATTAGAGAGCCAAGAGCTCTATCAAGAGTCTGCAGCAGACGAACGTTGGAGCTGGATACGTCTGGAACGCCCAGCAGACCACGTTACACATATCAAGCGAGAAGCTACAGCCGGGCCAAATCTACTGGAAGTGAAGCGAGGGGAAGCTGTACTGGACTGCGAGGTGCCGACAGTGCCAGTGAGAGTGGAGGACGACGACGGATGTACCTGTTTCCAGTACCCCGGAGAAGAGGAGGAAGGCAGTACCTATCAGGAGTGAGCATGGCGAGGACGCGATACCACGAGCACGACGGAGGAACCTGTGTGTGTGGGAACTGATTGTCAGGAGACCAGAAGCCAGGTCCAGGAACCTCAACATCCCTCAACAGAGGACGAATCGACTTCGTGGTTGGAATTAAGTAAGGTAGATAATTGTCCCCTCCCTTTACCCCTTTTGATCAAGGTGAGCTAGGGTATTTTATATATTGTGAACATTTCTACTTATCATTTTATTGTGTAAGTGACAGAGTGTTAGGCTAGGAACCAAGAGCTCATGTAGGCGTGATGATGGTGGATCATAAATGTGTTGATGCGGTGATGTTAGTGATCCTGGAGGTAGTAGCTGGTTTGCAAGGAGCCAGCAACGAACTCTGAAATCTCCAGCTGATTGCGTTGCCAAAGGTGTGGGTGTGTTGACCAGACCACACACTAGAAATTGAAGGGACGACGACGTTTCGGTCCGTCCTGGACCATTCTCAAGTCGATTGTGATGAGGACAGGTAGGGACAGGCATTAAATAGGCAAGAGAGAGCTGACGCCGTCTTGTAGAATCGGCTCTTATTAACAATGTACCCAACATGAACTTGAGTCCTGGCTTTGTTGCTGTGGACTCTTCCCTTTCACAGTATATACTCAAATGCTCTAATCTTTCTAACAAACGTGACTTAACATAAGCTTTCCCCCTTCCATTTCTTTCTTTCTCTTTCCCTTTCTTTCTCTCTTCTCCCTTTTTCTGTTCATTGTCTTCTACGCTCCCTTGCTATCCTCTTCTTATTCCTATTACTATCTCCTTCGGTGGTTGTAATAGGAGCTGCCTCGTATGGGCCAATAGGCCTGCCGTCGTCGTCCCTTCAATTTCTAGTGTGTTCGTCTGGTCAACATACTTCAGCCACGTTATTGTGACTCATCGCCTGCATATGGATACCACACGTACGCGTCTTACTCTGTTTAATTTCTTTGATGCTCTACCTTCCTTCAAACGGCCTTTTCGCGCCTTTGAATCTTCCCTTCTTGCCGCCAAGCGTCGAAAGAACCAGCTCAGGTTTCTTAAAGACTGTCTTGCTGAGCAAGTTCTCCCTCATTCTTTATCTCACTTTCTCCAGTTCAACACTTCGGGATCTCCTTTCCCTGAACATGCCCGCCTTCTTCTTCAAGAACTTATTCATGCCACCTCCTTGCAAGTTGACGAGGCTTTTCTTGCTGTTCGTCAACAGCAACGCTTTCTGTCCTCTTCTCTTCCCAGTGATCTATGCAATATCATTTTTCCAATTGCATTTGACACTGCTCACGTCTCCTCTTCCCACCACTCCTCCACACTACACAACAAACTTCAACGCCTGATCTCCAACAGTCCTTGGGCCAAATACTCTCTCTCTGACTGTGTTACCAACCTTTCGTCCTACTCTCTTTCTAAGCACCAGCAAGAACTTCTTGGTCTTGGTCTGTCTTTTGCTACTTCCCCTGGCCCACGCTGTGGCATTGATCTCATTAGTTCCTTTGACAGGTTTGTCAATTCTAACTCTAGTACTCTTTCGGACCTGTCTGCCTTTAGAGGGGCCCTTATCCCCGTTCTTGACAGCTTGTTTTCTAAAAATAACCACCTTCCTCGTCGCTTCCAGCTTGCCCTTGCCTCCCTGAAATCTAACAACTCTATTCTTATCCTTCCTTCAGACAAAAGCAATTCGGTGGTTGTCCTTGACCGTGAGGACTACCTCCGAAAAGCAGATGTCTTGCTCTCTGACTCTCACACTTATGCTCCTCTGACTTCTAACCCTTTGGATCGCCTCAAAACTTCCTTTAACCGCAAACTAAGACAGCTCTCTAGTCTTTGCCCTCCTGACTTTGATCTCATTAAACGTTTCCGTGTCATCTGCCCTTCTCTTCCTTATTTCTATGGTCTTCCTAAGACTCATAAACCTGGTGTTCCTCTTCGTCCTATCATTTCTTCACGGGGCTCTGTCAGCTATCCTCTTGCCTCCTGGCTCGCTAAAACCCTGACACCTTACCTTGGCACTTTTTCCCCTGCCCACCTTCGTCACTCTCAGGACTTCATAGAAAGACTGCGCCTGCAACCCTCTTGTAAAATGCTTAGTCTTGATGTCGACTCTCTGTTCACTAATGTTCCGCTCGATGACGTTCTCTCTTTCCTCAGACAGAAGGCGTCAGAGGGTCTCCTTCCTCTCCCACTTCCCACTGACGTTTTCCTCGATCTCATTAGACTCTGTGTTGAATCTAACTCTTTCTCTTTCAACGGTAAATATTACACTCAAACTTTCGGTGTCGCTATGGGTTCCCCTCTCTCCCCTGTTCTTGCTAATTTCTACATGGAATACTTCGAAACTGTTCTTCTTCCTTCTATTGATACTCGTCCCTCTCTCTGGCTTCGCTATGTTGATGACATTTTTGCTTTATGGCCTCATGACCTTAATCTTTTCCAGCCTTTCCTCGCCTCTCTTAACAATCTGGCTCCTTCTATCCATTTCAAAGTTGAGTGGGAATCTAATTCCCTCCTTCCTTTTCTTGATGTTCATGTTCACAGCTCTGTGTCTGGGTTCTCTTTCTCTGTCTACCGTAAACCCATGCATAGTGGCATGTACATTCACTTCTTTTCCTACCATCCTCTTTCTGTTAAGAAAAGTGTCCTCGTCTCTCTCTTCCTCCGCGCTCTACGCATCAGCGACCCTCAGTTTCTTGATTCTGAAATTGCCTTTATCTACAAATCATTCTCTCGCCTTGGTTATCCTTTGCATTTCATCAACTGTGCCCACTCTCAAGCTAAACGAAATTTCTTTCATCCTAAACCTGCTTCCAACACTAGTAGCACTGTACTATGCCTTCCCTTCATATCTGAACTCAAAACTTTTACCAATACCTTTCGTCCTCTTGACATTAAACTCGCCTTTCGACAAACTAACACACTTCGTAGCAATCTAGTTCACACTGCTCCTCCTGCTTCTAATGCTGCTGGTGTCTACTCTATTTCCTGTTCATCTTGTCCTCTCCAATACTTTGGCGAAACTGGCCGTACACTGAATGACAGACTTAAAGAACACAAGAGAAGTGTTATGTCTGCAGACACTAACAATGCTCTCTTCTGCCATGTGAGGGATTCTAATCATCCCATTGATTGGTCTTCCTCCAAAATAATCTTTCCTGCCTCTACTCTACACAGACGCCGTCTTGTAGAATCGGCTCTTATTAACAATGTACCCAACATGAACTTGAGTCCTGGCTTTGTTGCTGTGGACTCTTCCCTTTCACAGTATATACTCAAATGCTCTAATCTTTCTAACAAACGTGACTTAACATAAGCTTTCCCCCTTCCATTTATTTCTTTCTTTCTCTTTCCCTTTCTTTCTCTCTTCTCCCTTTTTCTGTTCATTGTCTTCTCCTACGCTCCCTTGCTATCCTCTTCTTATTCCTATTACTATCTCCTTCGGTGGTTATAATAGGAGCTGCCTCGTATGGGCCAATAGGCCTGCTGCAGTTCTCATTACTACTATCCCCTACACCTGACTTTCCTCCTCAGCTCTCTCTTGCCTATTTAATGCCTGTCCCCTACCTGTCCTCATCACAATCGACTTGAGAATGGTCCAGGACGGACCGAAACGTCGTCGTCCCTTCAATTTCTAGTGTGTGGTCTGGTCAACATACTTCAGCCACGTTATTGTGACTCATCGCCTGCTCAGCTGATCGTATGGCCAGAGGCGCGAGATGTGTCCTGCCGCCTGAAGGGTGGATCCAGTCAGCTGACCAGGTTGCCAGAGACGTGTCATGACGAGTGTTGCCGACAGCGGACGATATCCACTTATAGACATTCCTAGCTGCCATTTATATGTATGTATATACCTTTTCTTTAGTAAAATTTTAAACTAACTAATGAGTTTACATGAGCCTCCATTCTCTAGCGCTATATTTATGAGTGAGATCATTTTATGAAACCTTGCACTGCACGTGATATTGCATCCTAAATTAAGATAACCAATAAGACCACTGACGTGTTGCTGGGACACAAACCTAAACATCAAGCTGGCGACCTCAGAGCAGACCAGATATTAAAGAGAGAACCTCCCAGTGTCAGAACGGGCAGGTTCAGGTGAGTTATAGGAGGCTTGAACCTTCCCACTCGCTAGGGGTGTATAAGGCCAGCTCTTGGCAGACTGGGGGAGCCCTGGGGCAGACAGTGGCGCCAGGAACTGAGGGCTAAGACCCGTGGGAGCAATCCCAACCACAGGATGGAAGGGGATGAACCTTGATAATATATATATATATATATATATATATATATATATATATATATATATATATATATATATTGTGACGCGAAAGTGTTGGAGTGTAGATGTTCGGCAGTCCTCCAATGGCAGGTGTCAATGCCTAGTCATACTTACAAAAAAAAAGATAGACTGCTTGCCTGTTTGTCTGTGGTAAAGTAAGGGAAGACACGCAAAACACAAAGTATGAACAATGAAATTTTAATTAATATAGAAAACAAATTATAAACAAAGACAATCCCTTGGCAATGTACAGTGCAAACAAACAAGTCAAAAACAATATAACATAAATGAATAATAGGGATGAAGTTACTCTACAATAATATAAAGTTAAAGGTGAAAAATAATCAGGTGCTGAGAATATGGTGCTAGCTGTGAGAGATCCACCTGATACAGCATATATCAGTTAGTTGTTCACTGCTTGAGAGCACAAGGATATTCTGACTTCAATGGCTGGATCAAGCCCAGACATCGACTCAGGTAGAGGGCGCTGAGGTGCAGTGTGCAGGTGTGCAGTCGGCGAGTCACCAATCAGAAGCAGGCAGGCTGGGAAGGGTAGTTGGCTGGTTGATGATGAGCCGGCATGGAAGGAATGGAGTAGGGGGTGAGTCTTGGGTACGTTTTGCCTCCTGGTCAAAACGTTTTGTGCTACTGGTAGACGTATCTTGAAGGTAGCATCTTATTCTTGTATAATATACGTAACTTCATGTAGAGAAGAGCAGGCTCAATGTCTCTTGAAAGAGATTATCGTTACAACTCTCCCCCAAAGCCTGCACTCACGGGTGAAGTTACGTCTTCAGGTGGTAGAGTGGTAGGTGGAGCTGTCTCTACCTCATAAACTCTGGAGAGGGCGTCTGCTATGATGTTGTCAGAACCTTTGATGTAGAAGATCTCCAGGTTGAAATTCTGCAGATATAAAGCCCATCGTAGAAGCCGTTGATTGTTGAATTGGGCTTGCTGCAGGAAGCATAAGGGATTGTGGTCCGAGTAGATGGTGGTAGACCGAGCACCTTGCAGGTATGATTCAAAGTGCTGCAAGTTCAGGACGATGGAGAGTAGCTCCTTTTCGATCGTGCTGTAATTCTTCTGGTGTGGTTTTATCTTGTAGCTGTAGTAGCTAACAGGTAAAACATCCTCGCCTCGTTGTTGCATCAGGACACCCCCGATGCCGGTACCACTGGCGTCGACATGGAGGATGAAAGGCTTCGTGATATCTGGCGAGGCGAGAATAGGATTAGAACAAAGCAGGAATTTAAGTTGTTCAAAAGCAATGGTCTGCTGAATGGTCCAATTATACCGTTGCTTTGGGCTGGTTAAAGTGATCAAAGGTGTCGCCACCGTACTAAAATTCTTCACAAACCTACGGTAGTAGGAAACAAGACCAAGGAAGCGCAGGAGCTGCTTCCTGGTGGTAGGCTGTGGGTAATGCTGGATGGCTTGGGTATGTATGTTTAACGGAGCTATGCTGCCACTCCCTCTCTCATGACCAAGATAACGCATTTTACCTTTGGCAAAGGTGGACTTGCCCAAGTTGATGGTGAGGCCGGCTGTCAAGAGCTTGGCAAACAATCGTTGCAGCTGGAGCAGATGTTCGCTCCAGGTGTTGGTTGCCACAACGATGTCATCCAAGTAGGCGTAGGTGTTATCTAAGCCCTGGATGACGCGGTTGACAGCTCACTGGAAGGTGGCCGAGGCATTACATAGTCCAAAGGGAAGGCGTTCGTATCTTGCGGTTTCGGCACCAAGATGCAGGGTGAGGCCCAAGAGGACTCACAAGGGGTGGCCAGCCCGTGATCCAGGAGGTACTGTTCCTCAGCACGCATGACTTCCTTTTTGCTCGGGCTGATTCTGTAGAAAGGTTGACGAATCGGCCGGGTGTCAGGGAGTAGCTGGATGTCGTGCTGAACCACATTACACTCCTGTGGATCATCGCCGAACAACTTCTGATGTTCCTTGAAGATTCTAATGAGAGGAGCACTATTACTGTCCTGCAAATAGGTATGAAGATTATTAAGGATTTCCGAGTTGGAAGGCACTGACTCAGTGTTAGTGCTTTCGGGAGAAGAAGTAGGGAAGGTCTCACTGTGGAGGTATGGACCTTTAAAGGTGGATAATGATACCAACACAGTAGGGGGAGTACCTTGATACTGCTTCAGGAGGTTGACGTGGCACAACTGGGTCTTCCGCCGCCTATCTGGAGTTTCAAGAACGTAGTTGTGATTGTTCCTGCACTCCTTGATGCGGTAAGGTCCTGAAAATTTGTTTTGCAATGGAGAACCTGGGATAGGAAAATATGCCAACACGAAGTCTCCTGGTTTAAATTTCCTTAGTTTGCTGCGTTGGTCAAAATGAGTCTTCATCCTCTCCTGAGCTTTCAATAGATTGTCATTACCAAATTTACGCACTCTCTCTAGAATGTGTTTTAAGTTTTGAAGAAACTGAGGCTCATTCTGAGGGTCACTGAAGGTGGCATCACGTAGAGAGTCCTTGAAAGCTTTGAGAGGAGTACGGCACTTACGTCCGTAGAGCATCTCATAAGGAGATACTCCTAGAGACTCAATGGTGAGACTTCTGAAAATGCACATAATGAGGTCAAGTTGTTTATCCCAGTCCTTCTAGGTTTCATTGCAAAATTTCTTTAGGAGTGCTTTAATAGTCTGATGACTACGTTCAAGAGAACCCTGTGAAGCAGGATGATAGGGGCTGGACAGTACCTGTGTGATGTTGAACTCTTCCAGTGTCTTCTTGAAGACATCACTGGTGAAGTTGGCGCCACAGTCACTTTGAACCTCTCTTGGAAATCCATACTGGGTGAAGATCTTCATTAGTTGTTTCACCACCGTAGCAGCCGTAATTTTCTTTCCTGGAACTGCTATGGGGAATCTGGTGGTAGGACACAAGATAGTTAGTATATAGGCGTTGCCAGAACTGGTCCGGGGTAAAGGACCAACACAGTCTATGATGAGTCTGTGGAAAGGTTCCGCAGGCGCCTGAATCGGAGTCAATGGGGCCTGGGGAATAGAGATGTTAGGTTTACCTGCCATCTGATATGTATGACACTGTTGCACGTAACTTTTGACGTCCTTAACCATACCTGGCCAGTAGTAGTCTTGTCTGATTTCGTGGTAGGTTTTGTTAAAAACATAGTGAGAAAGAGCTCCGTGGGCCAGGTGTAGAATATCGGGCCGTAGGCTGGTGGGAACCACTAGTTGTTCGACATTTGCCCAATCGTCGTCCTCCTTCAGCTTACTGGGTCTGTATCTGCGGTAGAGCAACTGATTCTCTAGGAAGAACCCAGGGATAGTGTCAGGTTGAGTCTCAGCCTGGAAGAATAATGGTGTTAATGATTGATCTTCCCTCTGTAACTTACGGAACTCCAAACTGGTAAGATTCGGTGGTAGATTCTGAGGGTCTTGAGGGACGGCGGTAGCAGTAGAGTCAGCTGGTTGCGGGCGTGCAGCTTGTGCACGGGTGGTCACCAAAACCGGAGGAGAAACTTTATCACTTTCTTGAACCTTTGCTGGAACATATTCAAAGATGGGATTATCCATTACAGAGGTACACACCTGGGGTTTGTCCATGATGATCAGGTTAGACGGTTGCAGATCTTCTGCCAAGTCGTTGCCCAGGAGAAGTTGCACTCCAGGCATGGGAAAAGGCTTTTGCCTGATGGCGACATGGACTTCACCGGTCACGAAGGAACAATCCAGGTGGACTCTGGCGAGTGGATACGGAGTAGTAGCAGTGAGGTCAGTGATAAGGACGGTTTCCCCAGTGTAGGTGACGTTAGGCATAGCCGATTTCAATATAATGGACTGAAGAGCCGCTGTGTCCCTCAAGATCTTCAATTTGAAACGTCCCTCCGAATCTTTACCGTTGGTAGAGACAGTTCCAGGATATAGGTGTTTACTGAAGAGAGAAAGATCATTACCATGAACACCAACACTCATCACAGGCTTACCGGACTTAGGAGGAGTCTGTTTGGGTTTAGTAGATTCATTGCTCTTGTATTGTGCTTTCCCACATCTATCTATGGTATGTCCATAGAGTTTGCAATACTTACAATACAATTTAGAGCTTGCTTGATCTGTACCTACTTTGTCATAACTATACCAAGACTTCTTACTGGGAGGTGGTGATGGTGTAAGCCGGTGGATGAGGCTGTAGGTGTCAGCCGACTTCGCACATTTGATGTAGTCGGTTTCTTCTTTATCTGCTAAATATAAACGGACGGAAGGGGGAACACGTCTCAAGAATTCCTCAACTAGCATAATTCAGTCCTCTTGGCACGACATAAGGTTCCTATTTCACCTGCTGGATCGTTACGAAAAGCTTGGAGACGAAACATGGTGAAAGATAGCAAATAAATGTACACGAATATAGTTGTGATATGGTAAATGTAAGAAACAGGACAGGTTGGCAACTGGTAACTATCCTGTGGAATTTTAATCTTTAACAATTAACGTTAATTTTAAGATGGTAAATGATTAGTCAATCAAAATCGCAGGAAATCTTGTACCCGGTACTCAATGTAAGAGAATAAGGGCAAGAAAATCCTACTAAATAAGTGAAACTGAGTTTCTAAAACAAATGAAACATTTAATTGCTCCAAAAGTGAATTAGGTAGTCCAAGAATGTAGGCATACCTTGCCGAGTCTCTATAGGACATAAGCAAGGGTTTCCCACTGAATGAAATATGATACTTACAGAATTAGCGAACTTTGTGCTCTGTAAAAAGAAAGCTAATTCCCTACCTAAGTAAATACCATCATCTCTGACCGACGTGTAGGGGTGCGAGTGTCAACTGGTGACGATAACTGCTGCTGAGGTCCCAACTCAGCAACGAAGTCCGTGCTTGAGGAACTATGGCCCTCTTATCCTCCTTCGGTCGGATTGCAGAAGATAGGGTGCTTTGACCCGAAGACAAACCAAAGTACCAGGGTACCCAAAATGATGATCTGTCTGAGATTGAGAAATATCCTAGGGACAAAAGGTGGAAAACACGAGTAATAACATGGAGGGAGGGATGACCAATTATGAGAATGACTGAGGCCTCCAGTCACCACGTAATCCAAAGTTATCTCACACTCATCATATGCTACTCTCGGAATGCACAATACACACAGCACCATATAAATATGAAAATTAATGATATATTGAAAGGCTACTTTAGCAAAGCGAAGTACGCTTACCACAAATTGACGTTCTGGTGAAGCTCCTAGGAGAGGCCCCCATTAATATGTGACGGGAAAGTGTTGGAGTTGATGTTCGGCAGTCCTCCAATGGCAGGTGTCAAAGCCTCGTCACACATAAAACAAAAAGATAGACTGCTTGCCTGTTGTCTGTGGTAAGTGAGAGGGAGCAACACGTAAAACACAAAGTATGAACAATGAAACTTTAATATATTTACTTTAAACATAAATGAAAATAAAGACAAATCTCGGGGGAATGAAAAATACAATTAAATAACAAAGATAAATGCAAAGACAATGTGAGACAATAGTATAAAGGTGAAATGATAAAATGGTGCTGAGAATATCGGCTATGGCTGAGACCTCCCTTCGTATACAAGCCAGTGAGCTTAGTATGCCAGAGAGAGATGTCAACTCTAAGAGCACAAAGAATATTCTGAAGTTGATTGCTGGTCAGGGCTCCGACGTCGATTCAGGTAGATGGCGCAGAGGTGCAGTGTGCAGGTGCGCGGTCGGCGAGTCACCAATCAGGAGCAGGCAGGCTGGAATGAGTAGTTTGCTGGTAGATGACAAGCCGGCATGGAGGGTGTGTGGAGTAGGGGGGATCTTGGGTACGTTTTGCCTCCTGGTCAAAACGTTTTGTGCTACCAGTGGACGTATCTTGAATGTAGCATGTTATACTTGTTAACTGGACGTAACTTGAGGTAGGGAAGAGCAGGCTCAATCTCTCTAGAAAGAGATTATCGTCACAATATATATATATATATATATATATATATATATATATATATATATATATATATATATATATATATATATATATATATATATATATATATATACGAACAAGCCTGAATGGTCCCCAGGACAATATGCAACTGAAAACTCACACCCCAGAAGTGACTCGAACCCATACTCCCAGGAGCAACGCAACTGGTATGTACAAGACGCCTTAATCCACTTGACCATCACGACCGGACATAATGAGGTGATAGCCGAGGCTATTTGAACCACCCCACCGCCGGCACTCGGATAGTAATCTTGGGCATAGCATTTTACCAAATCACCTCATTCTTTGGGGCACACGTGAGGAACACAAATGCAAACAAGCCTGAATGGTCCCCAGGACAATATGCAACTGAAAACTCACACCCCAGAAGTGACTCGAACCCATACTCCCAGGAGCAACGCAACTGGTATGTACAAGACGCCTTAATCCACTTGACCATCACGACCGGACATAATGAGGTGATAGCCGAGGCTATTTGAACCACCCCACCGCCGGCACTCGGATAGTAATCTTGGGCATAGCATTTTACCAAATCACCTCATTCTTTGGGGCACACGTGAGGAACACAAATGCAAACAAGCCTGAATGGTCCCCAGGACAATATGCAACTGAAAACTCACACCCCAGAAGTGACTCGAACCCATACTCCCAGGAGCAACGCAACTGGTATGTACAAGACGCCTTAATCCACTTGACCATCACGACCGGACATAATGAGGTGATAGCCGAGGCTATTTAAACCACCCCACCGCCGGCACTCGGATAGTAATCTTGGGCATAGCATTTTACCAAATCACCTCATTCTTTGGGGAACATGTGAGGAACACAAATGCGAACATTATGTCCGGTCGTGATGGTCAAGTGGATTAAGGCGTCTTGTACATACCAGTTGCGTTGCTCCTGGGAGTATGGGTTCGAGTCACTTCTGGGGTGTGAGTTTTCAGTTGCATATTGTCCTGGGGACCATTCAGGCTTGTTCGCATTTGTGTTCCTCACGTGTGCCCCAAAGAATGAGGTGATTTGGTAAAATGCTATGCCCAAGATTATTATCCGAGTGCCGGCGGTGGGGTGGTTCAAATAGCCTTGGCTATCACCTCATTATGTCCGGTCGTGATGGTCAAGTGGATTATGGCGTCTTGTACATACCAGTTGCGTTGCTCCTGGGAGTATGGGTTCGAGTCACTTCTGGGGTGTGAGTTTTCAGTTGCATATTGTCCTGGGACCATTCAGGCTTGTTCGCATTTGTGTTCCTCACGTGTGCCCCAAAGAATGAGGTGATTTGGTAAAATGCTATGCCCAAGATTACTATCCGAGTGCCGGCGGTGGGGTGGTTCAAATAGCCTCGGCTATCACCTCATTATGTCCGGTCGTGATGGTCAAGTGGATTAAGGCGTCTTGTACATACCAGTTGCGTTGCTCCTGGGAGTATGGGTTCGAGTCACTTCTGGGGTGTGAGTTTTCAGTTGCATATTGTCCTGGGGACCATTCAGGCTTGTTCACATTTGTGTTCCTCACGTGTGCCCCAAAGAATGAGGTGATTTGGTAAAATGCTATGCCCAAGATTACTATCCGAGTGCCGGCGGTGGGGTGGTTCAAATAGCCTCGGCTATCACCTCATTATGTCCGGTCGTGATGGTCAAGTGGATTAAGGCATCTTGTACATATCAGTTGCGTTGCTCCTGGGAGTATGGGTTCGAATCACTTCTGGGGTGTGAGTTTTCAATTGCATATTGTCCTGGGGACCATTCAGGCTTGTTCGCATTTGTGTTCCTCACGTGTGCCCCAAAGAATGAGGTGATTTGGTAAAATGCTATGCCCAAGATTACTATCCGAGTGCCGGCGGTGGGGTGGTTCAAATAGCCTCGGCTATCACCTCATTATGTCCGGTCGTGATGGTCAAGTGGATTAAGGCGTCTTGTACATACCAGTTGCGTTGCTCCTGGGAGTATGGGTTCGAATCACTTCTGGGGTGTGAGTTTTCAGTTGCATATTGTCCTGGGGACCATTCAGGCTTGTTCGCATTTGTGTTCCTCACGTGTGCCCCAAAGAATGAGGTGATTTGGTAAAATGCTATGCCCAAGATTACTATCCGAGTGCCGGCGGTGGGGTGGTTCAAATAGCCTCGGCTATCACCTCATTATGTCCGGTCGTGATGGTCAAGTGGATTAAGGCGTCTTGTACATACCAGTTGCGTTGCTCCTGGGAGTATGGGTTCGAGTCACTTCTGGGGTGTGAGTTTTCAGTTGCATATTGTCCTGGGGACCATTCAGGCTTGTTCGCATTTGTGTTCCTCACGTGTGCCCCAAAGAATGAGGTGATTTGGTAAAATGCTATGCCCAAGATTACTATCCGAGTGCCGGCGGTGGGGTGGTTCAAATAGCCTCGGCTATCACCTCATTATGTCTGGTCGTGATGGTCAAGTGGATTAAGGCGTCTTGTACATACCAGTTGCGTTGCTCCTGGGAGTATGGGTTCGAGTCACTTCTGGGGTGTGAGTTTTCAGTTGCATATTGTCCTGGGGACCATTCAGGCTTGTTCACATTTGTGTTCCTCACGTGTGCCCCAAAGAATGAGGTGATTTGGTAAAATGCTATGCCCAAGATTACTATCCGAGTGCCGGTGGTGGGGTGGTTCAAATAGCCTCGGCTATCATCTCATTATGTCCGGTCGTGATGGTCAAGTGGATTAAGGCGTCTTGTACATACCAGTTGCGTTGCTCCTGGGAGTATGGGTTCGAGTCACTTCTGGGGTGTGAGTTTTCAGTTGCATATTGTCCTGGGGACCATTCAGGCTTGTTTGCATTTGTGTTCCTCACGTGTGCCCCAAAGAATGAGGTGATTTGGTAAAATGCTATGCCCAAGATTACTATCCGAGTGCCGGCGGTGGGGTGGTTCAAATAGCCTCGGCTATCACCTCATTATGTCCGGTCGTGATGGTCAAGTGGATTAAGGCGTCTTGTACATACCAGTTGCGTTGCTCCTGGGAGTTTGGGTTCGAGTCACTTCTGGGGTGTGAGTTTTCAGTTGCATATTGTCCTGGGGACCATTCAGGCTTGTTCGCATTTGTGTTCCTCACGTGTGCCCCAAAGAATGAGGTGATTTGGTAAAATGCTATGCCCAAGATTACTATCCGAGTACCGGCGGTAGGGTGGTTCAAATAGCCTCGGCTATCACCTCATTATGTCCGGTCGTGATGGTCAAGTGGATTAAGGCGTCTTGTACATACCAGTTGCGTTGCTCCTGGGAGTATGGGTTCGAGTCACTTCTGGGGTGTGAGTTTTCAGTTGCATATTGTCCTGGGGACCATTCAGGCTTGTTCGCATTTGTGTTCCTCACGTGTGCCCCAAAGAATGAGGTGATTTGGTAAAATGCTATGCCCAAGATTACTATCCGAGTGCCGGCGGTGGGGTGGTTCAAATAGCCTCGGCTATCACCTCATTATGTCCGGTCGTGATGGTCAAGTGGATTAAGGCGTCTTGTACATAACAGTTGCGTTGCTCCTGGGAGTATGGGTTCGAATCACTTCTGGGGTGTGAGTTTTCAGTTGCATATTGTCCTGGGGACCATTCAGGCTTGTTCGCATTTGTGTTCCTCACGTGTGCCCCAAAGAATGAGGTGATTTGGTAAAATGCTATGCCCAAGATTACTATCCGAGTGCCGGCGGTGGGGTGGTTCAAATAGCCTCGGCTATCACCTCATTATGTCTGGTCGTGATGGTCAAGTGGATTAAGGCGTCTTGTACATACCAGTTGCGTTGCTCCTGGGAGTATGGGTTCGAGTCACTTCTGGGGTGTGAGTTTTCAGTTGCATATTGTCCTGGGGACCATTCAGGCTTGTTCACATTTGTGTTCCTCACGTGTGCCCCAAAGAATGAGGTGATTTGGTAAAATGCTATGCCCAAGATTACTATCCGAGTGCCGGGGGTGGGGTGGTTCAAATAGCCTCGGCTATCATCTCATTATGTCCGGTCGTGATGGTCAAGTGGATTAAGGCGTCTTGTACATACCAGTTGCGTTGCTCCTGGGAGTATGGGTTCGAGTCACTTCTGGGGTGTGAGTTTTCAGTTGCATATTGTCCTGGGGACCATTCAGGCTTGTTTGCATTTGTGTTCCTCACGTGTGCCCCAAAGAATGAGGTGATTTGGTAAAATGCTATGCCCAAGATTACTATCCGAGTGCCGGCGGTGGGGTGGTTCAAATAGCCTCGGCTATCACCTCATTATGTCCGGTCGTGATGGTCAAGTGGATTAAGGCGTCTTGTACATACCAGTTGCGTTGCTCCTGGGAGTTTGGGTTCGAGTCACTTCTGGGGTGTGAGTTTTCAGTTGCATATTGTCCTGGGGACCATTCAGGCTTGTTCGCATTTGTGTTCCTCACGTGTGCCCCAAAGAATGAGGTGATTTGGTAAAATGCTATGCCCAAGATTACTATCCGAGTACCGGCGGTAGGGTGGTTCAAATAGCCTCGGCTATCACCTCATTATGTCCGGTCGTGATGGTCAAGTGGATTAAGGCGTCTTGTACATACCAGTTGCGTTGCTCCTGGGAGTATGGGTTCGAGTCACTTCTGGGGTGTGAGTTTTCAGTTGCATATTGTCCTGGGGACCATTCAGGCTTGTTCGCATTTGTGTTCCTCACGTGTGCCCCAAAGAATGAGGTGATTTGGTAAAATGCTATGCCCAAGATTACTATCCGAGTGCCGGCGGTGGGGTGGTTCAAATAGCCTCGGCTATCACCTCATTATGTCCGGTCGTGATGGTCAAGTGGATTAAGGCGTCTTGTACATACCAGTTGCGTTGCTCCTGGGAGTATGGGTTCGAGTCACTTCTGGGATGTGAGTTTTCAGTTGCATATTGTCCTGGGGACCATTCAGGCTTGTTCGCATTTGTGTTCCTCACGTGTGCCCCAAAGAATGAGGTGATTTGGTAAAATGCTATGCCCAAGATTACTATCCGAGTGCCGGCGGTGGGGTGGTTCAAATAGCCTCGGCTATCACCTCATTATGTCCGGTCGTGATGGTCAAGTGGATTAAGGCGTCTTGTACATACCAGTTGCGTTGCTCCTGGGAGTATGGGTTCGAGTCACTTCTGGGGTGTGAGTTTTCAGTTATATATATATATATATACTAGCAGTTCCTGGTCACGTGCTGCTGTGGCTCAGCAATGCATGTGTATTGCTGAGTCACAGCAACCGTCCCTGTCCTCCATTCCCCCCTTCACCCGTCTCATCGGCCTCCCAACCATTCCCCACTCCACCTTCCCCTCATCCTCCCCACCATTCCCCACTCCATCATCTACTCTTCCTTCACACAATGCCCCACTCCTCTGTCCCTTTGTCCTCCCCACCATTCTCCATTCCCCATCCCCTCGTCCCCACCATCCCAAACTCTCCCATTCCCTCGTCCTTCCCCACCATTACCACCTCCCTTGTCCCCTCACACTCCCCACCATCTCTCACTTCCATCCCCTCGTCATCCCCACATTCCCCCACTCCCTCATCCGATGCCTTCCCAAATGGTCTGATGTTCCCATCAGAATATTGGGAACATCAAGTGAACTGATGTTCCCATCACTGAAATATAAGAAAACAGTTAAAAAATAAAATGAAAATATGAAAAAATAAAAAAAATAAACTATACTCACGAAATGAACGGTCTGGTAAACAACACAGCTCAATTCCAAGGCAATTCACAAAAAATAATTAAATCAAAATGAAAATATATAAAAATTTATGAAAATTCTATTTATCAATGCAATCAGAAACATTGAAATGGAATTGTAACATATTTACTATAGCATGTGTGTTGCTTTTACATGCAACAGATGGCGCCGTTTTTCAAGAAAAGTATAGTTTTATCTGTCACAGGTGTAGCATGTTGGAAATTTCCAACACTAACAAATTACTATTGTATTATAATACATTATCATCATTATATACTAACTACAGTAGTTACTAATTTCACTAACGGTAGTGTCAACATAAATTAACAATTTATCTGCGCATTAGTGCTAGAATTCTCACGAAATCGAGTAACAAAATTGCGTCAGATAATGTCTAGTTAAACACGTTTATTACCAATGTGTTAGAGAATTGAATGTGGTTCTCTAAAATTATCAGTATTCCGAGTAATAATTACCTACGCATAATATGACTCCCGATAATCTAAAACCGAGAGTTATTAACTGAAATTATTATCAAGTAGCAGTTTTATCTGTTACGTACGATTGCTATGGAGAGAATAAACATATTCTCCATTTCTTGTTTAACACCATTAAATGAGAATATGATTATATTTAAGACCCTATAATTGCAACCCAGTTCTCATTAGCGTATTACATCCATAATTACGCGGAAAAGAATTATCCGTGATTAATAATTTCTGTGGTGAATGCGAGAGATGGGTTGAGGGAGGGCGAAGACGCCATTGCACACGAAGCATCCCTGGCGACAAGAGAGACGAGACGCGTGGTAGACGAGTTCAGTTGATGTGTAGTGCACTACACATCAAGAAGTCAACACCAGCAATCAACAGCCAATTAATGCACAACTATATTCTACCCACCTCAAGACTCCGCTCCAATATAGAAGCATCAAGAAATATGGACCAATAAGCTTTCTACAATCACTTTTATTCAATACCCATTGTTTCGTGTTCTGTCTTGTGTTGATGAAATTAATACCCTATTAATGCCACCTCTTGTTCTGTCTTGTGTTGATGAAATTAATACCCTATTAATGCCACCTCACCCCATCCACCTCTCTCAAATGTAGATATAAAATCGGAGATGCGTAAGTTCTATTCAGTTGTGTATTTGTAAACTAAAGTCTTTGAAAATGTAATAAGTTTTACGAAACGCGCTCGTGTCGCGTCAGACTAGAAATAAAATGAATTTTGGAGAATTGATTTTTGATTTACCTCCAACAGTGAAAAGAAGTGTACGAAAGATTGAGAAAATTCGTGTTAGAATTATTAATCTTACTTTTTCGGTCATATTTAATATATATGTCTACAGGAAAGACTGCTACCAAAATATACTAATATATATATATATATATATATATATATATATATATATATATATATATATATATATATATATATATATATATGTCGTACCTAGTAGCCAGAACTCACTTATCAGCCTACTATGCAAGGCCCAATTTGCCTAATAAGCCAAGTTTTCATGAATTAATTGTTTTTCGACTACCTAACCTACCTAACCTAACCTAACCTAACTTATTAGGCTACCTAACCTAACCTAACCTATAAAGATAGGTTAGGTTAGGTTAGGTAGGGTTGGTTAGGTTTGGTCATATATCTACGTTAATTTAAACTCCAATAAAAAAAAATTGACAACATACATAATGAAATGGGTAGATTTATCATTTCATAAGAAAAAAATTAGAGAAAATAACTTAATTCAGGAAAACTTGGCTTATTAGGCAAATCGGGCCTTGCATAGTAGGCCGATAAGTGCGTTCTGGCTACTAGGTACGACATATATATATATATATATATATATATATATATATATATATATATATATGTCGTACCTAGTAGCCAGAACTCACTTCTCAGCCTACTATTCAAGGCCCGATTTGCCTAATAAGCCAAGTTTTCCTGAATTAATATATTTACTATAATTTTTTTTCTTATGAAATGATAAAGCTACCCTTTTCACTATGTATGAGGTTAATTTTTTTTTATTGGAGTTAAAAGTAACGTAGATATATGACCGAACCTAACCAACCCTACCTAACCTAACCTAACCTATATATATAGGTAAGGTTAGGTTAGGTAGCCAAAAAAAGCTAGGTTAGGTTAGGTTAGGTAGGTTAGGTAGACGAAAAAAACATTAATTCATGAAAACTTGGCTTATTAGGCAAATCGGGCCTTGCATAGTAGGCTGAGAAGTGAGTTCTGGCTACTAGGTACGACATATATATATATATATATATATATATATATATATATATGTCGTACCTAATAGCCAGAACGCACTTCTCAGCCTACTATTCAAGGCCCGATTTGCCTAATAAGCCAAGTTTTCATGAATTAATGTTTTTTCGTCTACCTAACCTACCTAACCTAACCTAACCTAGCTTTTTTGGCTACCTAACCTAACCTTACCTATAAATATAGGATAGGTTAGGTTAGGTAGGGTTGGTTAGATTCGGTCATATATCTACGTTAATTTTAACTCCAATAAAAAAAATTTACCTCATACATAGAGAAAAGGGTTGCTTTATCATTTCATAAGAAAAAATTATAGTAAATATATTAATTCACGAAAACTTGGCTTATTAGGCAAATCGGGCCTTGAATAGTAGGCTGAAAAGTGAGTTCTGGCTACTAGGTACGACATATATATATATATATATATATATATATATATATATATATATATATATATATATATATATATATATATATATGTCGTACCTAGTAGCCAGAACGCACTTCTCAGCCAACTATGCATGGCCCAATTTGCCTAATAAGCCAAGTTTTCATGAATTAATGTTTTTTCGACTACCTAACCTACCTAACCTAACCTAACCTAACTTTTTCTGCTACCTAACCTAACCTAACCGATAGAGATAGGTTAGGTTAGGTTAGGTAGGGTTGGTTAGGTTCGGTCATATATCTACGTTAATTTTAACTCCAATAAAAAAAATTGACCTCATACATAATGAAATGGGTAGCTTTATCATTTCATAAGAAAAAAATTAGAAAAAATATATTTATTCAGGAAAACTTGGCTTATTAGGCAAATCGGGCCTTGCATAGTAGGCTGAGAAGTGCGTTCTGGCTATTAGGTACGACATATATATATATACACATACATAATATATATATATATATATATATATATATATATATATATATATATATATATATATATATATATATATATATATATACATATACATAATATATATATATATATATATATATATATTCATATATATATATATATATATATATATATATATATATATATATATATATATATATATATATATATATAATAGGGAGTACTCAATATAATCAATAATGGTACTAAAGTAATCAACAAGTACTCAATAATAGAACTCAACATCTGGTTCCTGGACGATGGCACCCTGGCAGGGACACAGGAGTCCCTGCTAGAAGATCTACAGCTGGTGAAATCTAAGGGAGAGGAGTTAGGACTCACCCTAAACCCATTAAAGTGTGAAATCATCTCATCTAGCCAACCAACCATAGATGCAGTGCGAACCATATTGCCAGGAGCCCAAGTGATCGCTCCCACCGACAGTGTGCTGCTAGGGGCACCTCTGGGCTCGAGCGCCATTGAGGTAGTCCTCGAAGAAAAGCTGAACGACCTGAGGAGGATGGAGGGAAGAATAGGGGCTTTGGACGCCCACGATGCTTTGTACCTTCTCACAAGGTGCCTGGCTTTGCCCAGACTGACCTATTTCCTAAGGTGTGCTCCCTCCTTCGACAGCCCAAAATTAACAGAATATGACACACTCCTAAGGTCAATAACCGTGAAAGTGTTAAACCTCTCCCTGCAAGATGACCAATGGGACCAAGCAACGCTGCCAGTTAGACTCGGGGGAATAGGTATTCGCAAGGCGACACAGTTAGCATTGCCAGCATTCTTATCCTCGACCAATGCAACAGGTGAATTAGTTAAGGAAATACTACCGGAACACCTAAGGGACTCCATTGGGATTCATGATCCCAAATTCGTGGAAGGAGCCGGTCAGTGGGACACTCTCGTCAACTCTCATCCTCGACCGACTTTTCCAAATGACTGCAAACAGTCCAAATGGGATAGCCCCATAGTGGAGAACATCGCCACATCATTGCTGGAGGCAGCTTCCAGGAAGGACAAAGCGCGTCTTCTAGCTGTGCAAGCGCCCCATGCCGGGGACTTCCTGTTGGCAGTCCCTAATTCCGCCTTGGGCACCCGCCTGGACCATCGGACCCTAAGTATTGGTGTTGCTCTGCGCCTTGCCGCCCCTATCTCCACCGAGCACCGGTGTATTTGCGGCCATGCACGGGCAGACCAATACGGCAGCCATGGTCTCATCTGTCGTAAGACACAGGGAAAGATTGCCAGACATGAAGCAGTCAATGACATCATCAAGAGAAGTTTGGCTTCAGCTGGGTGCCCAGCACAAAGGGAACCTCAGTTGTGCAGACCTGACAACAGCCAAAAACGCCCAGATGGAGTCACCCTGCAGCCGTGGAGGGAAGGTAAACAGGTCGTGTGGGACTACACGTGTGCATCCACATTGGCTGATACCTATCTACCTTACAGCGCAGCTGAGGGAGGCGGGGCGGCCACCTTCAGGGAGACCCAGAAAACTAACAAGTACAGGGACCTAGAACGTTGTTACAGGTTCGTGCCAATAGGCTCTGAGACTCTGGGCGCCTGGGGTAAATGTGCACTTAAGTTCCTGAAGGAGCTGGGCGAGGAACTCATTGGGAAGACTAGAGACCCAAGAGCGGCCAGTTTTATGTTCCAGCGCCTCAGTGTCGCTGTTCAGAGGGGTAATGTGTGCTGTATCTTGGGTACGCACCTGACCCCCGAGGAGCTGGACGAGGTCTTCGAACACTGATTGGTATATTGTTATATAAGTGTGTGCATTGCAATAAAATCAAATAAAAAAAAATAATAATAGGGGTGGTAGGAGAGGAAAAGATTAAAGTATTCAGTGAGAATCCACAAGGTCTTCTCTGAACACTATTTATTTTCTTCTTCGAGGATGTGGGTCCCTTTAATTAAACCAGTGGTGGTACCCCTAATATAATATATATATATATATATATATATATATATATATATATATATATATATATATATATATATAATATATATATATATATATATATATATATATATACTATATAGATGTCACGTCTGTGACAGGAAAAAAACATGCTTTTTTGAAAAAGCATGTTTTCCTGTGTTTTTCATGTGAGGGGAAATCTTCGAAACCTCTACACCGATTGCTTTGAAATTTTGACAGAACGTTCTATTCAAATACGCACGTGTTTTTATATTTCTACTATATAGATGCCACACCTGTGACAGGTAAAAACATGCTTTAAAAACAAACAGCGCTCTCTGTTGCACGTAATAGCAACTCACACTGTACTAAATATGTTACGATTCCATTTAAATGTTTTCGATTGCATTGATAAATTGAATTTTCATAGATTTCGATTTATTTTCACTTTGATTGAATTATTTTGTGACATTGTGTTGGAATCGAGCTGTGTTGTTTACCATACCGTTCATTTCATGAGTATAAGTATAGATGCCACACCTGTGACAGGTAAAATATGTTTTTTTTTAAAAACAGTGCCATGTGTTGCACGTAAGAGCAACCCACGCTATCCTAAATATGTTACGATTCCATTTCAGTATTTCTGATATCATTGATAAATTGAATTTTCATAGATTTCGATTTATTTTCATTTTAATTTAATTATTTTGAGTGACATTGCATTGGAATTGAGTTGTGTTGTTTACCATAATGTTCATTTCATGAGTATAGTTTTTTCATTGTTTTTCATTTATTTTTTTAACTGTTTTTTCTTAGTGATGGGAACATCAGTGTTCCCAATAGGGAACATCAGATCATTTGGGAATGCATCGGACGAGGGAGTGGGGAATGATGAGGAGGACGAGTGGACGGGAGCGTAGGATGGTAGGGAGGACAGGGGACAGGGGAGGGGGTTTAATGGTGGGGAGGACGATGGGACAGGGGAGATGGGGATGGTGGGGACAAAGGGACAGGGGAATGGAGAGTGGTGGGGAGGACATGGGGACAGAGGAGTGGGGGATGGTGGAAAGGACGCGGGGGGGACCGGTGAGGGAGGAATGGTAGGGAGGACGAAAGGACGAGGAAGTGAGGAGATGGTGGGGAGGACGAGGGGATGGTGGAGTAGGGAATGGTTAGGAGGACGGGGATGGTGGGGAGGACAAAGGGACGAAGGAGAATAGTGGGGGAGGATGAGGGGACGGGGGAGTGGGAAATGGTTGGGAGAACGAGGGGGAGGGGGAGGGGGGAATGATGGGGAGGACTTGGGGACAGGGAAAGGCTGCTGTGGCTCAGCAAGGGACATGCGTTGCTGAGCCACAGTAACGTGTGACCGGGTACAGCTAGTCTATATAAATAAAAATGGAAATGTTCGTTTGTTCATAATCGCTAATCTCCGAAAGTTCTTCACCGATTGCTTTGAAATTTTCACACAACGTTCCATTCGCATCCGAGCAGGTTTTTATATACATACTATATAGATGTCACGTCTGTGACGGTAAAAAAAAACATGCTTTTTCTGAAAAACTGTTTTTCATGTGTTTTTCATGTGAGGGAAATCTTCGAAACCTCTTTACCGATTGCTTTGAAATTTTGACACAACGTTGCATTCGAATAGGCGCGTCTTTTTATATATCTACTATATACATGCCTCACCTGTGACAGGAAAAAAACATGCTTTTTTTTAAAAACAGCGCCATCTGTTGGACGTAAGAGCAACACACGCTGTAATCTCCAAAAGTTCTTCACCGATTGCTTTGAAATTTTGACACAATGTTGCATTCGAATAGGCGCGTCTTTTTATATACCTACTATATAGATGCCACCCCTGTGACAGGTAAAAACATGCGTTTTTGAAAAACAGGGCCATCTGTTGCACATAATGGCAACATGCACGCTATACTAAATATATCACGAATTCCATTTCAATGTTTCCGATTGCATTGATAAATTTTATTTTCATAGATTTCGATTTATTTTATTTTTTAGTGAATTATTTTGTGTGACATTGTGTTGGAATTGAGCTGTGTTGTTTACCATACCGTTCATTTCGTAAGTATAAGTATAGATGCCACACCTGTGACAGGTAAAACTATGCTTTTCTTGAAAAACAGCGCCATCTGTTGCATGTAAGAGCAACACACATGCTATACTAGATATGTTACAATTCCATTTCAATGTTTCTGATTGCATTGATAAATTTAATTTTCATAGATTTTGATTTATTTTCATTTTGATTTAATTATTTTGTGTGAATTGCGTTGGAATTGAGCTGTGTTGTTTACCATACCGTTCATTTCGTGAGTATAGTTTATTTTTATATTTTTTTCATATTTTCATTTCATTTTTAACTGTTTTTCTTATATTTCAGTGATGGGAACATCAGATCACTTGATGTTCCCAATTTTCTGATGGGAACATCAGACCATTTGGGAAGGCATCGGACGAGGGAGTGGGGAATGGTGGGGATGACGAGGGGACGGAAGTGAGAGATGGTGGGGAGGACGAGGGGACAAGGGAGGGGGGTAAGGTGGGGGAAGGACGAGGGGGGGGAGTTTGGAATGGTGGGGACGAGGGGATGGAGGGACTGGAGAATGGTGTGGAGGACAAAGGGACAAGGGAGTGTGAAATGGTGGGAAGGAAGAGGGAATGGTAGGGAGGACTGGGGGACAGGGAAGGTTGCTGAGGCTCAGCAACGCGTGGCTGGGTACTGCTAGTTTAAAATAAATTAAAACAAATACAGTTTAAATCAAATTACTAAATCACTGGTAAGTTTTTCCACATACAGATCACATGACCTGTCCATCGATTCAACAAGATTCAACACCGATCTTGTAATTGCATTTTACCTGTATCTTTGTTCAGCCTCATATCGAATCACAGCAAAATGCTCAGCTAGTTTTTAATTGTGTAATCAATACATTCCACGTCGTTAAGAGTAGGATTTTTAGAGGGAAAGCGGTTTTGTTTTAAGGTTAATCTCAGGTATATAATATAATTTCAGCTCACTATAGAAACAAAGGTTTAATTTTCAAAGCAAAACTAGCCTATCTTCTCTGTAACATCTAAACTATCATTACTGTTTTAACAGTCAATGGTGGCGTAGTGGTAACATACTTGTTTCGCACCTCGCGAGCGTTTTAGTCCTGGGTTCGAGTTCTGGCCAGTGAGGATAAATTAAACGCCATTCTTTAACCGTTTGCTTGTTCACCCAGCAGTAATTGGAAGCCTGGTTGTTGACCAACTGGTCAACAACCAGGCTTAACAACAACGGGTCGTGTTCCAGGGTAAACTAGTGGGTAAATCTTACCATGAGCTATGAGAAGGGAAAGCTCTCAACCTATTAACAGAAGTCACAAGCCGTCTGTTCCTGTAATCACCTGTGCAATAAATATATAAATAGATAAATAAACAACAAAACTACCTGATCACTTTCTCTCCTGGAGCCTGGAGAACGATCACTTTCCCTCTTAGGATACTAGAGAACAATCACTTTCCCAATTGTAACATGGGAGAGTGATTACTTTCCCTAAAGCGACATGGGAGAATGATCACTTCCTCTTAGGACCAGGAGAACATTACTTTCCCTCTTGGAACATGGGAGTGATCACTTCCTCTTGGGACCAAAAGAATGATCACTTTCCCTCTTAGAATATAGGCGAGCGATCACTTTCCAACAAGGGACATGGGAAAACTATTACTTTCCCTCCTGAGACTTGGGAGAGCAGTTAATTTCTCTCTTGGGATATGGGAGAATAATTATATTCCCTCATTTGCCATGGGAGAACGATGACTTTCCCTCTTGGGACATGGGAGAATGATTACCTTCCCTCCTGGGAAAGTTAAATGATTACGTTCCCTCCTGGTACATGGGAGAACAATTACTTTCTATCCTAAGACATAGGAGAACGATTACTTCCCCCTACTGGGACATGGGAGAATGATTATTTTCCCTCCTGGGACATAGGAGACCGATTACTTTCGCCTACTGGGAAATGTGAGACCGATTGCTTTCTCTCATGAGACACAAAAGAGCAATCACTTTCCCTCGACGGATATGGGAGAGTGATCACTTTCTCTCAAGGGACATGAGAGAACGATCACTTGCCCACTTAGGATACGGGAGAGTGATCACGTTCTCCCCTGGGAACATGGTAGAATAATTACTTTCCCTTGTGAGAAATAAGTTAATAATTACTTTCCCTCCTGGGACTTTGGAGGATGAATATTGTCCCTTCTGGGACATAGGGGAACGATTGTGTTCTCTCCTGGGATACATGAGAGCAAACACTTTCCATCAAGGGACATGGGAGAAGGATCACTTTCCCCTCCTAGGACATGTGAGAATGATGTCCTTTTCCTCCTAGGACATGGAAGAACGGTCCATTTTTATCATGGGACTGGAAGTGCAATCGCTTTCTCCCTTAGGACATGGGAGAACGATCACTTTTTCTCAAGAGCATGGACACAGGAGACTGATCACTTCCCCTCCAGGGCTAAGGGAGAACGATCACTTTCCCTGCAGGGACATGGGAGAACGATCAATTTCCCTCAAGGGGCACATAAGAACGATCACTTTCCCTCCATGAATATAGAAGAACGATCACTTTTCCACCATGGACGTGGGAGAACGATCACTTTCCCTCGAGGTATACAGAAGAACAATCACTTTCCCTTGAGGTATACAGAAGAACGATCACTTTCCCTCGAGGTATACAGAAGAACGATCACTTTCCCTCGAGGTATACAGAAGAACGATCACTTTCCCTCGAGGTATACAGAAGAACGGTCACTTTCCCTCGAGGTATGAAGAAGAACGGTCACTTTCCCTCGAGGTATACAGAAGAACGATCACTTTCCCTCGAGGTATACAGAAGAACGATCACTTTCCCTCGAGGTATACAGAAGAACGATCACTTTCCCTCGAGGTATACAGAAGAACGGTCACTTTCCCTCGAGGTATACAGAAGAACGATCACTTTCCCTCGAGGTATACAGAAGAACGATCACTTTCCCTCGAGGTATACAGAAGAACGGTCACTTTCCCTCGAGGTATACAGAAGAACGATCACTTTCCCTTGAGGTATACAGAAGAACGGTCACTTTCCCTCGAGGTATACAGAAGAACGATCACTTTCTCTCCAGGATACACACAACAGTTTTACCACGTTAAGACACGGGGAACAGCAGCCGGTAAAATTAATTGCAGCTCTCCTCTCCATTTCTTGGGATCAATTATTTGGAATCCATTTGTACTCGAGGCAAGATTGTTGCACTAAATATTTTCTTTGGAACGTCAGGAGGGAGAGTAATGGTTTGACCGGCAGAGTTTCTACCTGAAAATGATACCATGTTTATTTTTTCATTTTTTTTTTAAGATTTATGTGTATGTGTTTATGAATTATGAGTAAGTAAAGACATATTTTTCATTTATGTTCTATTGTTATGTTGAGTGCTAAAGTTTCGCTTGTGTTCAGACTTTCAAAATACATCAACTCCAGTCTGTGGTGTCCATAGTGGTGTTAGTGCTTCATCAACTCCAGTCTGTGGTGTCTATAGTGGTGTTAGTGCTTCATCAACTCCAGTCTGTGGTGCCCATAGTGGTGTTAGTGCTTCATCAACTCCAGTCTGTGGTGCCCATAGTGGTGTTAGTGCTTCATCAACTCCAGTCTGTGGTGTCTATAGTGGTGTTAGTGCTTCATCAACTCCAGTCTGTGGTGTCCATAGTGGTGTTAGTGCTTCATCAACTCCAGTCTGTGGTGTCTATAGTGGTGTTAGTGCTTCATCAACTCCAGTCTGTGGTGTCTATAGTGGTGTTAGTGCTTCATCAACTCCAGTCTGTGGTGTCTATAGTGGTGTTAGTGCTTCATCAACTCCAGTCTGTGGTGTCAATAGTGGTGTTAGTGCTTCATCAACTCCAGTCTGTGGTGTCAATAGTGGTGTTAGTGCTTCATCAACTCCAGTCTGTGGTGTCTATAGTGGTGTTAGTGCTTCATCAACTCCAGTCTGTGGTGTCCATAGTGGTGTTGGTGCTTCATCAACTCCAGTCTGTGGTGTCCATAGTGGTGTTGGTGCTTCATCAACTCCAGTCTGTGGTGTCCATAGTGGTGTTAGTGCTTCATCAACTCCAGTCTGTGGTGTCAATAGTGGTGTTAGTGCTTCATCAACTCCAGTCTGTGGTGTCTATAGTGGTGTTAGTGCTTCATCAACTCCAGTCTGTGGTGTCCATAGTGGTGTTAGTGCTTCATCAACTCCAGTCTGTGGTGTCTATAGTGGTGTTAGTGCTTCATCAACTCCAGTCTGTGGTGCCCATAGTGGTGTTAGTGCTTCATCAACTCCAGTCTGTGGTGCCCATAGTGGTGTTAGTGCTTCATCAACTCCAGTCTGTGGTGCCCATAGTGGTGTTAGTGCTTCATCAACTCCAGTCTGTGGTGCCCATAGTGGTGTTGGTGCTTCATCAACTCCAGTCTGTGGTGTCCATAGTGGTGTTGGTGCTTCATCAACTCCAGTCTGTGGTGTCCATAGTGGTGTTAGTGCTTCATCAACTCCAGTCTGTGGTGTCTATAGTGGTGTTAGTGCTTCATCAACGCGCTTCTTATTACACAGTCGGAAATTTTATTACAGATATTGTAAGTTGTATGAAAGAGTTCAGAATAATGTGGAGTTCGCTGGATTGATAGTGTCAGAAAGTCTTTTGTTGTCTTGTTATTGGTCTGGCGACTGTGAGAGTACATGGGTCTGGCGACTGTGGGAGTACATGGGTCTGGCGACTGTGGGAGTACATGGGTCTGGCGACTGTGGGAGTGCATGGGTCTGGCGACTGTGAGAGTACATGGGTCTGGCGACTGTGGGAGTACATGGGTCTGGCGACTGTGGGAGTGCATGGGTCTGGCGACTGTGGGAGTACATGGGTCTGGCGACTGTGGGAGTACATGGGTCTGGCGACTGTGGGAGTACATGGGTCTGGCAACTGTGGGAGTACATGGGTCTGGCGACTGTGGGAGTGCATGGGTCTGGCGACTGTGAGAGTACATGGGTCTGGCGACTGTGAGAGTACATGGGTCTGGCGACTGTGGGAGTGCATGGGTCTGGCGACTGTGGGAGTGCATGGGTCTGGCGACTGTGAGAGTACATGGGTCTGGCGACTGTGGGAGTGCATGGGTCTGGCGACTGTGGGAGTACATGGGTCTGGCGACTGTGGGAGTACATGAGTCTGGCGACTGTGGGAGTACATGGGTCTGGCGACTGTGGGAGTACACGGGTCTGGCGACTGTGAGAGTACATGGGTCTGGCGACTGTGGGAGTACATGGGTCTGGCGACTGTGAGAGTACATGGGTCTGGCGACTGTGAGAGTGCATGGGTCTGGCGACTGTGGGAGTACATGGGTCTGGCGACTGTGGGAGTGCATGGGTCTGGCGACTGTGGGAGTACATGGGTCTGGCGACTGTGGGAGTACATGGGTCTGGCGACTGTGGGAGTACATGGGTCTGGCGACTGTGAGAGTACATGGGTCTGGCGACTGTGGGAGTGCATGGGTCTGGCGACTGTGAGAGTACATGGGTCTGGCGACTGTGGGAGTACATGGGTCTGGCGACTGTGAGAGTACATGGGTCTGGCGACTGTGGGAGTGCATGGGTCTGGCGACTGTGGGAGTACATGGGTCTGGCGACTGTGAGAGTACATGGGTCTGGCGACTGTGGGAGTACATGGGTCTGGCGACTGTGGGAGTACATGGGTCTGGCGACTGTGAGAGTACATGGGTCTGGCGACTGTGGGAGTACATGGGTCTGGCGACTGTGGGAGTACATGGGTCTGGCGACTGTGGGAGTACATGGGTCTGGCACATGTGGGAGTACATGGGTCTGGCGACTGTGGGAGTACATTGGTCTGGCGACTGTGAGAGTACATATGGGTCTGGCGACTGTGGGAGTGCATGGGTCTGGCGACTGTGAGAGTACATGGGTCTGGCGACTGTGGGAGTACATGGGTCTGGTGACTGTGAGAGTACATGGGTCTGGCGACTGTGGGAGTACATGGGTCTGGCGACTTTGGGAGTACATGGGTCTGGCGACTGTGGGAGTACATGGGTCTGGCGATTGTGAGAGTACATGGATCTGGCGACTGTGAGAGTACATGGGTCTGGCGACTGTGGGAGTACATGGGTCTGGCGACTGTGGGAGTACATGGGTCTGGCGACTGTGGGAGTACATGGGTCTGGCGACTGTGGGAGTACATGGGTCTGGCGACTGTGGGAGTACATGGGTTTGGCACATGTGGGAGTACATGGGTCTGGCGACTGTGGGAGTACACGGGTCTGGCAACTGTGGGAGTACATGGGTCTGGCACATGTGGGAGTACATGGGTCTGGCGACTGTGGGAGTACATGGGTCTGGCGACTGTGGGAGTACATGGGTCTGGCGACTGTGGGAGCACATGGGTCTGGCGACTGTGGGAGTACATGGGTCTGGCCACTGTGGGAGTACATGGGTCTGGCGACTGTGGGAGTGCACGGGTCTGGCGACTGTGGGAGTACATGGGTCTGGCGACTGTGGGAGTACACGGGTCTGGCGACTGTGGGAGTACACGGGTCTGGCGACTGTGAGAGTACATGGGTCTGGCGACTGTGAGAGTACATGGGTCTGGCGACTGTGTGAGTACATGGGTCTGCCGACTGTGGGAGTACATGGGTCTGGCGACTGTGGGAGTACATGGGTCTGGCGACTGTGAGAGTACATGGGTCTGGCGACTGTGAGAGTACATGGGTCTGGCGACTGTGAGAGTACATGGGTCTGGCGACTGTGAGAGTACATGGGTCTGGCGACTGTGGGAGTACATGGGTCTGGCGACTGTGGGAGTACATGGGTCTGGCGACTGTGAGAGTACATGGGTCTGGCGACTGTGAGAGTACATGGGTCTGGCGACTGTGAGAGTACATGGGTCTGGCGACTGTGAGAGTACATGGGTCTGGCGACTGTGGGAGTACATGGGTGTGGCGACTGTGAGAGTACATGGGTCTGGCGACTGTGAGAGTACATGGGTCTGGCGACTGTGGGAGTACATGGGTCTGGCGACTGTGGGAGTGCATGGGTCTGGCGACTGTGGGAGTACATGGGTCTGGCGACTGTGGGAGTACATGGGTCTGGCGACTGTGGGAGTACATGGGTCTGGCGACTGTGAGAGTACATGGGTCTGGCGACTGTGGGAGTGCATGGGTCTGGCGACTGTGAGAGTACATGGGTCTGGCGACTGTGGGAGTACATGGGTCTGGCGACTGTGAGAGTACATGGGTCTGGCGACTGTGGGAGTGCATGGGTCTGGCGACTGTGGGAGTACATGGGTCTGGCGACTGTGAGAGTACATGGGTCTGGCGACTGTGGGAGTGCATGGGTCTGGCGACTGTGG
>NC_059611.1:14744890-14819737 GCF_020424385.1 Procambarus clarkii
GTATTTTTGTCTATATCAGATATGAGAATAAGGAACAGTAGCGGTGCAAGGACTGTACCTTGAGGTACAGAGCTTTTAACATCGCTTGGACTCGATTTTATCTGATTGACTGTTAGTCTTTGTGTTCTGTTCGACAGGAAATTGAGTATTCAGCGTCCTACTTTTCCAGTTATTCTCATTGACCTCATTTTGTGAGCTATCACCCCATGGTCACATTAGTCGAACGCCTTTGCAAAGTCTGTGTATACAACATCTGCATTTTGCTTTTCTTCTAGGGCTTCTGTGATTTTGTCATAGTGGTTGAGTAACTGTGACAGACAGGATCTTCCCGCTCTAAATCCATGTTGTGCTGGATTGTGCAATTCATTGTTTTCCATAAAACTAGAAATTTGATTCCTAATCACTCTTTCAAACACTTTTATTATGTGTGATGTTAGTGCAACTTGCCTATAATTTTTTGCCAAGGCTTTACTCCCCACCTTGTGCAACGGAGCTATATCTGCAGATTTAAGTGCTGCTGGTATCTCCCCTGTATCCAGGCTCTTTCTCCAAATAATGCTGAGTGCTCTCGCTAATGGTACTTTACATTTCTTTATGAATATTGAATTCCATGAGTCAGGCCCAGGAGCTGAGTGCATAGGCATATTGTCAATTTCTCTTTCGAAGTCTTCCGAGTTTGTGGTAATATCCGTTATATTATCTGCAGCTTGAATGTCATTCATAAAGAAGCTGTCTGGGTCATCAACTTTCATGTTGTTTATTGGTGTGCTAAACATAGCCTCATATTGGCCTCTTAGAATTTCACTAATCTATTTGTTGTCCTCTGTGTACGTACCTTCATTTGTAATTAACGGTCCAATACTGGTCGAGGTTTTGGATTTTGATTTTGCGTATGTGAAAAAATATTTCGGATTTTTCCTTATCTCTTGTATAATAGCGTTCTGTTGCAATTCCATTTCCTCAGACTCATATGATCGCTTCAACGTTTGTTCTATTTCTTCGATCTCCCTGCTTAGGCTTGTTTTCCTTGCTTGTGATAGTTGTGTCTGCCGAAGCATTTCCGTTATTTTTTTCCTTCTGTACAGTCGTCTGCGTTCTCTTTCTAGAGTGGTCCTCTTTCTGCCCCTCCTCACAGGCACGTGCTTCAAGCAGACCTTGTAAGCTTCAGGTGTCAGTTGAGCTATTCCCTGTGTGGGAGTTTTGTCGCTTAAGACCGTCTCCCATTGAATGGTTGCAAGGTCTACATTTATTTTTTCCCAGTCAATCCTCCTATTGTTGAAATTGAATTGATTGAATATTCCTTCTCGCTTGTTGGGTCTCTTAGACCTACTACCGTTATTTATGCTAGTTCGCACTTCAATGAGCTTATGGTCTGAGTATGAAGTATCTGAGATTGTGATGTCTCTGATTAGTTCATCATTGTTTGTGAATAACAAGTCTAGTGTGTTTTCGTTCCTAGTTGGTTCTGTAATCTGTTGACTGAGCGAGAATTTATCACAGAATCTCAAACGTTCTCTGACCTGTGGTTGGTTATTTCCCGGGTCATTCCCTGCTATGATATTTGTGTTTGCCATTCTCCATCTTAGACTCGGTAAATTGAAATCTCCAAGAAAGATAATATCTGGAGCTGGGTTTGCTATGTTATCAAGTATGTTCTCTATTTTGTGCATCTGCTCTGTGAATTCATCAACCGTTGAATCTGGCGGTTTATATATTAGAATAATAATTAGGTTTATTTTCTCTACCTTAATTCCAAGTACCTCTACCACCTCATTAGTTGAGTTTAGTAGCTCTGTGCATACCAGGTCTTCTTTAATATACAGACCTACTTCTCCATTTGACCTAGTTTTTCTATCACATCTGTATAAATTATAATTTGGAATCCAGATTCACCATCCATGTAATCTTTTGTATGAGTTTTCGTGAATGCCCAAAATATTGAGTTTGACTCTAATAGGAGGCCATTTATGAACTTAACTTTATTTCTTGAATTTGGCTTTAAACCTTGAATGTTTGCAAATATGAATGATTGTCCATATTGTGTGTCACTTCTGGAAGGTTTTGATAGTTCTCCCTCCTCTCTACCCTGACCCAGGGTGTGTTGTTGTGGCAATGGTTTGTCCAGTTTTGGAAGTGATACTGGGGAGTGTGGTAGTCTCTGTGTAGTTGGGGGGTGTAGTATGTGTGGGCTTGATGACGAACCGTAGTCCAGTCTTGGGCATTTCCCCTTCTCCATCCGTACTCCTGCCACGTTTCTGCCTGTCTGTTTCTCCCTATGTTTGTGCCTGCCTCTAAAAAAATTTCAGGGCTATTATATTGGACTTCCTCTCTTATATAGCACTGTGTACCTCTGACGTGGAAATCGGGGCAATGAAGATCGTAGCATTTCCTCTCATTAACTGAGAGTTTGCATAGCTTAGGGTGAAAATATCTACACTCTGTATCAAAACGACATCTGCCTTTCCCTAACCAGTTTCGGCATTTCCGTGGGCGCATGAATGAGCATTCCGTGCCTCTGGGTCCATATCTGCACTGTCCTTTTGCATAATACCTGTAAATATTTTCATCTGTGATTGTATTATTCTTGTTTGAACCTGTGCACGACTTGGCTACCTCTGTGTTTTTTGTTCCAACTTTCTCGTTTCTGCATTCATTCTCGGTATTGCCCTTATATTTCTCCTTGTTGCTTTCGTCTTTCTCATTTGTGTTCTCATTTTTTCTCTCCTTATTCATATCACCAGTTTGCTCTACAATATTGCCTTCATTTTTGTGTACCTCGACACTATGTCCTTCTACATTGCTACTTTGACTCTCTAAATTCTCAGTCCCTGGGTTGTGCTCAGAGTTTGTTGCTGTCTTTATATACTCTGCATATATTTCTGGTAGTTTTTGTGTGAATTGTAGCCTGTGTACTTCAGGAATGTTATTCATTAGTTTGGTGATGTTTTCCCACATCTGTCTGTTACTTTGACAGATCCAGTAGTTACCTTCAAGGTTTGCATATTGTGTAGGTAATCTTGTACAACTCAGGTGAAACCTTATGTTACAAATGTTACATACAATGCCTACAACACTCTTCCGAAGTGACTTAAAGCAGCCTCCACACGCCTCCATGTTGGGTTTGTGTTGTTATAATATTATATGCATATATTTATAATATTATATGTATATAATACTGTATACATATAATATGTATACAGTATACTGTATACATATAATATGTATACAGTATATTTATAATATTACATATGTTTATATGTTCAAGTTTGTGTGGGGGGACTTATCGCCTTGTGGAGAAAATATGGTCCTCTTGGGACCGTCTAGTTGACCGTTGTTTGTCCCAGGTCGGGGGCAGGATGCCACCGGTTGCCAGTTACTTGATTTATACACTGATTATTTGCCTGTAATATCCTAAGGGAATTTCTACTTTCTTCCGGCTTGTAATGTTATTCACTTACTCTATAACTAGTTCCTAGATCCACTTTCCCGTATTAGAGTATATATTGCCATTATATTATCACTGAGGGAGTATACTGTTACTGAGGGACGTCCCCTACACTGTGGCTGTGGAGTAAACAGCCAAATGTGATGCCTCCTCCACAACTTTACATTTATACTTTTTCATGTACAATTCTCTAACACTATCCACTAATTTATAAGTTGTGTTCCACGTTCCACTTCACTGTTCAACGTATCACTGCTCGCTATATTTGATATATATCGCTTATGCCTGTACACATGAGCCTGGTGGCCCTGGCTCACCACGTGGTCCCACGTTTAATCCGTATTTAACTCAAAGTTCCATTGTTAATTTCTGTATTCAACTTTCCTACGAGTCACTATGCACTTGGTTAACACTGTGGGCCGTAATCCATGGTTGTAATCCTAAAAAAGCCCGGTTTATTCCAGTGTTTTAACGGAGCACGACGACGACACGTCCGTCCCCTCCCCCGAGAACTAGCGCAACCAGACAAAGTATCAACGTGGATACTCAACGAGGCAGCGCAGGTTTTCAGCGTGCCTCTGACAATGATCTTTAAGATCTTTAATGAGTCAATTATCTTGAGGTTATCTTGAGATGATTTCGGGGCTTTTTTTTTTTTTTAGTGTCCCCACGGCTCAGTCCTCGACCAGGCCTCCACCCCCAGGAAGCAGCCCGTGACAGCTGACTAACACCCAGGTACCTATTTTACTGCTAGGTAACTGGGGCATAGGGTGAAAGAAACTTTGCCCATTGTTTTTCGCCAGTGCCTGGGATCGAACCCAGGACCACAGGATCACAAGTCCCGCTTGCTGACCACTCGGCCGACCGACAATTATGTCGGGAGAATTGCCCAGTTGCTGGAAGGAGGCAAATGTCGTACCTATTTTCAAGAAAGGCGATAGGGAGGAGGCACTTAACTACAGACCCGTATCACTGACAAGCATCCCCTGCAAAATACTTGAAAGAATAATTAGGCTAAGACTTGTTGAGCACCTGGAGAGCATTGGGTTTGTAAACAAGCACCAACATGGGTTCTGGACAGGGAAATAATGCCTAACAAACCTTTTAAAATTCTGTCAAAGTAACAAGGATAAGGCAGGACAGAGAAGGCTAGGCAGACTGCATATTTCTTGACTGCCAAAAGGCCTTTGATACAGTACCGCACATGAGACTGCTATACAAACTTGAGAGGAAGGCAGGAGTAAGAGGAAAGGCCCTAGCATGGGTGAGGAAGGAGCCAGAGGGTAATGGTAAGGGGCGAGAAGTCGGACTGGCGAACAGTAACGAGTGGAGTACCTAGAGGATTGGTGTGGGCCCAATCCTCTTTCTAATTTATGTAAATGATATGTTTACAGGAGTGGAATCATACATGTCAATGTTTGCGGATGAGGCAAAATTAATGAGAAGAGTTGTGACAGATGAGGATTGTAGGATCCTCCAAGAGGACTTAAACAGGATGCAAAGATGGTCAGGGAAATGGCTACTGGAGTTCAACACCAGTAAATGTAAAGTTATGGAAATGGGATCAGGTGATAGACGACCAAAGGGACAGTACACAATGAAGGAGAACTGCCTACCTGTGACGATTCGAGAAAGAGACCTGGGAGTGGATGTGACACCTATTCTAACTCCTGAGGCACATATAAATAGGATAACGACAGCAGCATACTCTAGACTGGCGAAAATTAGAACTTCATTCAGAAACCTAAGTGAGGAGGCTTTTAGGGCGCTTTACACTGCCTACGTGAGACCAGTCTTAGAGTATGCCGCGCCATCATGGAGCCCCCACCTGAAGACACACATAAGGAAACTGGAGAAGGTTCAGAGGTTTGCGACGAGGCTTGTCTCAGATTTACGAGGGATGGGATATGAAGAGCGTCTGAGGGAATTGAACCTTACGACACTAAAGAAAAGAAGGGAGAGAGGAGACATGATAGGAACATATAAAATACTCAGGGGAATTGACAAAGTGGAAATAGATGAAATGTTCACACGTAATAATAACAGAACGAGGGGACATGGGTGGAAACTGGAAACTCAGATGAGTCACAGAGATGTTAGGAAGTTTTCTTTTAGCGTGAGAGTAGTGGAAAAAATGTAATGCATTTGGGGAACAGGTTGTGGAAGCAAACTCTATTCATACTTTTAAAATTAGGTATGATAGGGAAATGGGACAGGAGTCATTGCTGTAAACAACCGATGGCTGGAAAGGCGGGATCCAAGAGTCAATGCTCGATCCTGCAAGCACAAATAGGTGAGTACACACACACACACACACACTGTTACGGACCCGAGCCCAGCGTCCGGGCACGGAGCGGTGACGACAACGCCATCTGTGGGTCAGCTCCCGAAACTCCCTCCAAATGGACGACGCCATCTAGTGAGGACGGGATATACCGGCCACAGGGGCTGGATTCCCGTCTTAATCAGCTCGTGACATAGCCGCTGCTGACCTCTGGTGAGATGGCGCTTAGACAGCAACGCCATCTATGGAATGGATAGGTGGACGTTTGTGTCTAAGCCTGTAAGTGAGGTGCCCTAGAGTGTAACCAGTACTGATGACGTGTCTGATTACAGAGTCGACCTGGGACTGCTGTATTGGACGATGGATCAGTCTACCCAAGGCAGCCATAGTCTCTCCACGTGTTTGCTGCAGAAGTTGTGAGTCCCCCTCCCCCGGACAAACACTGTTGAGTGTGTTAGCCTGCCTGTGACGTGGCAGTACCAGGAATCGTCGTATCTGGGGGCTGGCTGGTGGAAGAGGCTAGCCACTGTGGTGAGGAGAGTGATCTGTGGAATCACACGAGGCTTCTGCCTAGGGCCCACCACCCTAGTATCGGTCGTGGAGTGGCCTACACAGCGGAGCTGATCGGAACCTGCCAGCTACAGGCTGGATTTGTGGTTGAAGGCCTCCATGTCGGTGCACCCAGTGGGACTGTGATTTGGCTGGCCTGTGGCCAGGGTAGATTCGCCGAGAGAATCGGAGGATTCTTCGTGGGCCAGAAGAAGAGAACCAGGGCTACTCATCGTGAGCACCGTGGAGCATCCTATGTCTTCAGAGGAAGACAATTCTGTTCATTATAGTGTTTATAACCTCGTGTGACTGATTGTTATTTATTTATGGTGGTGGTTAAATAATATATTTAAATTAGTGCATTAGTATCCCTTACCCCTTTAATTTACTTGCGTTACGGAACACATCCCTTGAAAGCCACTACTAACTTGGGGCCGGATACCCAAACTCTAATAATACCAGAGAAGAACCCAGTTGTGACCCAATAGGGCCGTAACACACACACACACACACACACACACACACACACACACACACACACACACATACACATAAGGGCCTCATAGCCTGGTGGATAGCGCGCAGGACTCGTAATTCTGTGGCGCGGGTTCGATTCCTGCACGAGGCAGAAACAAATGGGCAAAGTTTCTTTCACCCTAAGTGCCCCTGTTACCTAGCAGTAAATAGGTACCTGGGAGTTAGTCAGCTGTCACGGGCTGCTTCCTGGGGTGTGTGTGTGTGTGGTGTGTGGGGAAAAAAAAAGTAGTTAGTAAGTTAGTAGTTAGTAAACAGTTGATTGACAGTTGAGAGGCGGGCCGAAAGAGCAAAGCTCAACCCCCGCAAAAAACACAACTAGTAAACACACACACACCTCCCACCCAATAGAAGCCCTTCCTGCCTCAGCCCCTAAACTCTTCCACCACCCTAAGCCCTCCCTCCTTCTCCCACCTGTCTTTCTCCCTGCTGTCTTTCCTCCCCCCTCTCCCCCAAGCTCTCCTTTCTCCTCCCCCCCCCCCCGAAGCCCGCCTCTTCTCCCCATCCCCCCAAGCCCTCCCTTCTCCCTCACCTCTCCAAGCCCCCACTTCGTCCCTACCCCTCTCCAAACCAGATCCTCCCAGCCTCCTCACAACCCAGGTCCCCCTCACTCTCAGCTCCCCTCACGACCCAGGGACCCCCCCCCCTTCCTCCTCCCCATCCCAGACCCTCCATATTTACCGACTCTAGTGGAAGCAGGAGAAACTGAGGCTGGACAGAAAAGAGTTAACTTGATGGTGATGTACTCGAACATAGGAGGGATTACAAGCAAGGCAAGTGAACTTATGGAAAGAGTACAAGACATAAACCCAGATGTAATTGGAATCACGGAAACAAAACTCTCATGAATCATAACAATTGCGGTGTTCCCCCAGGATTACACTGTATTAAGGAAAGAGAGGGAAGGTAGGGGAGGAGGCAGAGTCTCCCTACTCATGAGAAAGGAATGGAGTTTCAAGGAGATGGTTATCCCAGGCTGTGAAAAGTTTAGAGACTACATAACAGGCATCATGACGATGGGAGGACCTAGAGTAGTAGTAGCAGTGATATATAACCCTCCACCAAATGACAGAAGACCCAGGCAAGAGCATGACAGAAACAACACGGCAGTTAATAACATAATTGAGAGGGCATCCTCCGCTGCCTGTAGAAATCGATCCCATCTGGTCATCATGGGGGACTTCAATCACAAAAGGATAGACTGGGAGAACAAGGAACTGCATGGAGGAAAGGATGCATGGAGAGCCGAACTAGTGGAGGTGGCGACAAGAACCTTTCTAAGCCAACATGTCAGGGAACCCACTAGGATGAGGGGAAACGATGAACCAGCGAGATTCGACCTAGTCTTCACTCTGAATGATTCTGACATAAGAGAAATTTACTTCGAGGCCCCAGTAGGAATGAGCGATCACAGTGTACTGATGTTTGAGTATCTGGTCGAAGAAGGGCTAAAGTACTCGAGAAATGGAACTGAAAGCAAAAGGCTAGCATTCTGTAAGAGAAATTACGAGGAGATAAGAAAATTCCTAACGGATATAACATGGGAAATAGAACTTAATTGAAAGACGGCCCAAGACATGATGGAATACATTACACTGAAATGTAAGGAGGCAGGAGAAAAGTTTATCCCGGCCCAAAAGGTAAAAAATAAAATGCAGATGAGAAACCCATGGTTTAATCAGTGATGTAAGCTAGCTAAGCAACAAAGTAAAAGAGCGTGGAGAAACTATAGAAATAACAAGACACTTGAGAGCAGAGAAGGATACCAGAGAGCCAGGAATTAATACGTCAGGGGTGAGAAGAGAGGCAAAAGAGCTATATGAAAACGACATAGCAAGCAAGGCTAAATCCCAGCCCAAATTGCTGCACAGCCACATCAGGAGAAAGACAACAGTGAAGGAACAGGTAATGAAACTGAGGATAAGGCAAACATATTCACTACAAACGACAAAGAAGTGTGCGAGGAACTCATTATGAAATTCCAGGAAGTCTTCACATTAGAGCAAGGAGAAGTTTCACAGATAAGAGAAGCAATAATTAACCAGGCACCACTAGAGAAATTTGAGATTACCAGTGGAGATGTAAGGAAGCTTTTGCTAGAGTTCGATGTGACAAAGGGTATAAGCCGGATGGAATATCTCCATGGACACTCAAGGAACTAGCAGAAGCACTGTGCCTGCCACTGTCCTTAGTGTATAACAAATCACTGTTAACAGGTAAACTGCCAGAAATTTGGAAGGCAACAAAAGTAGTCCCGATATACAAGAAGGGGGATAGACAGGAGGCACTGAACTACAGGCCAGTGTCCCTAACCTGCATACCATGCAAGCAAATGGAGAAAGTTTTGCGAAAAAACTAGTCGAACATCTGGAGCGAAGAAACTTTGTGTCACAACACCATCATGGTTTCAGGGATGGCCAGTCATGCCTCACAGGATTAATTGAATTCTACGATCATGCAACTAGAATCAGACAAGAAAGAGAGGGGTGGGCAGACTGCATATTTTTGAATATCCAGAAAGCCTTTGACACAGTGCCACACAAGAGACTTTTGCGAAAGCTGGAGATGCAGACAGGAGTGAAAGAGAAGGTATTCCATTGGATAAGGGAGTACCTAAGTAACAGAAGGCAGCGAGTCACTGTGAGGGGTGAGGTCTCAGATTGGCGAGACGTCACCAGTGGAGTCCCGCAGGGTTCAGTCCTTGGACCCATACTGCTTCTTATATATGTAAATGATCTTCCAGATGGTATAGAATCATTCCTCTCATTGTTTGATGATGATGCAAAAATTATGAGGAGGATTAAGACGGAGGAAGACAGTATGAGACTACAAGATGACCTAGACAGACTGAATGAATGGTCTAACAAATGGCTACTATAGTTCAACCCGAGTAAATGTAAGGTAATGAAACTAGGCAGTGGAAACAGGAGGCCAGAAACAGGATACAGAATGGGAGATGAAGTCCTTCATGAAACAGACAGAGAGAAGGATCTAGGAGTTGACATCGCACCAACCCTATCTCCTGAAGTCCACATCAAAAGAATAACATCTGCGGCGTATGCGAGGCTGGCTAACATCAGGACTGTCTTCAGGAACCTGTGTAAGGAATCATTCAGAACCTTGTATACCACATATGTAAGACCAATCCTGGAGTATGCGGCCCCAGCTTGGAGCCGCATACCTTGTCAAGCACAAGGCGAAGCTTGAAAAAGTTCCGAGATATGCCACTAGGCTAGTCCCAGAGCTAGGAGGCATGAGTTACGAAGAAAGGCTGCGAGAAATGCACCTCACGACACTAGAAGAGAGAAGAGTAAGGGGGAGACATGATCACTACCTCCAAATTCTCAGAGGAATTGACAGGGTAGATAAAGATAAACTCTTTAGCACGGGTGGTGCGCGAACAAGGGGAAACAGATGGAAACAGAGTACCAAAATGAGCCACAGGGACATTAGAAAGAACTTTTTCAGTGCCAGAGTAGTTACCAGATGGAATACATTAGGCAGGGATGTGGTGGAGGCTGACTGCATACACGGTTTCAAATGTAGATATGATAGAGCCTAAAAGGCTCAGGAGTCTGTACATCAGTTGATTGACGGTTGAGAGGCGGGACCAAAGAGCCAGATCTCAACCCCCGCAAGCACAATTAGGTGAGTATAATTAGGTGAGTACACACACACACACACACACACACACACACACACACACACACACACACACACACACACACACACACACACACACACACACACACACACACACACACACACACACACACACACACACACACACACAATTAGGTGAGTATAATTGGAGACCAGACACAAGGTACCATTTGGGAGATGAAATACTTCAAGAGTCAGAGAGAAAGACCTGGGGGTTGATATCACGCCAGACTTGTCCCCTGAAGCTCGTTTCAAGAGGATAACATCAGCAGCATATGCCAGGTTGGCTAACATAAGAACGGCCTTTAGAAACTTGTGTAAGGAATCTTTCAGTACATTATATACCACATATGTCAGACCAATCCTGGAGTATGCGGCTCCAGCATGGAGTCCATATCTAGTCAAGCATAAGACTAAACTGGAAAAGGTTCAAAGGTTTGCCACCAGACTAGTACCCGAGCTGAGAGGTATGAGCTACGAGGAGAGACTACAGGAATTATACCTCACTTCGTTGGAAGACAGAAGAGTTAGGGGGGACATGATTGTCATGTTCACAGAAAATGGTACCATCCGTTTTCTATGTGCGGCGGCTGGGACGCCAGAGAAAGAAGGTAAACACGAGAGCGTACAGGACGCCCGCCAAGCTTGGTAGCTACTAGTCATGTAATCATATTAAGTATTAAAGTCAGTAACCAAGTCATGACTTTACATCAACCCTACAACCAAGACTTCCTCAGTAACACACAAACACCACATTGGCGACGAGGATGAACTGTGAACGCAGGTATTTGTTCAGTTTCAAACACAAGGGAGAAGCATGCTGCCTGGAGGAGGAAGAGAAGCTGTGAGCGCCATACCCGATGCTGTATGCTAACCGATGCTGTGTGCTAACCAATGCTGTGTGCTAAACGATGCTGTGTGCTAACTAATGCTGTGTGCTACCCAAGCTGTGTGCTACCCAAGCTGTGCTGAAGAAACTGTGTACTGAGGAATCTGCCGACGTTGTGTACGAAACGACGCTTTGATGTGTACAAAACCTGATGTTTTGGTTACGAAACGACGCTTCGTGCTACAAAATTCATCACACTGAACTGACTGCTGTAACAACTGCTGTACCAACTGCTGCACCAACTGCTGTACCAACTGCTGTACCAACTGCTGCTGTACCAACTGCTGCTGTACCAACTGCTGTGCCAACTGCTGTGCTGCTGCTGTACCAACTGCTGTGCTGCTGCTGTGAGTAGGAACAACACATGTACACAAGGGCTAGGTAAGAAGTCAGTTGCTGCTATATTGTGCACTGTTGTGAACTTTTGCATTAAAATGCTTGTGTGCTTTGCAAAATTAAAGTAATTACAGTGAATTCTTGACTAACATATACAGTGCAGTAAGTGTTTAATATTCTGAGGAACATTTAAGTGATAAGTTACATTTATTCAGTAAAAATGGCAAATATACCTCAGTTTCCTGCATTTGATCCTGACTGTGACCAGACAAACCTGTCACAGAGGTGGGTCAAATGGCTTAAAAAGTTTGAAAATTTGTTGATAGTTTCTGACATCAAAAGTGCTGAAAGAAAGCGTGCCTTTCTACTTCATTATGCAGGTGATAGAGTTTGTGACATCTTTGACACACTGAAAGACACTGGTGGTGCCAAAGATTATGACACTGCCAAAGCCAAACTAACAGAGCATTTCAAACCAAGGCAAAATACTGCTATGGAAATTATGCATTTCAGGAGAGCAAAACAACTCTCTAATGAAACTGTGGATCAATACCACACACGTCTGCAGGGTTTAGCAGCCCATTGTGAGTTTGCTGATGTTGACAAAGAAATCAAACAGCAAATAATTGAAACATGCACATCTACACGTCTTCGTCGAAGAGCTCTAGAACTTGTTGATGATGACAGTTCTCTTACCAAGATACTGGATATGGCTCGTCGAATGGAAGATGCTGCACGTGATGCTCGTGTCATGGAGTGCAGTGCTAATAACGGTTCTGCCACTGTTACTAACAGTGATGAGGTACGTAAGGTTCAGGGAGGACACCGTGATCAAAGAAGATATCATGGCAAACCTAACAGTAAATTTAGCCGAGAACCACGTCACAACTGGGGTCAAGGAACAAGACTCAAGCAGTCACAACGACCCACATCAGAGGGTGTCAACAATAAATGTTACAATTGTGGAGGAGACTACCCACACCAAGATAATGTTTGTCCTGCTCAAGGTAAGAAGTGCTATGAGTGTGGAAAACTAGGTCATTTTGGTGCTATGTGTCGTTCCGCACTAAAAAAACCACAGTCAATGAATAAAAGCACTGTACGAGGATCAGGTCATAGGGGTCGAGGTGGTAAACACAATATTGCACCTCATATCCAGAATGTTAATAATGTACAAGACAACATTTCATTACAACCAGTCTCAGATGACAGTGAATGTGATTATACTTATGGAGTACAAGCAATCACAGAATGGAATGATCTTCCAAACAACCCAGAGACTATAGTATTCATTGCTGGTATTTGTCTCAAAGTTCTCATTGACACTGGATCAAACATTGACACCATGGCTGAGTGCCACTATGAAAAATTTAGAAAACAGTTCCCAAAGCTAGAAAAATACAATGGTAAAGCCACTGCCTATGCTTCAAAGGTAGCCTTGCCAGTGATTGGAACTTTCACTGCAGAGATTAAGTCAAAGAATGCAATGCTCATTACTACATTCCATGTTGTTAGGAATGCAAAGGAGTCTTTACTCAGTTACAAGACTTCAACCAAATTGGGGCTACTTCAGCTTTCTAATGCTGTAGCAGTGGAATCTGCAAACAATGTTGATGGTATTGTTGCTGAATTTTCTGATCGATTTAAATCCATAGGTTGTTATACTGATAGCAAAGTACATCTGCATATCAACCCAGATGTAATTCCAGTTGCCCAACCACATCGCCGACAACCATTCCATACTCGCAAGAAAGTCGATGCCGAACTGGATAGGCTGATGGAACTAGATATCATTGAACCAGTAACAGGCCCAACACCATGGGTAAGCCCAATTGTCACTCCACCAAAGCCGAAGAATCCAGATGAGATACGCATTTGTGTGGACATGCGTGTTCCCAACAAGGCAATAATGCGTGAACGCCATCCTACACCGACTGTAGATGATATGATCTACCGCTTGAATGGTGCAACTGTATTCAGCAAGTTAGATTTAAACAAGGGCTATCATCAGCTTGAACTTGATGATGAGAGTCGCTTCATCACAACGTTTACGACACATCGAGGTCTGTATAGGTACAAGCGCCTGAGTTTTGGTATTAACAGTGCTGCCGAGGTATTCCAGCACATCATCAGCCAGGTATTGCAAGACATACCTAATGCTGACAACATGTCTGATGACATCATTGTTTATGGCCGTACCCAAGCTGAACACGACAAAGCTCTTCGTGCAACATTGCAACGCTTACGAGAAAAGAATCTGACGTTAAGCCGAGCAAAGTGTGAGTTCAATCAACATAAAATTGAATTCTTTGGACATGTACTTAGTGACAAAGGTCTGTCTCCAGATCCTAAGAAAGTTGCAGATATCAAGAATGCTGCACCTCCTTCAACGTCCACTGAAGTACATAGTTTTCTGGGAATGGCAAACTACTGTTCTCGCTTCATTCCAGATTTTGCTACCATTACAAAGCCTCTACGTGAGCTCCTGAAGAAAAATGCATCATGGTACTGGAGCGATATCGAGCAAAATGCATTTGATGCTGTGAAAGATGCACTAGTAGAGAATGCGACTGCTGCATACTTTGATCCATCAATGGACACTGAGTTAACGGTGGATGCTAGTCCTGTTGGTTTAGGTGCTGTTTTAGCCCAACACAAACCTGGTCAACCAGATTCCAGAGTAGTAATTGCCTACGCCAGCCGTTCTCTCACAGATGTTGAGCAACGATACAGTCAGACAGAGAAGGAAGCTCTTGCTCTTGTATGGGGCTGTGAACACTTCAATGTGTATCTGCTTGGTGCACCCTTCACCACGATAGTCACTGACCACAAACCGTTGGAGACCATCTTCAATAATCCAAAGTCCAAACCACCAGCTCGCATTGAGAGATGGGCTCTTCGTCTGCAACCATACAACTTTACGGTGAAATACAAGCCGGGTGCAGGCAATCCCGCTGATTACATCAGTCGACATCCTGCCAACAGTTTCACCATCACCAAGCATCAGCAAGTTGCCGAGGAATATGTACACTCTGTAACCTGTGATGCAGTCCCTAAGGCTCTCACTCTTGATGAAATCCGTACTGCAACCCTAGAGGACCCAACTCTGCAAGCAACAGTGGATGCATTGACTAAGAAAAAGTTTCCACGCATCCCACCCTCAGGAGTTGACCAAGATGCATTCAAAGCACTTGAACGCATCCAGACAGAATTAAGTGTTACGCAACAACGCGACACTGTGCTGCGAGGTACTCGTATCGTGATTCCAGCTGTTCTCCAGCAACGTGCTCTGAAGCTTGCACATCAAGGACACCAAGGTCTTGTTAGGACGAAACAGCTGCTACGAGAAAAGGTGTGGTTTCCTGGCATTGATCGTCAAGCAAAGGATATGCATGATGCCTGTGTCCCTTGCCAAGCTGCAGTGGATACTTCAAGACCAACACCTCTACAACCTTCACCACTACCTGCTGCACCATGGACGGAAGTATCGATGGACTTCTGCGGACCACTACCAACTGGAGAGTACTTGATGGTAGTCATTGATGATCACTCACGTTATCCAGAAGTAGAAATCATCAATTCCACATCTGCAAAGGCCGTCATCCCGAAACTCGACAAGATCTTTTCAAACTTTGGCATTCCTGAAGTTGTCAAGACAGACAATGGACCGCCATTCAATGGACAAGACTTCGTCAACTTTTCTGAGCATATTGGATTCAAACACCGCCGTGTGATGCCACTACATCCCCAAGCAAATGGAGAAGTTGAGAGATTCATGCAACCTCTCATGAAAGCGGTACGCTGTGCTCATGCCGAAGGACGATCCTGGAAACAAGCTATGTATGCTTTTCTCAGGAACTACCGTGCAACACCGCATGGAACACTGGGCAAGTCACCTGGTGAACTTTTATTTGGACGTCCTATGAGAATCGCACTACCCGTCATGCCAGCCGAGGTAACGGATAAACGTCTCGCTCAGAAGGATGCACTAGCCAAGGGCAAAATGAAAATTGCTCATGATCAACGTGCAAAGGAACAGTTCATAAAGGTTGGTGACACTGTTCTCGTTAAAAAGAAAAAAGAGGGAAAGTTAGATATGCCGTATGATACAAAACCATATAAAGTGATTAGTGTAAAAGGAACTATGGTAACAGCTAGTAATAGAGATCATAGTATAACACGTAATATGGCTTATTTCAAAGTGATTCCAACTAGTGTAGAAAATGATGAAGTGCAAAGTCGTGCAAAAGAAAAAGAAAAAAATAGTTATAACCCGACAAACAATTCATCAAGGGATGTTATTGCATTTAAGGTCCTAAACGTCATGTTAAACGCCCTACACGATTTGATGATTAATTGTGTTCCTATGTAATGAAAAGTATTTACTTATTGTGCTAAACTAAATTTAATATTGTTTGAATAATGCAGATATCTCATTCAATATTTTGTAACTTTGTAGTACAGTTTCTTTCATGTTTGTTTAACATTGCATATGTATTTTTAACATTGAAATCCTTTGTGGAAAAGATTAAGTTGTTTAAATTCTTTGTGTGCTTAATTAATGTTAAATGTATGCAGTATCTCTTGATATGGTAATAACTTACTTTGTGTCAATAACTTTGCTTTGTGCTACAAGCATGGTAGACATCCTGTATTCATTCTTTTTAAAGAAAAGGAGGGATGTCATGTTCACAGAAAATGGTACCATCCGTTTTCTATGTGCGGCGGCTGGGACGCCAGAGAAAGAAGGTAAACACGAGAGCGTACAGGACGCCCGCCAAGCTTGGTAGCTACTAGTCATGTAATCATATTAAGTATTAAAGTCAGTAACCAAGTCATGACTTTACATCAACCCTACAACCAAGACTTCCTCAGTAACACACAAACACCACAATGATCACCACATTCAAGATTCTCAAGGGAATCGACAGGGTTGATAAAGACAGGCTGTTTAACACAAGGGGCACACGCACTAGGGGACACAGGTGGAAACTGAGTGCCCAAATGAGCCACAGAGATATTAGAAAGAACTTTTTTAGTGTCAGAATGGTTGACAAATGGAATGCATTAGGAAGCGATGTGGTGGAGGCTGACTCGATACACAGTTTCAAGTGTAGATATGATAGAGCCCAATAGGCTCAAGAACCTGTACACCTGTTGATTGACGGTTGAGAGGCGGGACCAAAAAGCCAGAGCTCAACCCCCGCAAGCATAATTAGGTGAGTACACACACACACACACACACACACACACACACACACACTGCCACACACACACACACACACACACACACACACACACACACACACACACACACACACACAGGAGAACAAGGAACCGCATGGAGGCGAGGATACGTGGAGAGCCAAACTATTGGAGGTGGTGACAAGCAACTTTTTAACCCAGCATGTCGGAGAACCCACAAGGATGAGAGGCAATGACGAACCAGCGAGACTCGACCTAGTCTTCACTCTGAACGACTCCGACATAAGAGAAATCGGTTTTGAGGACCCAGTAGGAATGAGCGACCACAGTGTACTGGTGTTTGAGTACTTGATTGAAGAAGGGTTATTGAACTCGAGGAGGGATACCGAAACCAAAAGGTTGGCATACCAAAAGGGAAACTATGAGGGGATAAGAAAATTCCTAACAGATATAGCATGGGAAACAGAGCTCAGGGGAAAGACGGCCCAAGATATGATGGATTACATCACGCAGAAGTGCAAGGACGTAGCAAACAAGTTTGTCCCAGTCCAAAAGGAAAACAGAGAAATGAAGATGAGAAACCTGTGGTTTAATCAGAGATGTAGGCTAGCTAAGCAGCAAAGTAAAAGGGCATGGAGAAACTATAGGAATAACAGGACACTGGAGAGCAGAGAAAGATACCAGAATGCCAGGAATGAATATGTCAGGATGAGAAGAGAGGCAGAAAGACAATACGAAAATGACATCGCAAGCAAGGCAAAGACTCAGCCTAAATTGTTGCATAGCCACATCAGGAGAAAAACAACAGTAAAGGAACAGGTTATGAGATTAAGGATAGGGGCGGAAGGATTCACTACAAACGACAAGGAAGTGTGTGAGGAACTGAATAAGAAATTCCAGGAGGTCTTCACCTTAGAGCAAGGAGAAATTCCAGAGATAAGAGAGGGAATAGCTAACCAGGAACCACTGGAAGAGTTTGAGATTACCAGTGGGGAAGTAAGGAAGTGTTTACTAGAGTTGGATGTGACAAAGGCTATAGGCCCAGATGGAATCTCCCCTTGGATACTAAAGGAAGGAGCAGAAGAACTGTGCCTACCACTCTCCATAGTGTATAACAAATCACTGGCAACAGGGGAACTGCCAGAAATTTGGAAAGCAGCTAACGTAGTCCCGATATACAAGAAAGGGGATAGACAGGAGGCACTGAACTACAGGCCAGTGTCCCTAACCTGCATACCATGCAAGCTGATGGAGAAGATTGTGCGAAAAAAACTAGTGGAGCATCTGGAGCGAAGGAACTTTGTAACACAGCATCAACATGGGTTCAGGGATGGCAGGTCCTGCCTCACAGGGTTACTGGAATTCTACGACCAGGCAACAAAAATAAGGCAAGAAAGAGAAGGGTGGGCAGACTGCATATTTTTGGATTGTCAGAAAGCCTTTGATACAGTGCCACACAAGAGGCTAGTGCGAAAGTTGGAGATGCAGGCTGGAGTGAGAGGGAAGGTACTCCGGTGGATAGAGGAGTACCTAAGCAACAGGAGACAACGAGTCTGTGTGAGGGGTGAGGTCTCAGATTGGCGAGACGTCACAAGTGGAGTCCCGCAGGGGTCAGTCCTTGGACCTATACTGTTTCTGGTATATGTAAATGATCTCCCAGAGGGTATAGATTCGTTCCTCTCAATGTTTGCCGACGATGCAAAAATTATGAGGAGGATTGAAACAGAGGATGATAGTAGGAGGCTACAAGATGACCTGGATAGACTGAGTGAATGGTCCAACAAATGGCTGTTGAAGTTCAACCCGAGTAAATGCAAAGTAATGAAACTAGGCAGTGGAAACAGGAGGCCAGGCACAGGATACAGAATAGGAGATGAAGTACTTAATGAAACAGACAGAGAGAAAGATCTAGGAGTTGATATCACACCAAACCTGTCTCCTGAAGCCCACATAAAGAGAATAACGTCTGCGGCATATGCGAGGCTGGCTAACATCAGAACGGCGTTCAGGAACCTGTGTAAGGAATCATTCAGAATCTTGTACACCACATATGTAAGACCAATCCTGGAGTATGCGGCCCCAGCATGGAGCCCGTACCTTGTCAAGCACAAGACGAAGCTGGAAAAAGTCCAAAGGTATGCTACTAGACTAGTCCCAGAACTAAGAGGCATGAGTTATGAGGAAAGGCTGCGGGAAATGCACCTTACGACACTGGAAGACAGAAGAGTAAGGGGGGACATGATCACAACCTACAAAATCCTCAGGGGAATCGACCGGGTAAACAAGGATGAACTATTCAACACTGGTGGGACGCGAACAAGGGGACACAGGTGGAAGCTGAGTACCCAAATGAGCCACAGAGACGTTAGAAAGAACTTTTTCAGTGTCAGAGTAGTTAGTAAATGGAATGCATTAGGAAGTGATGTGGTGGAGGCTGACTCCATACACAGTTTCAAATGTAGATATGATAGAGCCCAATAGGCTCAGGAATCTGTACACCAGTTGATTGACGGTTGAGAGGCGGGAACAAAGAGCCAGAGCTCAACCCCCGCAAGCACAATTAGGTGAGTACAATTAGGTGAGTACACACACACACACACACACACACACACACTTGTCTTGTGACCATCGTGTTGGGTGGACGTGGGTTGGGAGCTCCTGGATCACTAGTGGAGTGGGAGGGGTAATCAGGCAACTTCGAAGTGAAAAAGACTATAAGTGAATGTACAAGTGAATGAAAAAACCTTGGGTTTTGACCAGAGCCATAAGGTAGTGAAGAAAAACAGTTTAATTAGCGTAATTCAAAATAGTTGAGGAAATACTGTGCAGTGTGGAAGCAGCAGACCTCACCGACCTCTGACCGCGTGACCTCACCTCCCGGCAGCAACCCTTCTACCACCACGTGGGACGACGATTGGAGATTCACTCACCTATTGTGTTAGCAGATTGTGCAAGGTATTGAGGAGCGCCTTTTTGGCTAGATTGTTACTGCAATGACTAGAAGGGGTTCAAGGTCAATCACCAGCAGGGATGAGGAGGAGGACAGATTTATAGACAAATTAATAGGGAAATTTGTAGAGAGAAGGAGTGATTGGTTGGAGGATCTAATCCAGGGGATTAAAAGTGAGGTATTTCAGCAAATACAGGATGCGGTAGAGAGGCAGAAACAAGAACTTATGCTCTATGTTCAGGAAGAGATTAGGAAGGGAAGAGAGGACTGGGAGAGGGAATGTGCTCGTATCACAAACGAATTAGGAAGGATTAGCAGCATGGCTAAGGATAGAGGATTAGTGGGGGATGGGTTAGTGACTGCGGTTGGGATGGGGAATCCCCAGGGGACAGGCTACCAGCATGACAATGAATTACTGAGGAGACGGTCTATTATAATACATGGATTATTCGAATCTAGGGCACCAACAAGACAAGAGAGAATAGAAACAGAAAAATACGAATTGCACGAGATATTGAGGTGTATTGGAGCAGAGATGGCAGAACGCGAGGTGGATATCAATCGACGGGTTGGACCTTACAATTGTACCAAGAATAGACCTGTTCTGGTGCAATTCTCCAATGAGGAGGCAGTGGAGTACATAATGAGGAGCAAGCATTTACTCAGAGGAAGTGAAACCCATTACAATGTGTTTATAGAGAGGTTTATGACGAAAGATGAGCAAACAGCCCACAAAAATAGATGGCAACAACGACACCGAAATAGTCTCTCAGGTAGTCTCACCTCCCAGGTCACATCCCAGGTCACCTCCCAGGGCACCTCCCAGGTCACCTCCCAGGTCGCATCCTCCCCAACTCAGCCCTCCTATACATCCCCCCTGCCTCAGCCTCCCACAACCCCCCTGTCCCTTCCACATTTGCACCTCCACAACGATTCCCCTGCCCCTGCTACATCACACTTGTCAGCGACCCCAGTGGGTCAAGCCATGCCCTCCCCAAACCCACCTTCCCATCCCCCCTCCCCAAATACCCCTTCCCACTCCCCTGCCCCTTCTACCCCATTGACTTCAATTCCATCTACTCCATCCCAGCTTCCACTGCACCCCTCTTCCACTCACCCCCAAACCCCACCCAACCCTCACCCCTCCTATGCACCTCCAGCCCACATTTAACCCCCTCACCTTGTGACCCCCTAACACCTTCCCCCATCTCCCTCTTCCCCTCTTCTACCCCAAAACCCCCACCTACCCCCGATTCCCCCCTAACTAATATACCCTCTCTTCCACTCCCAGCACCCATGCTCCATTCTCATCTCAGCTCTCCGCCCTCAGTATCCCTCTTCCCCCCAACCTCTCAACCTCTATCTGACTCTCAGTCTCACTCTATTTCTCAACCCCCCTATGCTATTCAGACCCCTAACTTTCAGACCCATTATGCCCTTCCTACCCCCCTAGATGCCCAGACCCCATTCGCCTACCAGGCACTCCCAGGCACCCCCCTAGCACCCCCCCACTCACCCCCACAGCCCCCACTTGCCCCCCAGACACCCCCCAGTTCCCCCCAGACCCCTGGTGAAAGGGGGAACTCTGACACCCGAGTTTCCAAGAAGAGTCTCAAGGTTTGGTACACCAATGCTGATGGGGTAGCCAATAAAGCAGAAGAGATAAAAGAAAGAGTTAGTGAGGCAGACCCAGACATAGTGGCAATAGTGGAAACTAAAATAAATGGCATGATCTCGGATGCAATCTTTCCAGAGGGGTACCAGGTGATAAGAAAAGAAAGGACACAGAGACAGGGAGGAGGAGTGGCACTACTAATAAAGCGGAAATGGAAGTTTGATGAGCTGGAAAATCCGGGTACCAATGAAAGCACAAGCTTCATACATGGAACTCTGACAGTGGATGGGAAGAAGATTGTAATCTTGATACTCTACAATCCCCCACCAAACAGTAGAAGGCCCAGGCAGGAGTACGAGGACAGCAACAAGACATGTATGGATGAACTGCAGAGGGCAGCAACTTTAGCGCATAGAATGAGAGCGAAGCTGCTGGTCATGGGGGACCTAAATCACGGAGAGATAGATTGGGAAACGAGGAATCCCCATGGCGGGGAGGAGACCTGGGGAGCGAAGCTGGTAGACGTTATTGACAGGAATTTCCTAACACAGCATGTGAAAGAAGATACTAGGGAAAGAGGAGGGGATACGCCCAGCCTATTAGATCTCATTATCACTCAGAATGTAGAAGACATCGAGCAGTTGGAACATGAAATACCACTAGGAGCTAGTGACCATTGTGTCCTAGTCTTTGACTACATGATGGAGCTTAAAATTGTGACCAAAGGACAAGAGGTCCGGGAAAGGAGACTTGATTACAGAAAAGGGGACTACAGAAGGATAAGGGACTACCTGGGAGAAGTGCAGTGGGAGGAAGAACTTAGAGGAAAAACAGTGCAAGGTATGATGAACCAAGTCATATTGAAATGCAAGGAGGCTGAAGATAGATTTATTCCAACAATAAAGGAAAAAAGCAGGAGGGAATATAATAACCCATGGTTTAATAGACAGTGTCAGGAAGCAAAGGTGAGAAGCAGGAGGGAGTGGAGGAAGTACAGAAGACAAAGGACAGAGGACAACAGGATTAGATGTAACAGAGCTAGGAATGATTACATTAACATAAGACGAGTGTCGGAAAGAAATTATGAGAACGATATTGCAGTCAAAGCGAAAAAGCAACCAAAATTACTACATAGCCATATAAGAAGGAAGATGTCGGTAAATGACCAAGTGACAAGACTGAGGAAAACAGAAGGGGCATATACAGAAAGCGACAAGGAAATCTGCGAGGTACTGAATGCAAAATTCCATGGAGTGTTCACAACCGAGCCTGAGCAGCTCCCATTGTTAGAAGAGATTACCCAAGATGAAAGACTATCAGATATAGAGGTGACAGCAGAGGATGTAATGAAACAGTTGACAACACTGGATGCAAATAAAGCTGTTGGACCAGACAAAGTATCACCGTGGATACTTAAAGAGGCAGCGCAGGCTCTCAGCGTGCCTCTGGCAATGATCTTTAATGAGTCACTTATGTCGGGAGAATTGCCCAGTTGCTGGAAGGAGGCAAATGTCGTACCGATTTTCAAAAAGGGTGATAGGGAGGAGGCACTTAACTACAGACCCGTATCACTGACAAGCATCCCCTGCAAAATACTTGAAAGAATAATTAGGCTAAGACTTGTTGAGCACCTGGAGAGCATTGGGTTTGTAAACAAGCACCAACATGGGTTCTGGACAGGGAAATCATGCCTAACAAACCTTTTAGAATTCTATGATAAAGTAACAAGGATAAGGCAGGACAGAGAAGGCTGGGCAGACTGCATATTTCTTGACTGCCAAAAGGCCTTTGATACGGTACCGCACATGAGACTGCTATACAAACTTGAGAGGCAGGCAGGAGTAAGCGGAAAGGCCCTAGTATGGGTGAAGAACTACCTAACAGGAAGGAGCCAGAGGGTAATGGTAAGGGGCGAAAAGTCGGACTGGCGAACAGTAACAAGTGGAGTACCTCAAGGATCGGTGCTGGGACCAATCCTCTTTCTAATTTACGTAAATGATATGTTTACAGGAGTGGAATCATACATGTCAATGTTTGCAGATGACGCAAAATTAATGAGAAGAGTTGTGACAGACGAGGATTGTAGGATCCTCCAAGAGGACTTAAACAGGCTGCAGAGATGGTCAGGGAAATGGCTACTGGAGTTTAACACCAGTAAATGTAAAGTTATGGAAATGGGATCAGGTGACAGGAGACCAAAGGGACAGTACACAATGAAGGGGAACAGCCTACCTGTAACGATTCGAGAAAGAGACCTGGGAGTGGATGTGACACCTAATCTAACTCCTGAGGCACATATAAATAGGATAACGACAGCAGCGTACTCTACACTGGCGAAAATTAGAACTTCATTCAGAAACCTAAATGAGGAAGCTTTTAGGGCGCTTTACACTGCCTACGTGAGACCCGTCTTAGAGTATGCCGCGCCATCATGGAGCCCCCACCTGAAGAAACACATAAAGAAACTGGAGAAGGTTCAGAGGTTTGCGACGAGGCTTGTCCCAGAGCTACGAGGGATGGGATATGAAGAGCGGCTGAAGGAACTGAACCTTACGACACTAGAGAAAAGAAGGGAGAGAGGAGATATGATAGGGACATATAAAATACTCAGGGGAATTGACAAAGTGGAAATAGATGAAATGTTCACACGTAATAATAACAGAACGAGGGGACATGGGTGGAAACTGGAAACTCAGATGAGTCACAGAGATGTTAGGAAGTTTTCTTTTAGCGTGAGAGTAGTAGAAAAATGGAATGCACTTGGGGAACAGGTTGTGGAAGCAAATACTATTCATACTTTTAAAACTAGGTATGATAGGGAAATGGGACAGGAGTCATTGCTGTAAACAACCGATAGCTAGAAAGGCGGGATCCAAGAGTCAATGCTCGATCCTGCAAGCACATATAGGTGAGTACATATAGGTGAGTACACACACACACACACACACACACACACACACACACACACACACACACACACACACACACACACACACATAATAAAGCGGAAATGGAAGTTTGAAGACCTGGGAAATCGAGTTACCAATGAGTGCACAAGCTTCATACATGGAACTCTGACAGTAGATGGGAAGGAAGATTGTGATCTTGGTAATCTACAATCCCCCACCAAACAGTAGAAGACCCAGGCAGGAGTATGATGACAACAACAAGGCATGTATAGATGAACTGCAGAAGGCAGCAACACTAGCCCACAGAATGAGAGCGAAGCTGCTGATCATGGGGACCTAAATCATGGAGAGATAAATTGGGAATCAAGGAATCTCCATGGAGGCGACGAAACGTGGGGAGCAAAATTAGTAGATGTTATAGACAGGAATTTCCTAACACAACATGTGAAGGAAGACACAAGGGAAAGAGGAGGAGATGCACCGAGCCTATTAGACCTGATTTTCACCCAGAACGTAGAAGATATCGAGAATTTAGAGCATGAAATACCTCTAGGGGCCAGTGACCATTGTGTCCTAGTCTTTGACTACATGATGGAATTCAAACTTATGACCATGGGACAAGAGATCTGGGAAAGGAGAGTTGACTACAGGAAAGGGGACTATAAGAGGATAAGGGACTATCTGGGTGAAGTGCAGTGGGAGGAAGAAATTAGAGGAAAAACAGTCCAAGATATGATGGACCTAGTCATACAGAAATGCCAGGAGGCCGAAGAGAGATTTATACCAACAGTAAAGGGAAAAATAAGAAGGAATATAATAACCCATGGTTTAATAGACAGTGTCAGGAAGCAAAAATGGCCAGCAGGCGGGAGTGGAGGAAGTACAGAAGACAAAGGACAGAGGACAACAGGATCAGATACAACAGAGCTAGGAACGATTACATTAACATAAGACGAACATCGGAAAGGGACTATGAGAACGATATTGCAATCAAAGCGAAAAAAACAACCTAAGTTACTACACAGTCATATAAGAAGAAAAATGTCGGTGAACGACCAAGTGACAAGACTAAGGAAGACAGAGGGGGCATATACTGAAAGTGACAAGGAAATCTGCGAGGCACTGAATGCCAGTTTCCATGGAGTGTTCACTACCGAGCCTGAGCAGCTCCCATTGTTGGAAGGGGTTACCCTAGATGAAAGACTATCAGATATAGAGGTGACAGCAGAGGAGGTAATGAAACAGTTGACAACTCTAGATGCAACTAAAGCAGTTGGACCAGACAAAGTATCACCGTGGATACTAAAAGAAGCAGCGCAGGCCCTCAGCGTGCCTCTGGCAATGATCTTTAATGAGTCACTTATGTCGGGAGAATTGCCCAGTTGCTGGAAGAAGGCAAATGTCGTGCCGATCTTCAAGAAAGGTGATAGGGAGGAGGCACTTAACTATAGACCTGTATCACTGACAAGCATCCCCTGTAAAATACTGGAAAGAATAATTAGGCTACGACTGGTTGCACACCTGGAGAACATTAGGTTTGTGAACAAACATCAACATGGGTTCTGGACAGGGAAATCGTGCCTAACAAACCTTCTGGAATTCTATGATAAAATAACGAGGATAAGACAGGACAGAGATGGTTGGGCAGACTGCATATTTCTGGACTGCCAAAAAGCCTTTGATACAGTACCGCACATGAGACTGCTGTTCAAGCTCGAGAGGCAGGCGGGGGTGGGGGGAAAGGTCCTAGCATGGATAAGGAACTACCTAACAGGAAGGAGCCAAAGAGTTACGGTAAGGGGCGAGAAGTCGGACTGGCGAACAGTAACAAGTGGAGTACCACAAGGATCGGTGCTGGGACCAATTCTATTTCTTGTATATGTTAACGACATGTTTACAGGCGTAGAGTCCTACATGTCGATGTTTGCGGATGACGCAAAGTTGATGAGAAGAGTTGTGACAGATGAGGATTGCAGGATCCTCCAAGAGGACCTGAACAGGTTGCAGAGATGGTCAGAGAAATGGCTACTGGAATTCAACACGAGCAAATGTAAAGTTATGGAAATGGGACTAGGAGATAGGAGACCAAAGGGACAGTACACAATGAAGGGGAACAGCCTACCTGTGACGACGCGTGAAAGAGACCTGGGGGTGGACGTAACACCTAATCTATCTCCTGAGGCACATATAAATAGGATAACGACAGCAGCGTACTCTACACTGGCAAAAGTTAGAACATCATTCAGAAACCTAAGTAAGGAGGCATTTAGGGCGCTTTACACTGCCTACGTGAGGCCAGTCTTAGAGTATGCCGCCTCATCATGGAGTCCCCATCTGAAGAAGCATATAATGAAACTGGAAAAGGTTCAGAGGTTTGCAACGAGACTCGTCCCAGAGCTACGAGGGATGGGGTATGAGGAGCGCCTGAGGGAACTGTGCCTTACGACACTAGAAAGAAGAAGGGAGAGGGGGGGGACATGATAGGAACGTATAAGATACTCAGAGGGATTGACAGAGTGGACATAGACGAAATGTTCACACGGAATAGTAACAGAACGAGGGGACATGGATGGAAGCTTGAAACTCAGATGAGTCACAGAGATGTTAGGAAGTTTTCTTTTAGCGTGAGAGTAGTGGGAAAATGGAATGCACTTCAGGAACAGGTTGTGGAAGCAAATACTATTCATAATTTTAAAACCAGGTATGATAGGGAAATGGGACAGGAGTCATTGCTGTAAACAACCGATGCTCGAAAGGCGGGATCCAAGAGTCAATGCTCGATCCTGCAGACACAACTAGGTGAGTACAACTAGGTGAGTACACACACACACACACACACACAGGTGAGTACAACTAGGTGAGTACAACTAGGTGAGTACAAATGGGTGAGTACACACACACACACATTCAAACATTTTCAGGAAGGGCCCAGAAAACAAAAGGCTGGCATACCGAAAGGTAAACTATGAGGAGATAAGAAAATTCCTAACAGATATAACATGGGAAACATAGCTCAGGGGAAAGACGGCCCAAGACATGGTGGACTACATCACACACAAGTGTAAGGAGGCAGCAAACAAGTTGAAATGCAGATGAGAAAGCTATGGTTTAATCAGAGCAACAAAGTAAAGAACACTGCTTTTTCCCAAAAAGCGGTGGGTTTTCTGTGGGAAGAAAACGTTTGTCTGGGAGATGCATCTAACCGCCCAAGCTGCGCGCACAACAAGCCAGTGTTTATATAAGCCTTGCCCGTGGACTTGGGGGCCCCCCTGTTCTCGCCACGCTCGCAGCTGCCTCACTTACAAAACAGACCCTACCTCACTTACTACACCGAACCCTGGCATGCCCTGGAGGGCGTCCAGCTCCCTTACGCCCGCGGGCTGGCGTCACCTCGCCGGTGGCGTCGCCCCACGTGGCCAGGCACTCAGTGGCTTGTTTGCCCTAAGCTGTCCCTAGGGGCCCTGGTTTGCCTGCGCCCTGGAGGGCGGCGAGTTCCCTTACGCCCATGGGTAGGCGTCGCCCCGTCTGGTAGCGTCGCCCCACGTGGCCGGGTATTCAGTAGCTTGCTTGCCCCTAGGCATGTCCCTACGGGCCCTGGTTTGTGCCCTGGTCTGTGTTTCCCCTCCACGTATGAGCGTGGAGCCCCCACCTAGGTTAGGGGTGCCCCCAGTGTCTGGCATGTGCCTAGCGCTGTGTCTCTTGTGGTACGTGTCGGGGCCACTTCAGTTTATTATGACCCAGGGCGGGGCCACTCCCATTTTATGCCCCCCACGCTTCAGTTCTGCCCCTGGCTGGGGCCACTTCAGTTTATTATGTCCCAGGCTGGGGCGACTTCAGTTTACTGTGGCCCAGGCACTTCAGTTTCTATGGCCCAGGTCGGGGCCACTTAAGTTTCTTTTGCCCCTGGCCGGGACCACTTCAGTTCTATGCCCCAGGATGGGGCCACTTCAGTTTATTATGCCCCAGGATAGGGCCACTTCAGTTGTTTATGCCCCAGGATGGGGCCACTGCCGTTTATACCCCAGGCTGGGGCCATTTCAGTTTATTATGCCCCAGGCTGGAGCCCTTCAGTTCTATGCCCTCGGCTGGGCCACTTCGGTTTCTATGCCCTTGGCTGGGCCACCAGTTCCCGGTGTGTCCGGCAGAAACTGCGGCCCCCCAGGCTGCTGGTTTATCCAGACGTGTTGTCTGCCCGGTGTAACCCGGAAGGAACTGCGGCCTCCCAGGCCATGGGGTTTTCCAGACGTTTTGTCTGCACAGCTTAGCCAGGAGAAAACCGCGGGCCCTCAGGGCGGTGGTTTACCCGGACGTCTTGTGTGCTTGGTGTAGACAGGCCGACTCTGCAGCCCCAGTCTTGCCCCTTGGCTGGGCTGAGACGTTCCCCCGGTGTAGCCCGAATCCTCCTGCTGGCTTTGCCAGATGTCGCCGCCCTGCTGGTGCGGACATTGCCATGGTTGTCACAGCCGCTGCCGTCTTAGCTGCCTTCATTCAGGGGTTGATGTCCAGCCCACGCTCTTCCTGCGATGTGTTCACCGAGTTCCCTGTCCACCCGACGTTCTTCCTGTGATGAGTTCAGCCGACGATATTATTCAGATATCCCTGCCGCTGTGTTCTAGTGGCTGATGCTCGGTTGGGGCGGTTGCAGCTGGTCCAGCTGGCTGACCTAGTGTCCGAGCAGCCGCTCTCCTACTACGTTGTTGCTCAGTTTTGGTGTCCAACTGCTGCAGCTGTTGGTGTTCCGGCTGCGGACGTTCCCGGCAGTAGGTCTTCCTGGTGCTGCAGGTGCAGCTGTTGCTGTTCCAGCTTGCTGCTATTCAGGTGGAACACGGTCCAGCGGTTGTTGAACCAGCTGCCATGCTCTGGCTGAAGTTGTTCCTGATGTTCCAGTTGATGCGGTCTCAGCCGTTAATGTCCATGCTACTGCGTTCCAGTTATCGGGGTTCCTGCCGTGGACGTTCCTGCTCCCGTTCCAGCCCTTGAAGTTCCAGTGGGCGGGGTTCCAGCTGAAGCGTTCCAGCTGACGTGCCTATTATTATCACTCCTTTTCAGTTTATTGTATTTAATTGTATTCGCCCAGATGGAGTCACCCTGCAGCCATGGAGGGAAGATAAACAGGTCGTATGGGATTACACCCGTGCATCTACATTGGCTGATACCTATTTACGTTACAGCTCAGCGGAGGGAGGTGGGGCAGCCACCTTCAGGGAGACCCAGAAAATCAACAAGTACAGAGACCTAGAACGTTGTTACAGGTTCGTGCCGATAGGCTCTGAGACTCTGGGCGCCTGGGGTAAATGTGCACTCAAGTTTTTAAAGGAGGTGGGTGAGGAACTCATTGGGAAAACTAGAGACCCACGAGCAGCCAGTTTCCTGTTCCAGCACCTCAGTGTCGCAGTTCAGAGGGGAAATGCGTGCTGTATCCTGGGTACACACCCAACCTCCAAGGAGCTGGACGAGGTCTTCGAACGCTGATTGTTTAATTGCTATATATTTGTGTGTGTGTGTGTGTGTGTGTTCTCTGTAAACTGTAGCATTGCAATAAAATAAAACAAAACATACAAAAAAAATAATAGGGGTGGTAGGAGAAAAAAAGAATAAAGTATTCAGTGAGAATCCACAAGATCTTCTCTGAATGCTCTTTGTTTCTTCTTCGCGGATGTGGGTCCCTGCAATTGCACCAGAGGTGGTACCCCTAATATATATATATATATATATATATATATATATATATATATATATATATATATATATATATATATATATATATATATATATATATATATATATATATATATGCAAACAAGCCTGAATGGTCCCCAGGACTATATACAACTGAAAACTCACACCCCAGAATTGACTTGAACCCATACTGCCAGGAGCAACGCAACTGGTATGTACAGGGACGCCTTAATCCGCTTGACCATCACGACCGGACATAAGGAAGTGATAGCCGAAGCTATTTGAACCACTTCCCCGCCGGCACTCGGATGGTAATCTTGGGCATAGCATTTTATCAAATCACCTCATTCTTTGGGGCACACGTGAGGAACACAAATGCAAACAAGCCTGAATGGTCCCAAGAATATATACAACTGAAAACTCACACCCCAGAAGTGACTCGAACCCATACTGCCAGGAGCAACGCAACTGGTATGTACAGGGACGCCTTAATCCGCTTGACCATCACGACCGGACATAAGGAAGTGATAGCCGAAGTTATTTGAACCACTTCCCCGCCGGCACTCGGATGGTAATCTTGGGCATAGCATTTTATCAAATCACCTCATTCTTTGGGGCACACGTGAGGAACACAAATGCAAACAAGCCTGAATGGTCCCCAGGACTATATACAACTGAAAACTCACACCCCAGAAGTGACTCGAACCCATACTGACAGGAGCAACGCAACTGGCATGTACAGGGACGCCTTAATCCGCTTGACCATCACGACCGGACATAAGGAAGTGATAGCCGAAGCTATTTGAACCACTTCCCCGCCGGCACTCGGATGGTAATCTTGGGCATAGCATTTTATCAAATCACCTCATTCTTTGGGGCACACGTGAGGAACACAAATGCAAACAAGCCTGAATGGTCCCCAGGACTATATACAACTGAAAACTCACACCCCAGAAGTGACTCGAACCCATACTGCCAGGAGCAACGCAACTGGTATGTACAGGGACGGCTTAATATATATATATATATATATATATATATATATATATATATATATATATATATATATATATATATATATATATATATATATATATATATATATATATATATATATATATATATATATATATATATATATATTAGTATATTTTGGTAGCAGTCTTTCCTGTAGACATATATTATTAAATATGACCGAAAAAGTAAGATTAATAATTCTAACACGAATTTTCTCAATCTTTCGTACATTACGCTTCACTGTTGGAGGTAAATCAAAAATCACTTCCCCAAAATTCATTTTTATTTCTAGTCTGACGCGACACGGGCGCGTTTCGTAAAACTTATTACATTTTCAAAGACTTCACAAATACACAACTGATTAGAACTTACGTATCTCTGATTTTATCGTTTCGATCAGTTTCGTTTTATCGTTTTAGTTTCGATCAGTTTCGATCAACTGATCGAAACTGTGAACGCCAAGAAATCCGGACTCCACCTGCCAAAGATCATTGGGGAATATAAACCTGGATATGCGTATGGAAATGTCAAGACGCACAAGCCTGGAAACCCACTTCGGCCAATCATTAGCCAGATACCCACACCCACGTACAGACTGGCGAAGCAACTCAACGGCCTGCTGACTCCTTATGTTCCTTGCGCCTTCAGCCTGAAGTCTCCAAAGGAATTTGTGGACTTACTGCGGGGCACACGGGCCACAGGGATAAGAGCCTCGTTGGACGTAGAATCGCTGTTTACCAACGTACCTGTGGACGAGACAATCGGAATGATAGCCGACAGAGTGTATCGTGATCCAGCCTGTATTCCTCTTGACATGCCAGAAAGTATTCTGAGGAAACTACTCCAAGCTTGTACTAAAGAGGCACCCTTCTTGAGCCCGGATGGGCACATGTATAAGCAAGTAGATGGGGTCGCCATGGGTTCTCCCTTAGGTGTCCTGTTTGCAAACTTCTACATGGGTACCATCGAGCAAAAAGTCTTAGTCGACATGAACTTGAAACCGGCCATATACTGCAGGTATGTTGACGACATTTTTACACAGGTACCTGATGTCAGACATCTGCAGGAGCTGAAGGAAGCATTTGAGCAGAGTTCCATGCTGCGTTTCACTTACGAGACGGAAAAGGATGGGAAGCTGCCTTTTCTAGATGTAACAGTCATGGAAAATGGCGGAGGTTTCCACACTGCAGTCTACACTAAGGAAACAAACATAGGAATGTGCCTAAATGCCAACAGCGACTGCCCTGACAGGTACAAGAGGAGTGTTGTTAACGCATACGTCGACCGTGCTCTCAGCCACAGCTCAGAATGGAAGCAAGTCGACGAAGAACTCTGTAGGGTAAGGCAGGTCCTAGTCAATAACGGCTTCTCCAATGGTTTCATCGAAGACATCATAAGAAGGAAAGTGAAAAGCCATGCAACCTCTGAAGAGACAACTAACACAACACCTATACCCCCTATTAGACTATTTTACAGGAACTTCTTTTCCACAGCTCATAAAACGGAGGAAAGGGTCCTGAAAGATATTGTTAATAGAAACGTTATCCCTACAGACAAAAATCAGAGGATACAACTGACGATTTACTATAAAACCAGAAAAACGGCCAGCCTACTCATGAGAAACTCTCCAGACACAAAACAGAACGCTTTAAAAGAGACTAACATCGTCTATGCCTTCAAATGCCCACTTGGGGACTGTAAGCTCCAAAAAACCCAGTATATAGGCAAGACAACAACATCTCTTTCTAGGCGTTTAACGATGCATAAGCAACAGGGCTCCATTAAGGAACATATAATCTCTTCCCATAACCAAACCATCGCCAGAGAAATCCTAGTAAACAACACAGAAATCATCGATAGATACAGCGATAGCAGGCGGCTTGACGTTTACGAGGCACTACACATCAAGAAGTCAACACCAGCAATCAACAGCCAATTATTGCACAACTATATTCTACCCACCTCAAGACTCCGCTCCAATATAGAAGCATCAAGAAATATGGACCAATAGGCTTTCTACAAACACTTCTATTCAATACCTATTGTTTCTGTTCTGTCTTGTGTTGATACTTTTAATACCCTATTAATATCCCCTCTTGTTCTGTCTTGTGTTAATGCTACATCACCCCTCCCACCTCACTCAAATGAAGATATAAAATCAGAGATACGTAAGTTCTAATCAGTTGTGTATTTGTGAAGTCTTTGAAAATGTAATAAGTTTTACGAAACGTGCCCATGTCGCGTCAGACAAGAAATAAAAATGAATTTTGGAGAAGTGATTTTTGATTTACCTCCAACAGTGAAGCGTAATGTACGAAAGATTGAGAAAATTCGTGTTAGAATTAGTAATCTTACTTTTTCGGTCATATTTAATAATATATATATATATATATATTATTAAATATAAATATAAATAATATATATATATATAATATTAAATATGACCGAAAAAATAAGATTAATAATTCTAACACGAATTTTCTCGATCTTTCTTATGTTTCTTTTCACTGTTGATGGTAACTGAAAAATCAATTCTCCAAAATTCATTTTTATTTCTAGTCTGACGCGACACTTGAGCGCGTTTCGCAAAACTTATTACATTTTCAAAGATTTTAGTTTACACACACACACAACTATAACTGAATAGAGCTTAAACATCTTCGATTTTTTATACCTGCATTTGGGTGAGATGATATGTTACAACAGTTTTGGATGAGGTGAAAAAAAACTTTTAACACTAGACAGAACACGAAACAATGGGTATTGAAGGTAAGAATGGAAGTAATTCTACCATTCTAAGTAAATACTTCAATTCTTACCTTCAATACCCATTGTTTCGTGTTCTGTCTTGTGTCCATTTCACTTAGCCTCAGATCTATAAGATCTTGTTGAAGTTCTTAGGGTACTGCTGCTCGCAGAATGCTCATTGACACTCCAAGACTGAACTCATCGGTGCCTATTAAGGCAGTTTCTTAGGCTAACTATTCAGCTCTAGCATGCATTCGGAGACCAACTTACGATGGAGATCACTGTAATGGACTCGGTTACCATCCTTATAATTTGTTGTATTCGTGTCGCTCCGGACACAAGCATGTTGCAGTTACGCCTTAAAGATTTGTTTCTTTTATTTGATTTATTGTTTTATTTATATATTGATTTGATATTATATATATTGGTCATATAATGTATATATTGATTATTTTGGTGTGATCTATTATTCATATCATTATATTGGATTATATTTGAATTGAGTTATTACTTGCTAGATTCTCCCCCTGGTTTAACTTCTGTTTTGCCCTAGATACGATAACTTGTTACCCCCCCCCCCTTTTTTCACATGTCCGGTTTTTTTCCGCTTAAGTTCTGCTCGAATTGATAGTTACCTTACTTCGCTACAGTCTAGTTTCCTGGAAGTTCTTCTTCTCCTCCTTTCCCCTTAGTTTTGCTCTAGACACTCCTATCCTCTGTACCGGTGTTTACTTTTCCTAGTTTTTCCTCGGGGTATCATCCTGGCTTTATCAATTAATGACAGTTGCCCAGTTAGCTTTTGGAAAAGTCCCCCCCTCTTACAATCTAATTCCAGCAGTACCCTTAAGGGGTAGGTTTCTTGCCCGTCACGTTCCTACTGCATGCCCGCTTCTGCCCACCCTTACTTCTTTAATACTTCCAGAACCGACTACAGAAGGCGCACAAGGTACCTCATTGATGAACGAGGAAAATGGGATGGAACCCGAGGGCAGACTGCTGTACCCATCAAGTCAACACCACTCTAACCGCCGTGGGGCGGGCCGCAGCGACAACGATGGACACGGGGTCGACCCTGGGGAGTCGGCCTCGGTGTAGGCGGCTTCCCACTTTCCACACCCGCCCTGGGGCCAGCTTTACATGATTGGTCCCTGTGAGGTCGGGCTCCAGTGATGACCAGTCTAACGACATCGCGCACAGCGCCCCCTACTTGGATGTACAACCCCTGTTGTACGATCACCTCACAAGGACATGGCATGGGGGTCCACCTTGCCTCTCTACGCTCTGTGGATCGTCGCGATCATGCTCCGTTGGCCTCACCTAGGACGCGGTTTAACTTGCAGCATCCAACTAGAAGAACGGGTTTGGTACCTTTGACAGTCAGGAGGAACCCGACTGTTTTTAATGCCCTCTCCTGGGATACGGGCACGGTTGCTGTCACAGAAACGAGTGGCCATATTCCTAGTTAAAGGTTTGCGAGGAACACTAGCCTCGCAAGGTCTAGTTGGTGGGCTCTTGCCTCTCTATGCCCATGGCTCGTCGCGATGGCGCTCGGTTGGCCTCGTCAGGGAAGCTGTTTCACTTGCAGCATATGTCTAGTTGTCCCGGTTTGGTAATTTTTTCAGTCAGGGGAACCTGTCACGGGCACGGTTACAGCCACAGTGCGAGTAGTCACATTCCTAGTTACAACGGCCAGCCGCCGCTCGCCCTTCGGGATTGGGGGTTCCGCGCCGCTGGCCCTCACGGCATGGGGGTGTGCTCCGCAAGAACCCCCAAAGTGATAAGCCTGCAGACAGCTAAGAAATATTACCATGAATTGTAATTACTGTAAATTCAAATAATACACCCAGGTTTCGGCCCTCATACACCCAGGTGTCGTCCCTCATACAGCCAGGTGTCCTCCCTCATACAGCCAAGTGTCGTCCTTCATGCAGCCAAGTGTCGTCCCTCATACAGCCAGGTGTCATCCCTCATACACCCACGTGTCGTCCCTCATACAGCCAGGTGTCCTCCCTCATACAGCCAGGTGTCCTCCCTCATACAGCCAAGTGTCGTACCTCATACAGCCAAGTGTCGTCCTTCATGCAGCCAAGTGTCGTCCCTCATACAGCCAGGTGTCGTCACTCATACAGCCCAGTGTCGTCACTCATACATCCAGGTATCGTCCCTCATACAGCCAGGCGTCGTCCCTCATACAGCCAGGTGTCGTCCCTCATACAGCCAGGTGTCGTCCCTCATACCGCCAGGTGTGGTCCCTCATACAGCAAGGTGTCGCCCCTCATGCAGCCCAGTGTCGTCCCTCATACAGCCAGGTGTCGTCCCTCATACACCCAGGCGTCGTCCCTCATACAGCCAGGCGTCGTCCCTCATACAGCCAGGTGTCGTTCCTCATACAACCAGGTGTCATCCCTCATATGGCCACGTGTCGTCCCTAATACAGCCAAATGTCGTCCGTCATACAGCCAGGTGCCATCCCTTATACAGCCAGGTATCGTCCCTCATACAGCCAGGTGTCGTCCCTCATACAGCCAGGTGTCGTCCCTCATGCAGCCCGGCGTCGTCCTACATACAGCCAGGTGTCGTCCCTCATACAGCCAGGTGTCGTCCCTCATACAGCCAGGTGTCGTCCCTCATACAGCCAAATGTCGTCCCTCATACAGCCAAGTGTCGTCCCTCATACATCAAGGTATCATCCCTCATACAGTCTGGTGTCGTCCCTCATACAGCCAGGTGTCGTCCCTCATACCGCCAGGTGTCGTCCCTCATACCGCCAGGTGTCGTCCCTCATACAGCAAGGCGTCGTCCCTCATGCAGCCCAGTGTCGTCCCTCATACAACCAGGTATCGTCCCTCATACAGCCAGGTGTCGTCCCTCACACAGCCAGGTGTCATACCTCATACACCCAGGCGTCGTCCCTCATACAGCCAGGTGTCGTCCCTCATATGGCCAGGTGTCCTCCCTCATACAGCCAGGTGTCGTCCCTAATACAGCCAAATGTCGTTCCCCATACAGCAAGCGTCGTCCGTCATACAGCCAGGTGTCATCCCTCATACAGCCAGGTGTCGTCTCTCATACAGCCAAGAGTCGTCCCTCATACAGCCAGTTATCGTCCCTCCTACAGCCAGGTGTCGTCCTTCATACAGCCAGGTGTCGTCCCCTCATACAGCAAGGCGTCGTCCGTTATACAGCCAGGTGTCGTCCCTCATACAACCAGGCGACGTCCCTCATACAATCAGGTGTCGTTCCTCATACAGCCAGGTGTCCCTCATACAGCCAGGTGTCGTCCCTCATACAACCAGGTGTCTTCCCTCATACAGCCAGGTGTCGTCCCTCATACAGCCAAGAGTCGTCCCTCATACACCCAGGCGTCATCCCTCATACATCCAGGCGACGTCCTTCATACAGTCAGGTGTCGTCCCTCATACAGCCAGGCGTCGTCCCTCATACAGCCAGGCGTCGTCCCTCATACAGTAAGGTGTCGTCCATTATACAGCCAGGTGTCGTCCCTCATACACCCAGGCGTCGTCCCTCATAAAGCCAAGTGTCGTCCCTCATACAGCCAGACGTCGTCATTCAGTCAGGTGTCATCCCTCATACAACCAGGCGACGTCCCTCATACAATCAGGTGTCATGCTTCATACAGCCAGTTGTCGTTCTTCATGCAGCCTGGCGTCGTTCCTCATACAGCCAGGCGTCGTCCCTCATACAGCCAGGCGACGTCCCTCATACAGCCAGGCGACGTCCCTCATATACCAGGTGTCGTCCCTCATATACCAGGTGTCGTTCCTCATATACCAGGTGTCGTTCCTCATATACCAGGTGTCGTTCCTCATATACCAGGGGTCGTTCTTCATATACCAGATGTCGTTCCTCATATACCAGGTGTCGTTCTTCATATACCAGATGTCGTTCCTCATATACCAGGTGTCGTCCCTCATATACCAAGTGTCGTTCCTCATATACCAGGTGTCGTCCCTCATGCAGCCAGACGTCGTCTATTATACAGACAAATGTCGTCCCTCATACAGACAGGTGTCATCCCTTATACAGCCAGGTGTCGAACCTCATACAGCCAGGTGTCGTTCCTCATACAGCCAGGTGTCGTCCATCATACACCCAGGTGTCGTCCCTCATACAGCCAGGTACTGTCGTCCCTCATACAGCCAGGAGTCATCTCTCATACAGCCAAGTGTCGTCCCTCATACAGACAGATGTCATCCTTCATACACCCAGGTGTCGTCCCTCATACAGCCAGGTGTCGTCCCTAATACAGACAGGTGTCATCCCTTATACAGCCAGGTGTCGAACCTCATACAACCAGGTGTCGAACCTCATACAGCCAGGTGTCGTTCCTCATACAGCCAGGTGTCGTCCCTCATACAGCCACGTGGCGTCCCTCATGCAGCCAGACATCATCTTTCAAACAGCCTGGTGTCGTCCATCATACAGCCAGGTGTCGTCCCTCATGCAGCCAGGTGTCGTCACTAGTACAGCCAGGGGTCGTCCCTCATGCTGCCAGGTGTCGTCCCTCATGCACCCAGGGGTCGTACCTCATTCAGTCAGGTATCATCCCTCATACAGCCAGGTGTCGTCTCTCGTACAACCAGGTGTCGTCCTTCATACAGCCAGGTGTCGTCCCTCATACAGCCAGGTGTCATCCCCCATACAGCCAGGTGTCGTCCCTCATACAGCAAGGTATCTTCCCTCATTCAGCTAGGTGTCATCCGTCATAGAGTCAGGTGTCGTCCCTCATACAGCCAGGTGACGTCCGTCATACAACCACGTGTCGTCCCTCAAACAGGCAGGTGTCGTCCATCATAGAGCCAGGTGTCGTCGCCCATACAGCCAGACGTCGTCTTTTAAACAACCAGGTGTCGTCCCTCATACAGCCAGGTGTCGTCCCTGATACAGCCTGATGTCGACCCTTGTGGGGATATCTGGCTCCAGTATAATACTAATAAAATGTTTAATTTTAAGAATGCAAAATAATGATTAATTCTAATATAGCTCGAAGGACCAGAATGAGTGATAAAATGAGAAAATCAGTGGCTTATAGATCTATGATTATATGTGAATAAATTCTATTAAGCAATAACTGTAAATTAGATAATTCTAGAGCCAGCCTCCCATGACACATTTTGGGGGGGATATTCTGTGAGATTAATCTATGTGTAACATATATTATGCAATAATAATAATGTGTATAATATGCACACACATAGATAATGAGTAAATTATGTAATGCAAGAAATACTACTGCAATGTAAAGATTAATATGCATAAAAGGCAGTATCAGATATATATATATATATATATATATATATATATATATATATATATATATATATATATATCTATATATATATATATAAATATATATATTTATATATATATATATTTATATATATATATATTATATCACTAAGAACTCTTTGACCCGGCCAGGATTCGAACCTATGCCGTCCAGGATCACCCCTAAACGTACACAGTACCGTGACCACCGCACCAATGATCGTCTAGATCGTCTAGATCACACACACACATATATATATATATATATATATATATATATATATATATATATATATATATATATATATATATATATATATATATATATATATATATATATATATATATATATATATATATATATATATATATATAGGTGCTAGGTGCCCAGCTAGGTGCCAGCTGGGTGCCCAGCGGAGAGAGAACCTCGCAACCTAGGGGTCCAAAACCCGGACTTCCCCGCATCACCATATACTCGTGGAAGGAGGGCAGACAGTTGGTGTGGGACTACACATGTGTATCCACCCTGGCTGACACCTACGTACACTTCGGAGCTGATCAAGCAGGTGGGGCGGCCAACCACAGGGAAACAGCTAAATCACTTAAGTACAGGCGACTGGAAGGTCAATACCTCTTTGTTCCCATAGCGTCTGAGACGCATGGCCCCTGGGGCAAGATTGCCTTGGGATTTCTCAAGGAATTGGGCTCCAGGCTCATTGACGTCACCAGAGACCCAAGGGCTTCCAGTTTTTTGTTTCAGCGTCTCAGTGTGGCGATCCAGAGGGGAAATGCTTGCTGCGTCCTCGGTTCCTGTCCAGAAGCGGAGGAGCTTCAAGAGATCCATAACCTTTAGGTATTTGTCTTGTATGTTTTGTAACCTTTAAATACACAATAAAGAAAAAAAAAAAAAAGGGAAGGGGGTGGTAGGAGAAAAGCACACAGAAACTGTATTGGAGGGGACCTACATTCCCTCCAATGTGTTATGTGTGGTTTCTTCCGAGGCTATGGGTCCCCCTTCTTCCAGCCAGAGGTATATATATATACATATATATATATATATATATATATATATATATATATATATATATATATATATATATATATATATATATATATATATATATATATATATGTATATATATATATATATATATATATATATATATATATATATATATATATATATATATATATATATATATATATATATATATATATATATTGTGACGATAATCTCTTTCAAGAGAGATTGAGCCTGCTCTTCCCTACATCATTACGTCGTTCAAGTACAAGATACTATATAGAAGATACGTCCACCAGTATCGCCAAACGTTTTGCCCAGGAAGCAAATCGTACCATGCACACCCCGACACCGGCCACAGCTGCCGTAACCAGCAAACTGCTCATACTCCGCCTGCCTGTTGCTGATTGGCTGGTGTCTCGCTGCACCTGCACTCACGCCACCACCAAGATTCGTCGTCTGGGCAGCAGCACGCCGTACTCCTCAGAATATCTCTGTGCTCCTTGGAGTTGACATCTCTCACTAGTAGACTAAGCCTTGGCTTTCGTGTACTAAGGGAGGTGGCAGCTTGAAGCCAGTATTCCAGCACCTCACTTATTTAATTTATATTGCTATCAGTATAACGTGCATTCTGGTCTTAGAGTAACTTTTCATTGCCAGTTATTATTCATGTTATTTTGTTTGTTGACCAGTGTTGAATTTTATGAGATTGTCTTTATTCATGTCTTGTTTTCTAGAGTAATTAAAATTTCATTGTTTATATACTTGTGTTTTGTGTGTTTTCCCATTACCTTACCACAGACGAAAGGACAAACTTCTCTCTTTTTTTGTTATGTGACGAGGCCCTGCCCCCAACTTTTGAAACAGCCGAACACCAACGCTTTACCGTCACATTACATGGGGGCCTGTCCGGGAGCTTCACTCAGGTACTGGTGCCAAATTGTAAATTTGTGGTAAGCGTATTTGGCTTTGTTAAGTAGCTTTTTACTATTTTCAATATTCAATTTTATTTTCATATGGTGCTGTGTGTATTGTGCATTCCGAGAGTAGCATATGGTGAAGGTGAGACAACTTTGGATTACGTGGTGACTGTAGGCCTCAGTCATTCTCTTAATTGGTCATCTCTCCCTCCGTGTTATTACTCGTGTTTACCATCTTTTGTCCCTAGGATATTTCTCATATTTTCGGCAGATCATCATATTGGTACCCTGGTACTGTGGTCTGTCCCCGGGTCAAGAGCACCTAATCTTCTGCAATCTGACAGTAGGAGGATAAAGAGGGCGATAGTTCCTCTCGCACGAATTTTAGTTGCTGAATTGGGACCTCAGCAGCAGTTCTCGTCACCAGTTGACACCTCGCACCCCTACACGTCGGTCAGAGATGATGATATTTACATTGGTAGGGAATTAGCCTTCTTTTTCAGAGCACAAAAGTTCGCTAATTCTGTAAGTATCATATTAATTTCAGTGGGAAAAACTTGCTTATGTCCTATAGAGACTCGGCAAGGTATGCCTACATTCTTGGACTACCTAATTCACTTTTGAGGCAATTAACTGTTTCATTTGTTTTAGAAACTCAGTTTCGCTTGTTTAGTAGGATTTTCTTGCCCTTATCCTCTTACATGAGTACCGGGTACAAGATTTCCTGCGATCTTGATTTATTAATCATTTATCATCTTGAAATTAACATTAATTGGTAACGATTCCACAGGATAGGTACCAGTTGCCACGTTGTTCTGTTTCTGACATTCACCATATCACAACAGTATATTCGTTGTGCATTTATTTGCTAAATTCACCATGTTTCGTCTCTAAGCTTTCCGTACAGATCCAGAAGGAGAAATAGGGACTTTAAGTCGTGCCAAGATGACTGAATTACAAACTCTTGCACATGAGTATCAACTACAAGTTCCCTACCAAGCCAACAAAAATGAAATACATAACCTGTTACTGGATCATCTCTTAGAGGAAGGTAAGATAGACTCTGAAACTCACGAAACTTACTTTATTGCAGATAAAACTGATTTGTCAGCGATGAAACTCAAACTAGAGCTGGCCAAGATCGAACGCGAATAGCAAAAGGAAGCAGCTGCCATGCAAAGAGAAGCCCTCGAGCAACAAAGGGAAGCAGCTGCCATACGAAAGGAAGAAAAAGAACGTGAAATCGCCCTCAAGGAACGTGAGATTGCAATACTCCGTGAGCGGGAACGAATACAGCTTGAAACAAAACAACACGAATTGGAGATGCAACGCGACCGTGACAAACAACAAGCAGCTCTGGCTATGGAATGTCGTCAACGAGAATTCGCGTTGGAAACTACACACCTCGCTCAACGCCAGCGAGCTACTGCCAATCTTCCCGTCAGTTTCAATATATCACATGCAAGTAAGTTAATGCCACCATTCGTAGAGACAGAAGTTGATGTGTTTTTACCACCTTTGAAACCCTTGCTAATCATCTTAGTTGGCCTGCCGACCAATGGGCAACCCTTCTCAGAGTACATCTCACAGGTAGAGCTGCAGTCACACTCAGCACTTTGGCGTCTGAGAATGACTACCAGACTCTGAAACAAGCAGTGTTGGACGCCTACCTTCTCTCCACCGAAAGTTATCGAAGGAAATTCCGTGACCACCTGAAGGCAAGTACCACTACCTTTCTCGAATTTGCTAATACTAAAAAGAGATATTTTATGAAATGGCTGGAAGCAGCACATGTCTCTACCTTTGCAGAACTCGTCAACCTCATGCTAGTTGAAGAATTCTTGAGGCGTGTGCCGCCTCCTGTCCGTCTATATTTAGCAGATAAAGAAGAAACCGACTACCTAAAATGTGCTAAGTCGGCTGACACTTACAGCCTCATCCACCGGCTGACACCAGAACCATCTTCCAGTAAGAAGTCTTGGTACAGTTACGAGAAAGTGAGTACCGATCAAGCTGGCTCGCAATTGTACTGTAAGTATTGTAGACTCTATGGACATACCATAGATAAATGTGGTAAGTTTCAATACAAAGGAAATACCGAATCACCTAAACCCAAACAGACTCCTCCTAAGTCCGGTAAGCCTGTGATGAATGTTGGTGTTCATGTTAATGATCTTTCTCTTTTCAGTAAACACCTGTATACTGGAACTGTCTCTGCCAACGGTTCAAATCCGGAGGGACGTTTCAAACTGAAGATCTTGAGGGACACAGCGGCTCTTCAATCAATTATTTTGAAATCAGCTGTGCCCAATATCGCCTACACACGAGAAACTGTCTTCATCACTAACCTCACTGCTACCACTCCTTATCTTCTCGCCAGAGTCCACCTGGATTGTCCCTTCGTGACCGGAGAAGTCCAAGTCGCCATCAGGGAGAAGCCTTTTCCCATGCCTGGAGTGCAACTTCTCCTGGGCAACGACTTGGCAGAAGACCTGCAACCGACCAACCTGATCGTCATGGACAAACCCCAGGTGTGTACCTCAGTAATGGATAATCCCATCTTTGAGTATGTTACAGCAAAGGTTCAAGAGAGTGATGAAGTTTCTCCTCCGGTTTTAGTGACCACCCGTGCACAAGCTGCACGACCACAGCCAGCTGACCCTACTGCTACCGCTGTCCCTCAAGACCCTCAGAAACTACCCCCGAATCTGACCAAGTTGGAGTTCCGTAAGTTACAGAGGGAAGATCTTACCTTGACACCATTATTTTTCCAGGCTGAGACTCAACCTGACAGTATTCCTGGGTTCTTCCTAGAGAACGAGTTGCTCTACCGCAGATATAGACCCAGTAAACTGAAGGAGGAGGACGATTGGGCCAACGTCGAACAACTAGTGATTCCTGCCAGCCTGCGGCCCACTATTTTACACCTGGCCCACGGAGCACTCTCCCACTACGGATTTAACAAGACCTACCATGGAATCCGTCAAGACTACTACTGGCCAGGTATGGTAAATAGCGTCAAACAGTACGTCAAACAGTGTCATACATGTCAGATGGCAGGTAAACCGAACATCTCTATCCCCAGAGCACCACTGACTCCCATACAGGTGCCTGCGGAACCTTTCCACAGACTTATTATAGACTGTGTTGGTCCTTTACCTCGGACCAGTTCAGGTAACGCCTATATCTTAACCATCATGTGTCCTACCACCAGATTCCCCATAGCAGTTCCAGTAAAGAACATTACGGCTGCTACGGTTGTGAAACACTTATTGAAGATCTTCACCCAGTATGGATTTCCAAGGGAGGTTCAGAGCGACTGTGGCACCAACTTCACCAGTGATCTCTTCAAGAGGACACTGGAAGAGTTCAACATCACACAGGTACTGTCCAGCCCCTATCATCCTGCTTCACAGGGTTCTCTTGAGCGTAGTCATCAGACTATCAAAGCACTCCTGAAGAAGTTTTGTAATGAAACCTCTAAGGATTGGGATAAGCAAATTGACCTGATAATGTGTATCTTTAGAAGTCTTCCCAATGAGTCTCTAGGAGTATCTCCTTATGAGATGCTCTACGGACGTAAGTGCCGTACTCCTCTCAAAGCTTTCAAAGACTCTCTACGTGATGCCACCTTCATTGAGCATCAGAATGTGCCCCAGTTTCTTTAAAACCTACAACACATTCTAGAGAGGGTCCACAGTTTTGCCCAAGATAATCTATTGAAAGCACAGGAGAGGATGAAGACTCATTACGACCAGACCAGCAAAGTAAGGAAATTTAAACCGGGAGACTTCGTGCTTGCTTATTTCCCTATCCCAGGTTCTCCTTTGCAAAACAGGTTTTCAGGACCCTACCGCATCAAGGAGTGCAGAAACAACCACAACTACGTTCTAGAGACTCCAGATAGGCGGCGGAAGACCCAATTGTGCCACGTCAACCTCCTGAAGCTATATAACGGTACTCCTCCCACTGTCATGATAACCTACTCTTCCTTTAAAGAGCCATACATCCACAGTGAGACCTTCCCTGCTTCTGCTCCCGAAAGCACTGACACGGAGTCAGCGCTTTCCAATTCGGAAATCCTAACTGATCTTCACAATTATTTTCAGGACAATCATAGTGCACCTCTCATCAAGATCTTCAAAGAACATCAGGAGTTGTTCCGCGATGATCCACAAGAGTGTAATGTTACCCAGCACGACATCCAACTGCTCCCTGAAACCCGGCCGATTCGTCAACCCTTCTACCGAATCAGCCCTAGCAAGAAGGAAGTCATGCGTGCTGAGGTGCAGTACCTCTTGGATCATGGACTGGCTACACCTTGTGAGTCCCCCTGGGCCTCACCCTGTATCTTGGTGCCAAGACCCCAAGGTAAGGTGAGACTTTGTACGGATTACCATAAATTAAATAATGTGACTGTCAAGGATGCATACCCCTTGCCAAGGATAGATGACATTCTTTACGCCATTGGTAATGCCCAGTACTTGTCCCAAGTGGACTTACTTAAGGGATGTTACCAAGTGTGTCTAACAGAGCGAGCCAAAGAAATATCTGCCTTTATCACTCTCTTTGGACTTTTCAGATATGAACGCCTTCCTTTCGGACTATGTAATGCCCCGGCCACCTTTCAGAGAGCTGTCAACCGCGTCATCCAGGGCTTGGATAACACCTACGCCTATTTGGATGATATCGTCGTAGCATCCAACACCTGGAGCGAACATCTGCTCCAGCTGCAACGACTGTTCGCCAAGCTCCTGACAGCCGGCCTCACCACCAACCTGGGCAAGTCCACCTTTGCCAAAGGTACAGTGCGTTATCTGGGTCATGAAATTGGGAGTTGCAGCCTAGCTCCGTTAGACACACACACTCAAGCCATCCAGCATTATCCACAGCCTACCACCAGGAAGCAGCTCCTGCGCTTCCTTGGTCTTGCCTCCTACTACCGTAGGTTTGTGAGAAAATTTAGTACGGTAGCAACACCATTAATTACTTTAACCAGTCCCAAGCAACGGTATAATTGGACCATGCAACAAACCGTTGCTTTCGAACAACTCAAATTCCTCCTCTGTTCTAATCCTATTCTCGCCTCGCTAGATATCACCAAGCCTTTCATCTTACATGTCGACGCCAGTGGTACCGGCATCGGTGGTGTCCTGATGCAGCAACGAGGCGAGGAGGTTCTACCTGTCAGCTACTACAGCTACAAGTTGAAACCCCACCAGAGGAACTACAGCACTATCGAGAAGGAGCTACTCTCCATCGTCCTGAATCTCCAGCACTTAGCTCCATACCTACAAGGTGCCAGGTCTACCACCATCTTCTCAGACCACAATCCTCTCCGCTTCTAACATCAAGCCCAATTCAATAACCAACGTCTTCTACGATGGGCTTTATATCTGCAAGATTTCAACCTGGAGATCCGCTATATCAAGGGTTCTGACAACATCATAGCCGATGCCCTCTCCAGAGTCTATGAAGTAGAAGCAACTCCAACTATCACTCCACCACATGAAGACGTAACTTCTTCCAGAACCACAGGCTTCGGGGGAGAGTTGTGATGATAATCTCTTTCAAGAGAGATTGAGCCTGCTCTTCCCTACATCATTACGTCGTTCAAGTACAAGATACTATATAGAAGATACGTCCACCAGTATCGCCAAACGTTTTGCCCAGGAAGCAAATCGTACCATGCACACCCCGACACCGGCCACAGCCGCCGTAACCAGCAAACTGCTCATACTCCGCCTGCCTGTTGCTGATTGGCTGGTGTCTCGCCGCACCTGCACTCACACCACCACCAAGAGTCGTCGTCTGGGCAGTAGCACACCGTACTCCTCAGAATATCTCTGTGCTCCTTGGAGTTGACATCTCTCGCTTGTAAACTAAGCCTTGGCTTTCGTGTACTAAGGGAGGTGGCAGCTTGAAGCCAGTATTCCAGCACCTCACTTATTTAATTTATATTGCTATCAGTATAACGTGCATTCTGGTCTTAGAGTAACTTTTCATTGCCAGTTATTATTCATGTTATTTTGTTTGTTGACCAGTGTTGAATTTTATGAGATTGTCTTTATTCATGTCTTGTTTTCTAGAGTAATTAAAATTTCATTGTTTATATACTTGTGTTTTGTGTGTCTTTGTGTTATGCAACAGGGTTGCATAAGTAACAGGGCTCCATTAAGGAACATATAATCTCTTCCCACAACCAAACCATCGCCAGAGAAATCCTAGTAAACAACACAGAAATCATCGATAGATACAGCGATAGCAGGCGGCTTGACGTTTGCGAGGCACTACACATCAAGAAGTCAACACCAGCAATCAACAGCCAATTATTGCACAACTATATTCTACCCACCTCAAGACTCCGCTCCAATATAGAAGAATCAAGAAATATTTACCAATAGGCTTTCTACAAACACTTCTATTCAATATCCATTGTTTCGTGTTCTGTCTTGTGTTGATGAAATTAATACCCTATTAATACTCTTGTTCTGTCTTGTGTTGATGAAATTAATACCCTATTAATACCACACTTTGTTCTGTCTTGTGTTAATGCCACATCACCCCTTCCACCTCACTCAAATGTAGATATAAAATCGGAGATACGTAAGTTCTATTCAGTTGTGTATTTGTGAACTAAAGTCTTTGAAAATGTAATAAGTTTTACGAAACGCGCCCGTGTCGCATCAGACTAGAAATAAAAATGAATTTTGGAGAATTGATTTTTGATTTACCTCCAACAGTGAAGCGTAATGTACGAAAGATTGAGAAAATTCGTGTTAGAATTATTAATCTTACTTTTTCGGTCATATTTAATAATATATGTCTACAGGAAAGACTGCTACCAAATATACTAATATATATATATATATATATATATATATATATATATATATATATATATATATATATATATATATATATATATATATATATATATATATATATATGTGCAATTGACGATCACAAAACACTGATCATTTTATGCGGAAAATCCACAGAGAAATATGAAATGAGGTGAACGTTTCGGCTTTGTTAAAGCCTTTTGTCAACAACAGACTGACTGACACCAGACTGAGTCAGTCTGGTGTTGACAAAAGGCTTTAACAAAGCCGAAACGTTCACCTCATTTCATATTTCTCTGTGGATTTTCCGCATATATATATATATATATATATATATATATATATATATATATATATTATATATATATATATATATATTTTTTTTTTTTTTTTTTTTTTAAAGGGAAGGGAGTACCACCTCTGGCTGGAAGAAGGGGGACCTAGCTGAGACGAGGCTTCTCTTGATGATGTCATTGACCTCGTTATGTCTTGCATGCCAGCCCTTTGTGCTTCCGCAATGCAACCCATGCAGTCCGTATTGGTCTGCTTCCACCCTGTTGCAAATACACTTGTATTCAGTGTGAATTGGGGCACCAAGGCGGAGGGCCACTGCTACACGAAGGGATTCTGGATCTAGGCGCGTGCCCATGGGTACTGCCAGGAGGAAGTCTCCTGCATGGGGGGCACGCACTGCTCTGAGGCGGGCTTTCTCATTGTCTGATGTTGCGACGCTGAGCATGGCATCAGCTACTTTTTCCACTAGAGGCTGGTCCCAGCCGGACTGTTTGTGTTGTTTTGTTGGCTCTATAATGGTTGCTGGGGCTGCAAGAACATATATGGACTCTGAATAATAAGGTACTATCTACAATGAAAACTGATTAAATCTCAGCTGTAACAGAGGGACGTAGATGCAGTCCACTGTACGCCAGTCTGGAAACAGTTTGAGATAGTGATACTTGGATCACGTGAGGGTATGGCGGTCACACACTTCCTCAAGGGTGTTGCACCATGCTGCAATAATGATAATTCCGTAATTTCCACCCCAAACTAGTATTCACACACATATAAAGGAATATCTAAATATTTGGAGGGAAAGGAGTTGCACTCACGTGGGAATATTTGGTGCTCCCGCAGTGTCACGACATGGCTACCTATATTAGGTATTATTGTGAGCTCATCAATGATACTAAAAGGTAAAAATGCCTGCCGAACTGGTGTCCGAGATTCTGGTAAGCTGCGTCCTCAATCTAGCGGCCATGGATGTTATGATGCCGTCTGGATGGTAAGATTTGTTGGACCGCTTCGGAGCACCGTCACGCTTCTTGATCGAATATGGTGAGTCCCCTCCTCTCCTTCCCGAAAGTCGCGCATGCGTAAAAGCTCACCGTGAGGGTTCGAGCATAAATTATATTTATTTATTAAAGCTAAATAGGGAAGGGGGCATTTATGAACACTTTATATTTTATGTGGTGATGTTTAATTCTCACAGTGCAAGTCAGTGAATGTAGACTGCATAAATAAAATAATACTTGCTTGGTGGTGGAAATGATGTTATATTATGATATGATTTACTGGAACAGCAATGAAGCTGGGTACAAGAATTCCAGTAAACTGTTGTATACTAAAAGTAAACCTATTACTAAATAATTATTCCTAATAAAGGAAAGTAAATGGTTACATTGGTGTTAAATCATACAGCCAGGCGTCGTCCTTCATTCAGCCAGGTGTAGTCTCTCGTACAATCAGGTGTCGTCCCTCATACAGCCAGGTGTCATTCTTTAATGCAGCCAGGTGTCGTCCCTCATAAAGCTAGGTGTCGTCCCTCATACATCCAAGTGTCGTCACTCATACAGCCAGGTGTCGTCCCTCATTCAGTCAGGTATAGTCCCTCATGCGGCCAGCTGTCATCTTTCATACAGCCAGGTGTCGTCACTCGTGCAGCTAGGTGTCGTCCCTCATAGAGCCAAGTGTCGTCCCTCATACAGTCAGGTGTCGTCCCTCATACAGCCAGGTGTCTTCCATCATACAGCCAGGTGTCGTCCCTCATACAGTAAGGTGTCGTCCCTAATACAGCCAGGTGTCGTCCCTAATACAGCCAGGTGTAGTCCCTCGTACAGCCAGGTGTCGTCCCTCATACAAACAGGTGTCATCCCTCATACAGCCAGGTGTCGTCCCTCATACAGCCACGTGTCATCCCTTATACAGCCAGGTGTCGTCCCTAATACAGCCAGGTGTAGTCCCTCGTACAGCCGGGTGTCGTCCCTCATACAACCAGGTGTCCTCCCTCATACAGCCAGGTGTCGTCCCTCATTCAACCAGGTGTCCTCCCTCATACAACCCGGTTGTTGGATTTCTGGGGCTTGACTCACATATTCAATTATTTGATTATTGTATTTAAATAAATCGAAGGACCACCCACTTTTGAGAAAAGAGGGAAAACGAATAATAGTGATCATTAGAATGACACTAGAGAACCAGTGCCTATGGATAATAATTAAATGAATAATCACTTGAAAATAATAAATAGACTGTATTATTAATTAATTAAAGTCAAAGCCTCAAATATCAACATTGGGGGGTATTTCTAGAAGTTCATATATATCTAGGAACCAGTGTGGTTCGTCACTAGTTCATTGTTGAGTTAGTAACATAGTAAATCTAAACTACAATAGATTCAAAGATATGATAACTCAAATTATGAATATTAAAGATTATGAATTATTAAGCAACAGTAGGAGCAAACACATTAATTACCAAATCATAATTTCTGGCAATAATTTATTCACTGTAAAGATCCTATATGAATTATATGGAAATCAGTAATAATCTTAGATAAATTTGTACGAAATAAATGTTTTATCTGTAAGACGATTTGTGTAACGCCATTTCGTCATTCGTCCTCGTGGTCACAGGATCCCAATAAAGAAAGAACCCGAGATGAATATCACGAATGAAGAGAAACAACTTGTTGACTCCTCGTATACATACTGAAATCAGAGAAATTTAAGTAGCATTTGATTAGGCTACGAATTATTTCAAATATTCATGAAAACTGAGAAAATGTGGAAAATCTACTAACGTTGTGTATTAGGTATCCATGCTGTATAACGACAGACTACTCACAAATATACAATCTAGGATGATGCATCAAACGAGAATGGTATACTTAACATGAGCGTATCAAATACTGAGGTCTGCCGAAACCGCGTCAGCCAGTCCCAGGCGTCCACTGCTGTGTACAAGTAATTACAGGTCGTGGCTTCAATTGTTGACGCGTTATTAACTGGCTGGGCACTATAGAACACGTGAATAGGTAATTGTTGACTATTAAACGGGTATCAACGTAATTCTTGTCGATAAAAACTCCCCAGTCACTACCACGTGTCTCGCCACTCTTCACGCCAGGGATGCCTCGTGTACAATGGCGTCTCCGCCTTCCCTCAACCCGTCTCTCGCATTCACCACAGAAATTATTAATCACGGATAATTCTTTTCCGCGTAATTATTGATGTAATACGTTAATGAGAACTGGGTTGCAATTATAGGGACTTAAATATTATCATATTCTCGTTTAATGGTGTTAAACGAGAAATGGAGAAGATTTTTATTCTCTCCATAGCATTCGTACGTAACAGATAAAACTGCTACTTGATAATAATTTCAGTTAATAACTCTCGGTTTTAGATTATCGGGAGTCATATTATCCGTAGGTAATTATTACACGGAATACTGATAATTTTAGAGAACCACATTCAATTCTCTAACACATTGGTAATAAACGTGTCTAACTAGACATTATCTGACGCAATTTTGCTACTCGATTTCATGAGAATTCTAGCACTAATACGCAGATGAAATGGTTAATTTATGTTTACACTACCGTTAGTGAAATTAATAACTACTGTAGTTAGTATATAATGATGATGATGTATTATAATACAATAGTAGTTTATTAGTGTTGGAAATTTCCAACATAACTCCGGGGGGAGAAAACTCGGGTCGCAGTGCAATGTTGAGTACTGACGTACCTATCCCGAAGTTAGTATTAATGTTAGTATGTTAGTACGTTAGTACACACATAACGGATGTCCCGTAATTGTCAAGGACATACAAGACTTTAAGTCTTGTAAAGGAACTCATGTTAAATGGAAAACATGGAATTGTGAATCATCTAAAGTTAATGACTACTAAAGCCTACAATGTACTCCTTGACTGGTGTCGTTATGACATGTAACAGTTATGTTACTAAGTCTTAAAGTTTTGCAAACTCATAGATGCTCTAGATGAAATAATGTTATAGTTGATAGCCTACACAAACAAATTAAGGATTAAATTATACAATTTAAAGTAACTGTGAATCCACTGTGAGGTGAATGTCTTGGGTCATTGTGACTTGTAACTGATTTGTTACTTGACATCACAACACAGCATCATCATGATTACTCAAATTGGATGGTAAATTATTTGCTCTTAGTCAGAGCTATAATAGGCTTGTAGTTTCCGTTTGCATTGTTGAGCAGCTGCTCTAGTTGGGCGGGTGCTCGGTGGATCAGAATTGTTGTCCTCGGAAACTGTAGGTGAAGCTGGTTCTGTTAAACACTCTCGTTCTGCTAATTCGAGAGGTACCAACTTCTCTAATGTTTTTAGGGTAGTAGTGCCTCGGCACAAAACCCGTACTACTCTCAGGATGCCTTGGTGATCTGGGTGGATAGAGACAATTTTGCCTATAGGCCATTCTGACCTTGGTCCATCACTGTCAACCAATACTAGGTCTCCTGGTTTGAGTTGAACTTTATTATAGGGGCTCGAAGCTCCATAGTGGTACTCTCGTAGAGCTGTGAGGTACTCTCGAGTCCACACCTCATTCCACCTTTCAATTACTCTCGAGAGATGTTGGTAACTTTCTACTAAGTCACTCCTGGTTACATGGGAAGGGTCGACGGGGTCCTCTTCTGCCAAAGGTATCAGAGGGCTCAGCAGGCCTCCATGTATTAAATGTGAGGGACTCAGGGGGTTCTCTCTGTGAGAAGTCATCTGATAGGTAAGTTAATGGGCGATTGTTGACTCGCGCCTCAATTTCCACGACGAGTGTTTGGAGTTCAGTGTAACTAATTTTCTGTCGATGCAAGGTCTTCTTTAAACATTTCTTGACAGTCCCTATCATACGTTCGTAGAACCCACCTTGCCAGGGGGCTCTGGGAGCAATAAATTTCCAGTGGCATTGTCGTCTCTGCATGACAGACTGCACTTCTGGATGATTCCATATCTCTCGTAGGCAGGCTTCTCCTGCCACAAAATTTGAACCATTATCAGATATCATTAGTTTAGGACAGGATCTGCGAGCTGCAAATCTACGAAAAGCTTGGATGAAGGCTTCAGCACTCATGTCCGAAGTCACTTCTAGATGTACGCCTTGTGTGGTAGCACACGTGGAGAGGCAAATATAAGCTTTCACCGGTATCTTATCTGGCGTGCCAGTGAGAAGTAAGGCTCCTGTGTAATCGACACCAGTGGTCTCAAAAGGACGAAGATGAACTACTCTCTCCTTAGGGAGTGGTGGAGGTCCTGGGTAAGGACACACTCAAGCGTCGTATCTTTTGCAGATTACAAAGAACTTAATGATTGATTTGACAGTTTGACGACCTTAAGAAAGCCAATATTTCTGTCTTAGGTCGGTGAGAGTGTCTAACACTCCACCATGCAAAGTACCATATTGATGGTGATGTAAAACTAGAAGTTTAGTAATAATGTGGTGACGTGGTAGAAGGATCGGATTCTTTGTATCCAAATCAATTTTTGCATGAAGCAAACGTCCTCCACACCTTAATATATTATGAGTGTTGGCATCATACCAGATACCTAGAGACTTGGTTAATTTATCTGGAAGATTTTCATATTCACTTCCATACGTCTCTTGTTGTGCACGTTTGATCCAGTAGAGTATAGGATTGGGAAACTTATGTCTAATTCCTATCTTAGCAAGAAAGTCAAACACATGTGCTGTCACTCTTAATAACTTACTCAAGTTAGAATAATTGTGAGGATTAATAGCTGAGATTCGATGAGGTTCTGGTTCTTTCATGGGAGTAGTGATACTGGTCACTATGACTTGTGGCTTCTGTTTGGGCCACTGACCACTAACAAGCCATGAAGGTCCATTAAACCACATCGAAGACTTGATTAGCTGTTTTAATGTTAACCCTCGAGATAAGTAATCTGCAGGATTGTCCTTAGTGGGGACATGTCTGAATTTATATCCAGCAGATAATTCATGAATTTCCCTAACGCGATTACTAACGTAGGGAGTTTTGTTGTTGTTATTTCTTACCCATTGTAAGACTGCCTCATTGTCTGACCACACTACGATTTCACCAAAGTGGATATTATTGAGTGTCTTGGTCAGGCAATGAGCCAATCTCACTCCCACCAGCAATGCAGTTAACTCCATTTGAGGTAAAGATCTCTTCTTGACTGGAGCAACTCTTGCTTTAGATGTGAGTAAAATTGATTGTGCACTATTGACTAAGTAGGCTGCAGCGCCATACGCTTTGCCAGAGGCATTGCAAAAAATGTGCAAATTTGTGGGTAGGTTTTGTCCTGAAGCATTACGAGGAAATTTCAAAACACCTAATTGATTGAAATCCGTTGCGAGTATCTGCCATTTATCTTGCAACTCAGTTGGCAACGGAGCATCCCATCCCATATGTTTCTGCCAACATTCCTGCATTAGGAGTTTGCCCCTTATTACTATAGGACTAAGTAAGCGTAAAGGGTCAAATGGTTGACTGACATACGAGAGTAATTTTCTCATGGTAAGGGATGAATTATCGGTTTGTACTGACTTGACATTCATCTCGTCAGTACTTGTGTTCCATTCCACGCCCAGAACTTTTAATTGATTAGGCACCTGATGACCCAGAAATTCTCTCTCGACTATCTGGTTTAATGATTTATTGTTTGAGGCCCATGATTGTAGTGGCATATTGGCTCCTAATAACTCACGGTTAGCCTCATGGTAAATTTCTACCAATTTGGATTTGTCATTTGTAGTTCCCTGGAAATTATCGACATACAAGTTGTCACTGATCTCTGTTTTATAAGGGCTATTTGACTTCCTCAAATGTGTATCTAATGTGGCTTGAAGTAGAAACGGGGAGGAAGTCGCTCCGAATAGCACAGAGGCAAACCGGTAGGTTATGACATCACTGTCAGGATCCAGTGGGTCCTTAATCCAGAGAAATTTGGTGTAATTACGATCCTCTTCTTGCAAGCCTACTCTAAGGAAAGCTTTACTGATATCAGCAGTATAAGCGAAAATACCAGTGCGGAATCGTAATAGTACATCATGTAGCCTTTGTGTTAGGCTAGGTCCCGTTTGGAGACATTCATTCAAGGACACGCTGTTTGCCTTCACTTTGGCACTACAGTTGAAGACAATACGTATTGGCGTTGTCAATGAATCTTTCACCACAGCGTGATGGGGTAAATAGTGACCTATTTTTCGGTCATCATTATCAACAACTTCGATAAATTTACTATTGAGTTGTTGTTGAATTAATTGATGATACATGTTCAATTTATCTGGCTGTTTCTTCAGCCGTATTAATTGAGACTGTAATTGAGAGGCTGCCATGAAATAATTAACTGGAAGTTGTGGATGATTTAACTTCCATGGTAGTCTCACCCAGTATTGTTTGTCCTTATAGACAACTGTGTCCAGATATTGCTGGTAAGTCCACATATCATCAGGGCTTGGTTGTTCAGGGACAATACCTAAAGTGTCTAAATCCCACAGACGATGTACAGGTGGATCAGACTCATTATCTTCAGATATTTCTCTGAAATGTAGGGGTGACTGTTCCAAGCCTAGTCACGCCACTATTGTATTGTTAGATTGTTGGTTGGTTGACGCTGGGTTTTGTTGGAAAAGCACCGGTCCAGTAAGCAACTTGCCTCCAGCAGATGACAACAAATTCATTCCATGTTGTCTGGTGCATCCCGTTATAAATTTATAATAATGGTCAGCGCCTATAAGTATACCAACATCAGTGAGGCAGTCAGAATTTATTTTGTAATCTGCTAGCCTCATGCGGTTTCGTTTGAGATATCTCGCAGTGCGAGCTAGTCCTGTGACCTGCAGGTCTGAAGGAAGTTTATCTACTACTACCGCTTGTATTGGACTAGTGGAAGATCCAAGTCTCACTAACACCTTGACTACTTGGTATTCACGAGGTCCACTATTAGTCAAGAACCCAGAAATATTCAGTCTCACACTTTTGGCAGGTTTTAATTTTAACTGCTCGACTAATTGTTGTGTGATGAAGGTTTTCTGTGATCCTTGATCAAAGAGACCTCTAGTGTTAACTCTAGACTTCCTGTCAATTAGTTTGAGTTGAGCTGTAGGCAGAGTGGTATTATTGCCTGACTCAGTAGCAAGTACATTTATTTCTTGATGTACCTTGCAATATTGTACTGTGGTAGAATTCATAGAATTCTCCCCAGGTGTCATAGATTGTGTAGAAGTTTTTCTACATAAGGCATAATGATGTACACCTTTGTTGCATCTACTGCATAACCGTAGCTGCACTACACATTTACTGGGATCATGAGAGCCCATGCACTTGGTGCACCTGTGTAATTCTTGTAGCCGTTTAATCCTGGTATTAAAGTTAGGATAAACAGTGCATTTGTAGGTGACATGTTCTTGATCACAGAACAGACACCTTCTCTCTCTGGCTGAGTTTGTCCTTTTAGTAGACATATCAGTTGTAACGTCAGAGGGAGATACAGAATAAATACCTACACTACCACTCCTTTTTCCAGTGGATGGAGTAGTCTTAGGTTTGAATTTATTGGACTTATTCAAAGTCGATTTGGGTTTGACTGAGTTGTCAATGTTAGGTGGGTTATGATGAGAGTTAGTAGAGAAGTTTGAAACACTCTTCCCATCTTGGTTGGCTCTTTGTCTTTCGACTAAGGTATGTAGACCTTCTGTAATTTCATTCAAGGTCAGAAAGGTTTTATTGTACATAGTACACAATTTATCTAAAGTTTCTCTTGGTAATTTGCGCCTTACAACTACTTTTGTCATCCATTCAGCAGTCTGAATTTGGACTTTAAGGCTTAAGGCCTTGAGTAAAGATTCTAACTCTAGTCTGAAAGTTTGGAGAGAATCTGTAGAATTATTAGCAGATGGTAAATCCAGCAATTTTTGAACTAAGATAGTAATAGTTCTTTCCTTGTTATCGTAGTTGTTCTTGAGCAATTGCACAGCTAGGGTGTAACCATCACTGGTCAGTGTTATGTTAGAGATTACCTTCAAGGCTTCATTTCGTAACAAGCCTTGTAAATAAGTGAACTTGGTTGTTTGAGGGATGTTAGTTTTAGAGTCTACTGCATCCACGAATTTACTCCAGAAATTATCCCAACTCTCATTCTCGTTACCAGAGAATGTGGGTATATTGATCTGAGGTAATTTGACATCAGGATCTGGATGTGCAGTAGAGGCTGTTGTTAATTTGTTTTTAGCAATTTGCCTTTTAAAGGGTTGAAGCTTAGCCCGTACATCATCTTCATACTGGGCTAAATCATTTACAATATCCTCAAGTTCAGTTTCACCTATTGAAGTTTTGTAAAGTTCTGTCAAATACAGATTCATATGTTGCTTAATATGCGCGAATTTGTCTGCAGCAACTTGAAGTAAATCTTCTAATTCAAGGTAGTCAACAGGTGACTGTTGTGACAGATTTTGACACTTGGTAATCTGTCGGGTGAAATGACCTTTCAGACCGATAAGGGTCCTTTTCATTTTGTCAGCCGTTTCCATCTTGCTGGGTAAGGGCTGGTCTAACAGTAAATAGTTGTTACTGATGTAACTGGGACATTGACTCATTCAATGGAGTTCAATATCAATATAATAGCCTAATGTATTTGAATAGACTATACTACCTCGTTCAGAGGTTAATTTACCTACCTAACAATAAGTAGCTAAGGATTTTGAGCAGTGCTTGAACTTCACCATTAACTTTCTTCCGGCTAGCTCATCTTTATCACCATTAGATGTAATGGTGATCATTCAGCAGCACTCAAAATGCATACACACAAATAATGAGTACACAAATAATTAATATGGATATACTCCAATCAGAGTTACTATAAAGTTGAATCCCACCCTTGATAGGGTCAGCACAAGAATGAATAATGTATGCACTACATTATTCATTCTTGTGAATAATGTAGTCAATACATGACTAGTCCAAGACTAGTTGTAAGAATTTCTACCTAAGAAGCTACGAATTTATTTAGTCTGCATTTGTGCCAAATTCAGCACAATCACTGCCTAAATTCCTACCCAATAAAGGTTGGCATAGATTAATTTGTGGTGCAATAATGTGAATATATAGTTGTGCTGTGTTTTTGGGTTTTTTAGATTTTATAGTTTATATAAAGGTGCACTTGCACACACAGGTGAAAATACAATTATGTACAATTAATTTGGCTTGCCAGCCACAGCCTTTTATGGTGATTGATTGTGTTGATCAATTTGTCAACTACATGTGACCTAGACTCACCTGACAGGTGTACACCATCTCTTGCCAGGTTTTGCCTGTATGGTCTGGCTGTAAATTGAATGTAAGTGGCATCCAATCGTACTCTCTTCCTCAGCCTAAAGTTTATATATTTGGCAGCTCTTTGGTAATATTCTGGACTCACTCCCCAACGATTATTATTGCTCAGTTGGCGAGGTTCCACCAATGTGAACACTACTGAACTGCTAACAAGTTTAAATGAGGAAATTATTGTTTTAAGGTGATTAATTACCTCAGCTGGGTGTCGAGTAGGATGGATGTCATTACCACCTAAATAAATAATAGTTAGATGGTGAGGCCACTCTAACGCAGGTGTTAATGTGGAGTTATTATAGAAGTTATGAGCTGTTGCTCCTGGTGACCTGAAGATTCTTACCTCAGTGTGAGGTATAGGTCTGAGTGTTGTAGGCAATTGACTGTGTCCCACTAGTGCTACTTTATACATGAGGTATAAGTAGCAAATAAATTGGTGTGAATTAGGCTAACCTATGTGGTACACTGCCGGTAGACACAATTAATAAAATGTGGTTAGTCTAGACTACTTCACACTGTGATTAGTTATGACTAATTAGTAATGTTAATTGGTATGTATCCGGGTCGAAGGACCATAATGTTGTGTTGGGAAGAAAGCTTACTCTCTATTTATTGATTGATGTTTAATTAATAGATTAATTTAAATTAATCGAAGGACCACCCTATTTTTTACTGAAAAGGGAAACAGTTAAAGGAATCGTAGATAAGGTCTGAAATACCAGTGCCTATGGATAATGGAACTATTAAGAGTTATTCTTCAAATCTTAATGGACTGTATATTAAATTAATGTTCGAAAATAAACTCGTCTTGATCAACCCTGGTCTCACGTCATACCTCATAAATTATATATAGTTGTAGTCCCAATGAGCACTTATGCTGGTGAATATGCCGAAAATGGTTTGTATTTCGAAAATGGTAAGATAAGTAATATAGCCATTTATGTAAATAATATTGCCGTATATCGTATTTCGAGTGAATTTCAACATCATTATTCGCGACTTTATCATGAAACATTGTGGGCGAGAGGACTGAAGAATGATTCCATTCTTGAAAACAAACCTTTTAATAGATTTAGATCCGTATTTGTATTTAACCTAACTGTGGTAGATACAAGAGATGCTCTACCCGTAGAGAAATCTGGTAACTTACGCATGAAACTTCTTTTCGATGGGGGTGTTGCATATAACAGACTGATTCTACACTTTGCAGAAACGACCCGGATTTTATCCATCGACCACCAAAGAACTGTTTTTTGTGATGTGCGTGCTTAAATCAACAAAATAATGAATTGTCAAGAAATTAATTTAAATTTACAATATAAACTTGGAGACACAAGTGTATTATCTCGGATGTTATAATGCCGAAGAGATTATGCAGATAGATATTTTTAAACAAAGACCACTGAAACTTATTGTCTGTATAGCTAATATTTTACCTAGTGACAGCAAAATATATATGGAGCACTAGGTGTGTATGTATTTAGATATACACACTCACCATTTATTCTTTTTTGACAGTTTTGCTCTATCGCCAGATTTTTATAGTCCTTATTTTATAAAATTTATTTGAAAAAACATAATGTTAGAAAAGTGCATACATCATTGTATAGAATCCAGAGTGATTTTAGTCTCACTTGTGGATTATATTGCATCATGTTTGTATATAAAGTTAGCCACCTGTGATTAAATTCAACTTTGCTATATTTGATAAATGTATTTTCTAAAGTACTTTTAGACTTAAATGATAAACGTGTTCTATCATATGCCATACATTATTTACCAATGAATCAACCTTGTGTGAGAAAGAAGGCAAAGAAGGAGGTCGAGTTGAGTCGGATTGAGCGAGGGCTGCCCTTGATGCCTGCATGGCGGGATGACCTCAAGGCCGGAGAGTGCGATCTACCCACCTTTGACCTTCTAGAGGCCGAGGCTTTCTTCGACCATTTAGAGAGGATAGCAACATTGAAGGAATGGCCGGAAGAGGATTGGGCTGTGTTAGTGCAGAGTAGATTGACTGGTGAGGCCAGAGAGGCTTATAACATGTTGGATATCGAGGAGTGCGCCATATACGACACGATCAAGAAAGCCGTGCTCCACTCGTATAGACTGACCCCGGAGGTTTACAGGATATACTTTCGTGAGTGCACAAGAGCGTCCGGAAGGTCATATGCTGAGACTGCTCGGGACATGGAGCGCAGGTTCCTACGATGGCTGAAGGCCGAAAAGGCAGAGACAATGGAGGAACTGAAACAGTTGATTGAGATGGAAAGATTCGTGTCGATGCTCCGTCCAGAACTCAAGGTCAGAATAAAGGAGGCGGGTATTAAGGAACTTAAGGCTGCTGCAGACAGAGCCGACATGCTGGAAGAGGCACTACATCTCAGGAAGAAGGGACCGTCCAGGCACTCGCCTTACCCAAGGTTTGGGGTAAGAGTTCAGGAGGAGCGTGGACAGGCGGGAACTCTCCCAAGATTGTTTACCCAGCGAGGTAAACCAGTCCAATAGTTCAGGGGAACCGGTGAGGAGACCCCAAGGGGGAAACGCCAGGACTGGTGCTGGAGCGAGGAACGCTGCTAGGGAGACGATGACCGGGGGCGCGAGGAGGACCCAGGGGATGGCGGTTTCCGGGAGTGTTGCCCGAGTGACAGGTGGAGAGTCGCCTCCCAGGAGAGGCAGGTGTTTTAGTTGTGGCGGGCACGGACACTTCGTACATGAGTGTGGTCACCCCAGGCAACACGGAAATGTGATACTGGTCAGAATGGTCGACCAAGGAGCCAAGAATGTTTTGAGCGGATCTCCACTAGAAAGGGAGGAAAAGTTTCATCCTTTTATTTGTGAAGGTACTGTGAAGATAAAGTAAGCCGACCCAAATCCGGTGAAGATGTTAAGAGATACTGGGGCGGACTTTACCCTGGTGAGTGAGACCCTATTCCCTGTGTCGTGACGCTGAACCCCGGTTCATTCCGAACACAGCGATTACACAACACATAACACCTTGCCTCAGCAACCGTTACTACCACCGTGTACTCCTACACACACCAGACCCTTGAGGCGTACCACTAGGTTTGTACTGGAACACAATGAATGAACATATGGAAGGTATTTAAAGGCCGTCGGGTTTTGTCATTTAATTACAAAGAATAGACTCTGACAAATAATACTATATTGATTAACATACTCTATTAGGTCAATACACTTCCAATACCCATAGACCACTTGACCTCCGCGATCACCACCCACACTCGTAACTTCCGCCTAAGTCCCTAATACGGAATGATTACTACAACGCTCCACACCCGGTTAGTCATACATTCAATACTCACATACTGCAGACTTAACTTGGTCACTAAGATCACAACAGGCTCTCGCATAGCTGTCTGCTACACTTCGCTGCTGCCACAAACGGAGACCTCGGAGGACTTGCCAGTTCAACTCCCACAACAAGACTGACTCCAGTCAGCCATGGCCTCAAACATTTCACCCCGCCTCTCAAGGAAGGTATAATCCGATTAACCTTATCCCTAGAGCGGTAACCTTGATCCTAGAAGCCTGACGAAGAATAATTCCTCTTTCCAGGAATTATTAATTTGGCTAAACAGCTTCGGTCTTAATCCATTGACCTTTCTTAGATATGTGATCCATAGTCTGTCTACTTACAAGTACTTCCAATCATCATTCGTTAAGTGTTGTAGTAATGATCCTCTAGCTAATAATTCCTACTAACTTGTGGATTACAACACCTGAGCTTTATGAGGACACCAGTGTGGGGATGGCCATGGTGACCACTGTGGGTGGCCCAGTGAGAATGCCCCTTCACGAGGTGATTTTAGACTCTGACTACGGCTGCAAGACCATAGTGGTGGGGGTCTGTGCCTCGATGCCTAAGATGGAGGCCCAGGTCATTCTGGGAAATGACTCCCGTGGGGGATGTGTACTCCCAAACCTCGTTAAGGGCAAGGAGTGTTTGGAACACTATAAAAAGGGAGGCAGTGCGTTGGACACCTGGGGAAACGCGAGGGAGATCGCTGAGGGAGCGTTCCCTGTGTGCGCGGTATTCCCGAGACAGAGTGTCAAAGGCGAAATGAGTGGATCTGGTCAGGCTGGAGAGGATGTGCCTGACGGCCTAGGAATCGATCGACTCTTCGGGGAACCTGGAGGACAACTGGAGAGTGGTAGGAACCCAGATGATGGAGTACAGATAACTCTCACCAGTCCTCTTGAGTTGGATCGTGCTCGACTGGGCGAGCTGCAGTGGGAGGAATTTCCAGAGTTGATACGAGAGGCCAAAGGAGGTCGCGCTGGACCCGAGACTGCTATGCATTTCTACTTAGAAGAGGGGATGCTGATGAGGCAGTGGAGGTCAGTGAGGATGGAGGCCGATATGGAGGCACTAGGAGTGAAGCGGCAGGTTGTGTTACCGACTCGATGCAGAGGAGCAGTGCTGGATTTGGCGCCCTCCGTGGACCCTGCAGGTCATCTAGGAGTAACCAAGACGCTTAACCGGATCAGGGAACACTTCTGTTGGCCGAAAATGGACGCCGACGTGAGGCATCATTGCAAAACGTGTCTTCCTTGTCAGACGGCGGGAAAGAACGTGCCGGCAATACCAAGGGCCTCTCTGGTTCCTGTCCCTACTTTCAAATAAGCGTTTGAGCGCCTACTGATAGACGGTGTGGGACCCTTGCCCCGAACGAAGAGAGGGAACAACTACTTGCTCACGATTATGTGCGCGTCAATGAGGTTTCCGGAAGCGGTCCCGGTGCGACAGTTAACATTGAAGAGTATTATGGGACAACTCCAGTGATTCTTCTCTTGGGTGGGGATACCCAAAGAGATTCAGACCTATTGTGGGAGCGTGTTCCAATCGAGAGGGTTTAGACAAACTATTGCAAGCTGGGGGATAACCCAGATTCGGTCTTCACCCTACAGACCGCAGTCGCAAGGAGCGATCGAAAGGTTCCACTCGACCTTGAAGACCATGTTAAGAGTGTTCTGTGCCGAACAAGGAGCGGCATGGGATGTGGCCGTGTATCCAGCGTTATTTGCAATACGGGACGCAGTGGTGGAGTCTCTGGGATTCTCACCGTTTCAACTTGTGTATGGACACGAGGTGCGTAGTCCCCTATCGATGCTCAAGGAACAGCTGACGTCGGGTGTGGCCATGAAATCAGTCGACGAATATGTGTATAAGTTCAGGGAACGACTTGGAAGTGCGAAGAAGTTGGCAGCCGAGCATCTGAGGGAGGCCCAGAGGAAGATGTCCGATTGGTATGATCAGAAGGCTGTCCCAAGGGAGTTCCAGGTTGGGACCCGGGTGATGGTGCTGCTACCCGGAAAGAGCAAGGTGACTGAACTGCGTATCGAAGGACCATACAGGGTTGTGAAGCAGATAGGCCAGGTGAACTATGAAATCAGCAAGCCGGACCGACCCCGTAAGATGCAGGTGTGTCATATAGATCGTATGAAGCCGTATTTCCAGGAAGAAGGAAAGACCACCATTCGGAACGGGACGACGCGACCAGAAGGAGAGGGGAGAGCAGTTATGTGTATGAGACTGAACCAAGAATTATTGGAGGAAGAAGGAAAATGGGCCGTGCTGATGGTACTCATCTTTCCAACACCGAGAGTCTAGGAAACATCGGAGAGAAGTTACAACATCTGAAAGGGAAGCAGAGGGCCGAATTGATGACCATTTTGAGGAAGAATGAGTCTCTTTTCACGGACGTGCCGCGACGCCACAGGAGTGTGATGCACGAAATAGAAGTGAGAGGTGATAGGCCGATTTAGCAAAGTGCTTATCCGGTCAGCCCGGAGAGGAGGGAGCTGATGAGGAAAGAAGTGGAATATCTTCTGGCGAACGACCTAGCGGAGCCTAGTAACAGTGAGTGGAGTTCGCCAGGTTTATTGGTCAGGAAGAGCAATGGGATGTACCGTTTTTGTACGGATTATCGAAAGGTAAATGCCATCACTGTGTCGGATTCTCATCCTATGCCCCGCGTGAATGATTGTATAAACCAGGCAGGCAACGCCAGGTACGTGTCGAAGGTCGATCTCCTGAAGGGATATTACCAGATATCATTGACCCCGGAGGCGAGGAAGATTTCTGCTTTTGTCACGCCGGATAGGCTATACCAGTACAAGGTGCTGCCGTTCGGATTGAAGAACAGTGGCAGTTGCTTCCAAAGAATGATGAATGAGAGTAGGGGATTTTATGACTAGAGGGACGCGCTCCATTTCTGAGATGGATGACTGATGGGTGAGGTAAATTTTATTGCCCAATCCAGGGAGTAATTTCTGGTACCCTTCTCACTCTCGATGTGAGATTTTAGGGGTAACTAATGTATTTTTTTCAGAGATTCTAGCTCTTGGACCAGCGCAAGCCGCAGATGGATGAGAGATGGATGACTGACGGGTGAGAAGTGATAATTGTGTGACCCGGGTGTGGTTTTCCGGTTATCCCTTGATCATTTAATGTGAGATTATGTGTATGTTTTAGAGACTCTAGCTCTTGGACCATTACAAGCTACAGAGGGATGACTGACGGATGAGGATTGATAATCGTGCGATCTGTTACGGTATATCGTATTCGTGTTATTTCATCGCATAAAGGCACGATTATTTAAGTCATACGTTCTTTATTACAGGAAGAACGAGGTTAACAACCATGGAGGTCGTTAACTGTCAGCACGGTGTGGCTCGTCCGGTGGCGGGAATGTCTGATAGCCAATCAGAACCACCGGGCGAGGTAACGTGTGCTGGCCGGAGCATGTGGAGAAACAGACATCTACTCCACTCCATTGAGTCAACAGGCTGTCGTCACGTTTGGATGTGTGACCAACGGACCCAACTGTTAGTGTGCTCCACCCTCATGAAGGAAGAGGACCTCGAGGCATGGTCGGCGCTCTTGAAAGTTATGGAAGATAACAGCTGTGAGATTTAGAGGTCGGCATGGAGGTAACGATTTTCCTGATAGCGATACAAATTGCAGGAAAGTAGATGATTTATAAGTGGGAAGATCAATCGTACAAGAGACGACCGTAGCATGGTCGTATTATCTTTCTCTCTATATATATATTTAACTGTACTTGTGTACAATGCACATATATATATACATGTAGAATATTGTATATAAGGTGATTAGAGATATATCACAATATATCCATGATGAAGTTTTATACCATCTTATTTTCTTGTCCTTTGTCAGACCTCAGCACAAAGTGTGTCGCACCTGACAACAGGTCCGGCTGAGGCTGACACCTGTTCAGATTCATGTACCCCGTTGTAGTACAACGAAGCATTAGGATAAACATTCAGAATAAACCTAAATTAAATGTGTTGGGTTGTCAACAGTTCGATCCCAACAGATCCGGGTGTGGTTTCCCAGTTATCCAGTCTCTATTTTGTGTGAATATGTGCTGTAGAACATATTCTACAGCACATATTCACATATTCACATATGCTCCCTCTTGAGGGAGGGAGGGAACCGCACTGTACCTCTGTCGTGCTCCTCTTTCACAAGAAGGGAGTGAAATATCAGGGAAAGCCCCCAAGACATTACACCTATAGATGAGAGGAGATATATTTTCTTTATTATACACCCCATACCCTCTCTCTCTCTCTTTCTCTCTCTCTCTGTCCCTCCCTCCCTCCCTCCCCTTCCTGTCTAGTTCATAGAAACATACGTTTTCGTTTATCAGTAAAGAGAGGTGTAAATTTTGTATTAGAAAATGACTAGTTCATAGAAGCATATGTTTTGTGGGGCCTTCTCCCTGCGTCCTGGGCTTGTCTGCCCGACCACAGCGATTAATGAATACTGTTGGAAATTTCAAACACTGATACATTACTATTGTATCATAATACATCACTATTGTATGCTAAGTACAGTAACTATTACTCTACTAACTGTAGTGCTAACATAAATCAATATTTTCTTTATCTGATCATTTATTACTGAAATTCTCACGACATCAAGAGGCAGGATTGCGTCAGATAATGTCTATCTAAACATATTTATTACCAATATGTTAGAGAATTGAATGTGATTCTCTAATTTTATCAGTATTCCGTACGATAAATAACTACGGATAATATAACTCCTAATGATCCAACAATCGAGAGTTATTAACTAAGATTATCACTAAATAACAGTTTTATCTGTTACATACGAACGCTATGGAGGAAATAGAAATTCTCTCCATTTCTCGATTAACACCGTTTAACGAGAATATAGTTATTATTTAATTCCCTACAATTGTAACCCTGTTCTCATTAGCGCATTACGTAAAGTTATTACGCAAAAAGAATCTTCTATCCGTTATTAAATTCTATTGCGAATGCGTGAGGAGGGTTGAGGGAAGGAGGCGTGGAGACGCCACTTGTGCTTGGACTGGAGAGCTTGACGACATCAAAGTACAACGTGTGTCCAAGGTGAGTCGAATTTCCATCAATTCTCCTATAGGCCCTTGCAGTTAATCGGCCTAGGAGCGTGCAATTGCTCCAGTAGCAATCTAAGGATTGCTTCGGTGGACAACCAGCAGGTTAAGTGCTTTAGTATTATTTATATTATGGAATCTCTGTATAATTTTTACTGTGCACTGTCCAGCGTTACGCCGCACGACCTCCCCAAACAACAAGTACGTCCACAAGGAATTAATTCTATTCCTTCTATTGAATAGTGATGACACAGGATATTTGGTGTAAATAATGTAGGAACCATTGAATACAAATTTTAGCTTTAGCTTGAAAGCGGGTCGTGGTCGTCTCACTTTCCCACGCCATGCTGGGGCACACGTGTTGCAGCAAGTACCAGACGACGCCATCACACCTCTACCTCTCCGTTCACTATCACAGCTAAGCAACTGAATCCTTTCCCAGTTATTTTCCTTTCATTAAGTGACGTTGATAATTAATCACCAGTCAAGAATATTTCGTTTATATGATTTGAGACATCTAGTACAATTTGATAGCCTCATGAAATTTAAATGTGAATGATTTCTTATATAACCATCATATAATATTCTTGTTACTAACCAATTTATTTAATGTTTTTTTTGTATATACTAACTTAGTAAGAATTACTAATTATATTCGAGAAGAACCAGCCTCGATGAAGCGTATTGGAAGTATTTTACTTCTGGTATTAACCCCCCCTTTTGTGTGAGGAAGGAAAGTTTATTTTCGAACATTAATTTATATACAGTCCATTAAGATTGGAAGAATACTCTTAATAGTTCCATTATCCATAGCACTGGTATTTCAGTCCTTATCTACGATTCCTTTATCTGTTTCCCTTTTCAGTAAAAAATAGGGTGGTCCTTCGATTAATTTAAATTAATCTATTAATTAAACATCAATCAATAACTAGAGAGTAAGCTTTCTTCCCAACAAATACAATGTGGTTACTTTCTTAACGGGTCGACACCACCCCGTGCCGTGTTAATTGGTTGAGTCCTCACTCTGGGCTCATCCACACAAACACAGCTAGCATCTCACAACACAAATACACAAACATAGACAATGTATCACAACACACATACACAACTCACAACACACACACAAACTCAACTCGCAAATCACAACACACAAACACAAACATACACAATGTATCACAACACACACAAATACAACTCACAACACGCAAACACAACTCACAACACACAAACACAAATATAGACAATGTATCACAACACACAAATCACATCGCTGTGGTGGCGGCGGCGGAGTAAGGCTGTGGCGGAACAATTAGGTTAAGGATGTATTTAAGTTTGGATGGCACAACAAGGTTGATCTGTATAGTAGCGGAATAATTTTTTTTTTTTTGAGATATATACAAGAGTTGTTACATTCTTGTACAGCCACTAGTACGCGTAGCGTTTCGGGCAAGTCCTTAATCCTATGGTCCCTGGAATACGATTCCCTGCCGCGAAGAATCGTTTTTTCATCCAAGTACACATTTTACTGTTTGCGTTAAACAGAGGCTACAGTTAAGGAATTGCGCCCATTAAATCCTCCCCGGCCAGGATACGAACCCATGACATAGCGCTCGCGGAACGCCAGGCGAGTGTCTTACCACTACACCACGGAGACTGCTCTATATTTTTTAGTTGATTACAATGCATTTTTATTTAACCATTAGCCTGATTTTAGTTGTGAAACTGTGTTGGCGTATTTTCTAACCATCATCTGTCTAGTTTATACCGAGAATGAACTTTAGCATACGTTTGCTTTATCCAGCTACGTACTATGATTTAAGCTTTACTTAAAACCGTTCAATCTCATCAACAGATTCGTTATCAGCTTAATATTAATGGGGATTAAGATAGACATACATTTGGCAATTTACAGGTGTTTATTCACATAAATATATACAGAATCATTTTTAAAACTGGTCATAGTTCCTACGGTTAACATATCTCACAACAACAATATTAATAATAATAATCATCAATTTCACTTATCTCATCCTGTTCCTTATAGTATAAAGTTTTACCAATATGTGTTATTTATCTTAATACTAACTTAACTAAATTGTACAACGTAAATCTAATGAGGGTTGAATAGTTTTTGAGCTGAAGCATTTCGCTTGCTCCAGGGGAGGAATACAGGGTAAAGCCTCTGTGGTTATTCCACTTCTACCACTACATCATCCTCCATTAACACTTCTTCTATCCCCTTAATCTCCTCCTCACCCACTTCTACATCCATCTCAGCATCAACATTATTATTGGGGATATCTGGATGTCCATACGCTAGAGACTGTGTGGGGCTTAGAATGTAACGTTTATCGTCAAATGCTGACAAACCTCTGGGTGTACTGCGGCATGTACAGATCTTTCCTTGCACGTTACGTATAGATCTAGACACAAACCTGATTGAAGTGTTTGCTTCGAGAGTGTGTTGAAAGGCCTCGTGAGAGAGTTTCTCTTGGAGGTGGTAGGGTACTCTCTTGCATTTGCACGTGTGGTCTCCATCTTGAGTGGTGAAAGAGCATGTTTTAGGTCTTAGAGCAATTAATTCATTAATGATCTTAGACCCCTATTTCTGACTTGAGCAAGCCTACTTCCTCTTCGCGAACTGTAGAGTAGGACGGGTGGGTGTCATTAAAATTACTAAAATCCATACAGTCGAAGAGAGGAGGCTTATTCAGCTCTTCAAACACATCCCGACAGTCGAGTTTTATGATGAAAGAGTCAGTGTCAGTATATAATAGACTCGCTTTATCCCCTCACGCCGGTTTGACTACATCATACCAAAACTCATAGAGTCGTCTTTTAGCAATTTGGAGTATGTGATAGCCGAAATACGTAGGAGTGTTGACTTGGAGTGACTTCTGCTTGATAGTGCGCAACACACGATCCTTACTTAACAAAAGACTCAGCTTGAAGAAAGGGTTTCGAGCGTGTTTCAGGAAACCTCTCCGATCTGTGACCAGATAGTGTTTGTTCCCACATTTAGAAACATCTGTGAGGCTCTATCCATATATAGAGTTTGATACGAGTTTGAAAGCTTTTTCTTATCGCACATTTGGTACTGGCACGTTCACGAACATTAGTCTCAATGAAGTCTTTAAGGTAGGTCTCCTGCTCAAATTCGTAGATGTCATGAACTTTAGCTACCTCTAGTCCAATACGCATGAGCAACTGTAACAAGTCAAAACTAACCAGATAATCTTTCTGAGGGAGATGAGAAGCAATTAATTTAGTGTTTTTTTTTAGGCATGCCGCATCTTTCTCCTGTGTAAAGTGTGTAGTGTAGTGTAGTGTAGTGTAGTGTAGTGTAGTGTAGTGTAGTGTGTGTGTGCGTGTGTGTACTCACCTAATTGTACTCACCTAAATGTGCTTGCGGGGGTTGAGCTCTGGCTCTTTGGTCCCGCCTCTCAACCGTCAATCAACTGGTGTACAGATTCCTGAGCCTACTGGGCTCTATCATATCTACATTTGAAACTGTGTATGGAGTCAGCCTCCACCACATCACTTCCTAGTGCATTCCATTTACTAACTACTCTGACACTGAAAAAGTTCTTTCTAACGTCTCTGTGGCTCATTTGGGTACTCAGCTTCCACCTGTGTCCCCTTGTTCGCGTCCCCCCAGTGTTGAATAGTTCATCCTTGTTTACCCCGGTCGATTCCCCTGAGGATTTTGTAGGTTGTGATCATGTCCCCACTTACTCTTCTGTCTTCCAGTGTCGTAAGGTGCATTTCCCGCAGCCTTTCCTCATAACTCATTCTTCTTAGTTCTGGGGCTAGTCTGTGTGTGTATGTGTGGTGTGTGTGTGTGTGTGTGTGTGTGTGTGTGTGTGTTTGTGTGTGTGTGTGTGTGTGTGTGTGTGTGTGTGTGTGTGTACTCACTCCTAGTTGTACTCACCTAGTTGTGTTTGCGGGGGTTGAGCTCTGGCTCTTTGGTCCCGCCTCTCAACCGTCAATCAACAGGTGTACAGATTCATGAGCCTATCGGGCTCTGTCATATCTACACTTGAAACTGTGTATGGAGTCAGCCTCCACCACATCACTTCCTAATGCATTCCATTTGTCAACCACTCTGACACTAAAAAAGTTCTTTCTAATATCTCTGTGGCTCATTTGGGCACTCAGTTTCCACCTGTGTCCCCTTGTGCGTGTTCCCCTTGTGTTAAATAGACTGTCTTTATCTACCCTATCAATCCCCTTCAGAATCTTGAATGTGGTGATCATGTCCCCCCTAACTCTTCTGTCTTCCAGCGAAGTGAGGTTTAATTCCCGTAGTCTCTCCTCGTAGCTCATACCTCTCAGCTCGGGTACTAGTCTGGTGGCAAACCTTTGAACCTTTTCCAGTTTAGTCTTATCCTTGACTAGATATGGACTCCATGCTGGGGCTGCATACTCCAGGATTGGCCTGACATATGTGGTATACAAAGTTCTGAATGATTCTTTACACAAGTTTCTGAATGCCGTTCGTATGTTGGCCAGCCTGGCATATGCCGCTGATGTTATCCGCTTGATATGTGCTGCAGGAGACAGGTCTGGCGTGATATCAACCCCCAAGTCTTTTTCCTTCTCTGACTCCTGAAGAATTTCCTCTCCCAGATGATACCTTGTATCTGGCCTCCTGCTCCCTACACCTATCTTCATTACATTACATTTGGTTGGGTTAAACTCTAACAACCATTTGTTCGACCATTCCTTCAGCTTGTCTAGGTCTTCTTGAAGCCTCAAACAGTCCTCTTCTGTTTTAATCCTTCTCATAATTTTAGCATCGTCCGCAAACATTGAGAGAAATGAATCGATACCCTCCGGGAGATCATTTACATATATCAGAAACAAGATAGGACCGAGTACAGAGCCCTGTGGGACTCCACTGGTGACTTCACGCCAATCGGAGGTCTCACCCCTCACCGTAACTCTCTGCTTCCTATTGCTTAGATACTCCCTTATCCACTGGAGCACCTTACCAGCTACAACCTGCCTGTCTCTCCAGCTTATGTTACCAGCCTCTTATGCGGTACTGTGTCAAAGGCTTTCCGACAATCCAAGAAAATGCAGTCCGCCCAGCCCTCTCTTTCTTGCTTAATCTGTGTCACCTGATCGTAGAATTCTATCAAGCCTGTAAGGCAAGATTTACCCTCCCTGAATCCATGTTGGCGATTTGTCACGAAGTCCCTTCTCTCCAGATGTGTTACCAGGTTTTTTTTTCTCACGATCTTCTCCATCACCACCTTGCATGGTATACAAGTCAAAGACACTGGCCTGTAGTTCAGTGCCTCTTGTCTGTCGCCCTTTTTTATATATTGGGGACACATTCGCCGTCTTCCATATTTCTGGTAGGTCTCCCGTCCTCTAGTGACTTACTATACACTATGGGAAGTGGCAGGCAAAGTGCCTCTGCACACTCTATCAGTACCCATGGTGAGATCCCATCTGGACCAACAGCCTTTCTAACATCCAGATTCAGCAGGTGTCTCTTGACCTCCTCTCTCGTAATTTCGAACTCCTCCAAGGCCGCCTGGTTTTACCTCCCTTTCTCCTAGCACAGTGACCTCACCACTTGTTCTATTGTGAAGACCTCCTGGAACCTCTTGTTGAGTTCCTCACACACCTCTCTGTCATTCTCTGTATACCTGTCCTCGCCTGTTCTAAGTTTCAATACCTGTTCTTTCCACTGTTGTTTTCCTTCTGATGTGACTGTGGAGTAGCTTTGGTTTCGGTCTTGGCTTTGTTTGCTATATCATTTTCAAAGTTTTCTCTCTGCTTCTCTTCTCACCCTGACGTACTCATTCCTGGTTCTCTGGTATCTCTCTCTGCTTTCTGGTGTTCTGTTATTCCGGAGTTCCTCCACGCCTTTTTGTTCAGTTTCTTCGCTTCCATACATGCCCTATTATACCATGGATTCTTCTGTTGCTTCTCGGATTTTTCCCTTGGGCCGGGATGAACCTGTTTACTGCCTCCTGACACTTTTGGGTAACATAGTCCATCATACCCTGTACAGACTTGTCTCTGAGGTCTGTGTCCCAGAGTATTTCACTTGGAAACTTCTCATCTGTTCATATTCCCCTTTCGGTATGCCAGCCTTTTGATTCCTAGTTCTTTTTGGGGGGAGATAAGTCCTAGCTCTACCAGGTACTCAAAATTCAATACACTGTGGTCACTCATTCCCAAGGGCGCTTCCATCTTAACTTCCCTTATATCCCATTCATTTAGGGTAAATATCAAATCAAGCATTGCTGGTTCATCTTCTCCTCTCATTCTTGTTGGTTCTTTGGTGTGCTGGCTTAGAAAGTTTCTTGTTGCCACGTCCAGCAGCTTAGCTTTTTTTTTTTTTGTGTGTGTGTGTGTGTGTGTGTGTGTGTGTGTGTGTGTGTGTGTGTGTGTGTGTGTGTGTGTGTGTGTGTGTGTGTGGTGGAGTGTGTTTGTGAATTGTGTTTTTGAGTTGTGTTTGTGAGTCGTGTTTGTGAGTCGTGTTTTGTGAATACTCCAAGAAGTATAACGAGTGTTGAAAGAAGTTAAGCTTCACTATTATCAGTTGAGAGAAGTGTTATTTTAGTCAAGAAATGATGAAAGTGACTATTTTCAGTTGATTGATAAATAATTTAGTTGAGAAACGCTTGGAAAAGTTTGCCTTGGTAAAGTTGTTACTGAATAAAGTGTATATTTGTTTAAGAACTGAGCTGGTAAGAAATCAGAAGTTGATAAACAGAAACATTAACGTTGTTGACACTACTGTGGGTGAAAATATTTGACAAAGCACTCGTTACTGAATGATAAACAATTGTACATTTGATTTTTAAAGATCATGAAAGAGGTTGCAATGATCACAGAATGTGCTAAGAATATTGTGAGAACATGACAAAGAACTAACTTTATTTGAATGTGTGCATCAGGTGAAATGAAATGCTATGTGAACTGGTCGATCATGTGGAAGGTCATGCTCACCAAATCTGTCTATCTTTATGCGTGTAACTGCCATGTGAACAGTCACATCAGGTGAAAGGAAATGCTATGTGAACAGTTACATCGTGTGAGAGAAAATGTTATTTATATATTGAAGAGAGTCCAAGACAGTTTTTACTTTAAAAATACATTAGAAATGTGTGAAGAGTGAACGTTCAACTTGAGGACTTATCACAAAACTTTCTATTCTAATCTGCCAAATGTGTATTTTAACGAAACTGGTTCCCTATTCTTCTGGTTGTACATAAGCTGAGTATACTTTCCCTATAGAATGTGAAGTGGTTACGATTTCTCACCCAATTAAGCAAATGATCGATAATGAAGTGAATGGATGTGAATATCGCTCCCCTCCCAATGGCACATTACACCTGTTTTATAAACTTTGTTGAACCACATGTTTTAGAGAGAGCGGCCTGGGGGCGGCAGGGCATGGGCCTCAGTGACTTGAGACGCGATGCATTCCTTAATGCCACGTGTCTACCTGGATGTCTACCCAGAGCGAGGAATCAGCCAACTAACACAGCATGGGGCCGTGTCGACCCGTTAAGAAAGTAACCACATTGTATTCATTAATCGCTGCGGTCTGGCAGAGGACCACAAGGCGCAGGCAGAGAGTCCCACAAAACGTATGCGACTATGAACTAGTCTTTTTTCTAATACAAAGTTTACACCTCTCTATACTAATAAACAAAAACGTATGAATCTATGAACTAGAGAGAGAGAGAGAGAGAGAGAGAGAGAGAGAGAGAGAGAGAGAGAGAGAGAGAGAGAGAGAGAGAGAGAGAGAGAGAGAGAGAGAAAGAGAGAGACAGAGAGAGAGACAGAGACAGAGACAGAGAGAGAGAGAGAGAGAGAGAGAGAGAGAGAGAGAGAGAGAGAGAGAGAGAGACAGAGAGAGAGAGAGA
>NC_059611.1:14819837-14867337 GCF_020424385.1 Procambarus clarkii
TCCTTATCCATCTGCGGCTTGCGTTGGTCCAAGAGTTAGTCTCTCTAAAAAAAATACAGTTACCCCTAAAATCAAGCATCGAGAGTGGGAAGGGTACCGGAAATTACCCCTTGGATCGCGCGATAAAATCTACCTCACCCGTCAGTCATCCTTCTGTCATCCATCTCAGAAATGGAGCGCGTCCCTCTAGTCATAAAACCCCCTACTAACGAGGTACTTCGGGGGACCGATGGATGCACGGTGTACATAGATGACATCGTGGTATATGCCAACAGTTGGGAAACACATTTGGTCCAACTCAAGGTATTGTTCAGGAGGCCTGAGGAAGCAAACATGACAGTGAATCTAGCGAAAAGCGAATTTGGAAAGGCTCGTCTGGAGTACTTGAGGTTCATTATAGGACAAGGAGAAGTGACCCCGGTTGATCAGAAGGTGACGGCAATCAAGGAGTACCCCGTGCCCAGAACAAGGAAGGAATTACTTCGGTATCTGGGAATGATAGGCTACTACAGGGGGTTATGTAAGAATTTCTCCATCATAGAAATGTCCCCTCTGACGGAGTTGTTATCCAAGAATAAGAGATGGAAGTGGGAGGAGGCCTGCCAGGAATCTTTTGAAAAGACGAAGAGCCTGTTGACAAAGGCCCCCGTTCTGATATCCCCAGACTTCTCGGCGAGATTCATACTATATGTCGACGCCAGTGACGTGGGAATAGGAGCCATGTTGGCCCAACAAAGGGACGAGGCACACAGACCAGTGGCCTCCTTCTCGAAAAAATTTGTAAAGTACCAGCGCGCCTACAGTACCGTCGAGAAAGAGGATCTGGCTTTGGTCATGTCTCTAAAGCATTTCGATGTATACGTGGGAGGAGGTGCGCGACCGGTACTAGTATTCACTGACCACAACCCATTGACCTTCCTGTACAAGATGAAGAATTCAAACCGTCGACGCCAGTGTAAGAATCTGAAATGTCTGATTGACATTTTCAGAGGTCAACGAGATGGGCGTTACTTCTGCAAGAATATTGGTTAGAGATAAGGCACATTAAGGGAAAAGAGAATGTAGTGGCAGATGCACTTACCCGTGTGCATGACTTATTTTAAGGGTAGGGGTATGTGACGGTGTCCCATCCCTATATATCTCCTAACCCAGCTTAAAGAGTCATATCTCCATAACCTGAGCGTTCTCTGATATCCAGGGAACATTTTCATATGTTTGAAAATGTGGAGCATTATAGCCAACTATCAGGTTGGCTATAAAATTGCCATTTAAGTTTAAATATGCAAGGGGCTTATGCCCTTTTAGACCAAGATGGCGACGGGCCATTCTGTTTCCTGCCAAAGCGTCGTGACACCTCCAGGCACCTGATTGGCCAGACCCTGGAAACACAAACCGAAACTGTCTCTATTTTCCGCTTGTTACAACTTGTAATAAAGTTGTTACATCTTGGCTTAACGTGTTTATGACGTATTAGAACGTTGTTACAACTTGCTATATTGGTTTTTATAACTGGTTTGGAGGTGTTAAAACTTGTTCGAACGTTGTACCAACGTCGTAGTTTCGGTGTGTGTTTGGCGGGTATAGGCTGTTGACGTCGGGGACGACCGGTGAACCACGTCCTACATATCAAGCGAGTAGCGACGGCCGGGCCGAATCCACTAGAAGTGAGGCAAGGGGAAGCTCCACTGAACTGCAAGAGTGTCTACAGCCCAGTGAGAGGAGGAAGAGGACTACGGCGTAGATACCTGACTCCAGTACCCCGAGTGAGAGGAGGGGGAGTACAGTACCAGCCGGGTGTGAGTACGGCGAGGATGCGATACTATGAGGGTGACTGAGGAACTTGTGTGTGTGTGGGGAACTGATCAACGGAAGACCAGAAACCAGGACCAGGAACCTCATCATCCCTTGCCAGAGGATGAGTCGGCTTCGTAAAGGAATAAAGTAACGTAGATAATTATCCCTCTCTTTGCCCCTTTGATCTAGGTGAGCTAGGATATTTTATATATGTGAAGATTTCTTGTTACCAATTATTGTCTATGTGATAGTTATAGGCTAGGAGCCACGGAGCTCATGTAGGCATGAATTGGTGGTGGAACATAAATATGTAGATGCGGCGACGTTAGTGTATCTGGGAATAGCAGTTGGTTTTCAAGAAGCCAGAAATGAACTTTGAATCATCCAGCTGGTAGTGTTGCCAGAGGCACGAGGTGTGTGCCTGCCGCCTGACATGTGGACCCAGTCAGCTGACCTTGTTGCCAGAGACGCGACGAGAGAAGTTTACCGCCATCGGAAATTTCCATCTGATTATTTCCCTATACAAGTGTATATATTTTTCTTCAGTAAATTTTTAATCTTACCTATATGTTTGAGTGAACCTCCATTCTCTAGGGCTAATTTGAGTGAAACCATTTATGTCACCTTGCACTGCACATGAGATTGCATCCTTAAATTAAGATAACTAATGAGACCACTGATGTGTTGCTAGGGGCACGAGTATAAACACCCAGCTGGTGACCTAGAGCAGGTCAGATACCAAAAAGAGAGGGGTCCCAGTGTCAAGACGGGCAGGTTCAGGTGAGTCACACATATATATAAAAGTAATATATATATATATATATATATATATATATATATATATATATATATATATATATATATATATATATATATATATATATATATATATTTGGTAGCAGTCTTTCTTGTAAACATATGTTGTTAAATATGACCGAAAAGGTAAGATTAATAATTCTAACACGAATTTTCTCAATATATCTTATGTTTCTTTTCACTGTTGATGGTAATTGAAAAATCCAAAAATTCCAAAATTCATTTTTATTTCTAGTCTGACACGACGCTTGAACGCGTTTCGTAATAACTTATTACATTTTCAAAGAATTTAGTTTACACACACAACTGTAACCTGAAAACACTAAACAGAGTTTTACTTATACTAACACTAAACAGTTGTTGTTGTTGTTTCAGATTTAGCTACTCAGAATGAAGTGTCCATGTAGCACGGGCTATGGTGAGCCCGTAATTGAGTTCGGTTATTCGCGATAACCTTGTTACTGTGATATTTGGGTCGAAGTTTAAAATGGAGGTGGGGATTCCTCCTTTTTCCCTGTTTATTTATCGCTTCTGTTTTAGTGCACTGGTTTTAGTCTTGTTTTATTAACATTATCTTGGTGGCGGATGTAGATGCAGAATGCTCACTAGTGAGTCCCATTCCTCAACGGCTTTTCTAATCATTGTAGTCGCGGTGGAATGTGCATCTAATGCAGCTGCTGTCGTTGGATTAATGTTGAGTTTGATGCGCAGGGCTTCAGTAGCTTCACATTCCAGTAAGTAGTGCAATAGTGGCGCCTCTGCTTCTGTTTCACAGATGTGACACTCTTTAACTATTGGGTTTATTACCTCCCAGCAGCACTTGTAACCAAGTCTGAGTCTGTGTATGGCTACTGCAATGTCTCTGGATATCTTTTTGCCAGGTTTGAAAGAGGAGTAACCAGTAGCTTGTTCGTACCATATCGCAGTGGATCTTCCTTCCGCTACTTTGGCTCTGTGACGACTTTTGATAGTTGAAAGTATTTTCTTCTTGATTTGCTCCTTAATCTGCGAGAAACTTGGAGGTATTTGAACCTGTACAACAGGTAGAACAGTGGCAGTTTTTGCTAGTGAGTCTGCCTTTTCATTATCATCTATGCCAATGTGACTTGGTATCCAATTTGGGCTTCTTTTCCTATATGTTGAATTTCTGTGAGGAGTTGTATATTATCTCTGTGCTGACTGGATAACAATGCCTGGAGCGAAGATTTAGAGCCGGTATGAATGATGACATCATGTAAATTATTCTCAATTGTATAGTTTATTGCCTCCTTCAGGGCATATAATTCTGTTTGCAATGTTGAGTACCCACTATTCATGCTCCAGTAAGCTTCATGGTTGGTAGTGTAAACTGCTGCCCCAGCAGAACCTTTCTCTTGATCAACTGATCCGTCTGTGAAGATGTGAGTCGTTGTAGGTCTTGAGATGGTTTCCATTTGTTGTTCTATTACTTCCTTGAGCCTCTGAGGGTCACATGCTGATTTTTTAACTGGTAATCCTTCAATGATTATCTTTAGATTCAATTCTTCCCATGGAGGAGACTGTCGAAAGTATTGATATGGTCTATCTTCCCCTTTGTTTTTAATGGTCCATTTCAGGTCCACTTTCTCTAGAACCTTAACCACATTATCCATCCATGAGCTTGTTCTATATTGAATGTTTTTCTGAAAGGATCTCTGTATGCTGTCTTCGATTGACAGTCTGGCGGTTGTTCCATTAAGTTTTCCTATTATGGTGGCTATCCTTTGTTTCATCCTGTTTTCTAATGCTGGTAAATTGGTTTCCATTCTAAGATTCTCTCTACGCGTCTATATAGGTGCTCCCAGCATTATTCTCAGAGCATCATTTTGAGACACTTCCAGTTTTTCCCATTGGTTATCACTGAGGGATGTAAGAGTAGGGGCAGCACAGTCAATGAGTGACCTAACTGCTTGATCGTAGTACATTTTGAGTACTGGTAGAGATGCACCATCTCAAAGACTTGTCAGGGAGCGTAAAGCTGAGTTTCTGGCTTTACAGCGTTGTCGAAGATATTCAATTTCTTGAGTGAATTTCAACTGGTTGTCTATTATGACTCTCAGGTATTGAAAAGAGGTAACCCACTCAATTTCATGTCCTTGTATTGCCAGTCTGATGTCTTCAGTTCTCATTTTAACGGCCATTGCTTTTGTTTTATTGTTGTTTATTTTCACTGCTGCGTTCCGCTTCTCTGCTGATAATATCTAGGCATTTTTGTGCATGGTTCCTGGCGCCTTTGCCATTGTTGATGACCACAAAGTCGTCTGCATAGTTAAGAAGCTTGACTTTTGGTAGCTTGAGCTTCATGAATTGTTCCATGAGACAGTTGAAGAGGAAGGGGCTTAGTATTACCCTTACCTTGAGGTTACCTTGAGGTGCTTCCGGGGCTTAGCGTCCCCGCGGCCCGGTCGTCGACCAGGCCTCCTGGTTGCTGGACTGATCAACCAGACTGTTGGACGCGGCTGCTCGCAGCCTGACATATGAGTCACAGCCTGGTTGATCAGGTATCCTTTGGAGGTGCTTATCCAGTTCTCTCTTGAACACTGTGAGGGGTCGGCCAGTTATGCCCCTTATGTGTAGTGGAAGCGAGTTGAACAGTCTCGGGCCTCTGATGTTGATAAAATTCTCTCTCAGAGTACCTGTTGCACCTCTGCTTTTTAACGGGGGTATTCTGCACATCCTGCCATGTCTTCTGGTCTCATGTGATGTTATTTCTGTGTGCAGGTTTGGGACCAGCCCCTCTAATATTTTCCACGTGTAAATTATTATGTATCTCTCCCGCCTGCGCTCAAGAGAATACAGATTTAGGCTCTTTAGTCGGTCCCAATAGTTTAGGTGTTTTACTGAGTGGATTCTAGCAGTGAAGGATCTCTGCACGCTCTCCAGGTCAGCAATTTCTCCAGCTTTGAAAGGGGCTGTCATTGTGCAGCAGTACTCCACTCTGGAGAGCACAAGCGTTTTGAAAAGCATCATCATCGGTACAGCATCTCTAGTGTGAAAAGTTCTTGTTATCCAACCTGTCATTTTTCTTGCAGTTGTGACGGCTACTTTATTGTGTTCTTTAAAGGTAAGGTCTTCCGACATGAGTACACCCAGATCCTTTACATTGCCTTTACGTTATATGTTATGATTTGCCTGAGTTTTGTACGTGGTTTCCGGTTTTATATTTTAATTCTTTTCCATAGCGCATGAGCTGGAACTTATCTTCGTTAAACACCATAATATTTTCTGTAGCCCATAGAAAGACCTGATCTACATCTGACTGGAGGTTTACCGTGTCCTCTATGTTGCCTACTCTCATGAAGATCCTAATGTCATCTGCAAAGGATGATACAGTGCTATAGGTTGTGTTCTTGTCTATGTCCGATATCAGGATGAGAAAAAGTACTGGAGCAAGCACAGTACCCTGGGGAACTGAGCTCTTCACGGTTGATGGGCTGGATTTTATTTTGTTGACTATTACACATTGGGTTCTGTTGGTCAGGAAATTGTAGATCCATCTGCCTATTTTTCCGGTAATTCCTTTTGAACGCCTTTTATGTGCAATAACACCATGGTCAAATTTATCAAAAGCTTTTGCGAAATCTGTGTAAATTACATCAGCGTTTTGTTTGTCTTCCATAGCATCTAATGCCATATCATAGTGGTCCAGCAACTGCGACAGGCAAGAGCGCCCTGTTCTGAAACCATGTTGTCCGGGGTTATGGAGATGCTGTGATTCCATGTATTTTGTGATCTTACTTCTTAGCACTCTCTCAAAAATTTTTATAATGTGCGATGTTAGTGCTATCGGTCTGTAATTTTTTGCCTCTGCCTTATTTCCTCCTTTATGAAGTGGTGCTATCTCTGCTGTTTTTAGTATATCAGGAATAACGCCAGTATCTAGGCTTTGTCTCCACAGAATGTGGAGGGCCTGCGATAGTGTTTGTTTACAGTTCTTGATGAATATGGAGTTCCAAGAATCCGGGCCTGGTGCAGAGTGTATAGGCATACTATTTATGGCTTCTTCAAAATCCAGTGGGGATAGGGTGACGTCTGATATATGATTTGATGTTGGTATCATATCCATGAAAAATTCATTTGGGAACTCCCTGCGGAGTTCCATTTTCCAGCTTCTTTGAGGTCGATGTTTTTCTTTGGAATTTGACTTTAGCTTCTCGGTTAAGCAGGCTTCCTTTGGCAAAAGCAAGAGCGTGTCCTTTGATTTCCTTATCCACAGTGCTGGAGCACTGGCTAACTCGAAGGCTTTTTCAAGGTCTAGAAAAATAAGGATTCCAGGTTTGTCATTCACTAAACTGTCACTAAACAGCTTATCCGTCTTGCAGGGTCCGTGAAGTCTCCGTGGTGTAGTGGTAAGACACTCGCCTGGCGTTCCGCGAGCGCTATGTCATGGGTTCGTATCCTGGCCGGGGAGGATTTACTGGGCGCAATTCCTTAACTGTAGCCTCTGTTTAACTCAACAGTAAAATGTGTACTTGGATGAAAAAACGATTCTTCGCGGCGGGGATCGTATTCCAGGGACCTGCCCGAAACGCTACGCGTACTAGTGGCTGTACAAGAATGTAACAACTCTTGTATATATCTCAAAAAAAAAACAAAAAAAAAAAACAATATACTCGCACTTGAGTGAGGTGTTATAGTGCAACAGTTTTGGATGAGGTGAACAAATTTGTGACAAATGGAAGACAGAACACGAAACGATGGGTATTAGTTGGATGGAAGTAACTGCAGAGGGCCTATTGGCCCATACTTCCTCACTAAACTCTGTTTAGTGTTTTCAGGTTACAGTTGTGTGTGTAAACTAAAGTCTTTGAAAATGTAATAAGTTATTACGAAATGCGTTCAAGCGTCTCGTTAGACTAGAAATAAAAATGAATTTTGGAGAATTGATTTTTCAATTACCATCGACAGTAAAAAGAAACATAAGAAATATTGAGAAAATTCGTGTTAGAATTATTAATCTCACTTTTTCGGTCATATTTAACAACTTATATATATATATATATATATATATATATATATATATATATATATATATATATATATATATATATATATATATATATATATATATATATATATATATATATATATATATATATATATATATATATATATATATATATATATATATATATATATATATATATATATATATATATATATATATATATATATATATATATATATATATATATATATATATATATATATATATATATATGTCGTACCTAGTAGCCAGAACTCACTTCTCAGCCAACTAAGCAAGGCATGATTTGCCTAATAGGACAAGTTTTCATGAATTATTTGTTTTTCGACTACCTAACCTACCTAACCTAACCTAACCTAAGTTTTTCGGCTACCTAACCTAACCTAACCTATAAAGATAGGTTAGGTTAGGTTAGGTAGGGTTGGTTAGGTTCGGTCATATATCTACGTTAATTTTAACTCCAATAAAAAAAAATTGACTTCATACATAATGAAATGGGTAGCTTTATCATTTCGTACGAAAAAAATTAGAGAAAATATATTAATTCAGGAAAACTTGGCTTATTAGGCAAATCGGGCCTTGCATAGTAGGCTGAGAAGGGCGTTCTGGCTACTAGGTACGACATATATATATATATATATATATATATATATATATGTCGTACCTAGTAGCCAGAACGCACTTGTCAGCCTACTATGCAAGGCCCGATTTGCCTAATAAGCCAAGTTTTCATGAATTAATTGTTTTTCGACTACCTAACCTACCTAACCTAACCTACCCTAACTTTTTCGGCTACCTAACCTAACCTAACCTATAAAGATAGGTTAGGTTAGGTTAGGTAGGGTTGGTTAGGTTCGGTCATATATCTATGTTAATTTTAACTCCAATAAAAAAAATCGACCTCATACATAATGAAATGGGAAGCTTTATCATTTCATAAGAAAAAAATTAGAGAAAATATATTACTTCAGGAAAACTTGGCTTATTAGGCAAATCGGGCCTCGCATAGTAGGCTGACAAGTGCGTTCTGGCTATTAGGTACGACATATATATATATATATATATATATATATATATATATATATATATATATATATATATATATATATATATATATATATATATATATATATATGTCGTACCTAGTAGCCAGAACTCACTTTTTGGCCTACTATTCAAGGCCCGATTTGCCTAATAAGCCAAGTTTTCCTGAATTAATATATTTTTTCTAATTTTTTTCTTATGAAATGATAAAGCTTCCCATTTCATTATGCATGAGGTCAATTTTTTTTATTGGAGTTAAAATTAACGTAGATATATGACCGAACCTAACCAACCCTACCTAACCTAACCTAACCTATCTTTATAGGTTAGGTTTGGGTAGGTAGCCAAAAAAGTTAGGTTAGGTTAGGTTAGGTAGGTTTGGTAGTCGAAAAACAATTAATTCATGAAAACTTGGCTTATTAGGCAAATCGGGCCTTGAATAGTAGGCCAAAAAGTGAGTTCTGGCTACTAGGTACGACATATATATATATATGTCGTACCTAATAGCCAGAACGCACTTCTCAGCCTACTATTCAAGGCCCGATTTGCCTAATAAGCCAAGTTTTCATGAATTAATGTTTTTTCGTCTACCTAACCTACCTAACCTAACCTAACCTAGCTTTTTTTGGCTACCTAACCTAACCTTACCTATAAATATAGGTTAGGTTAGGTTAGGTAGGGTTGGTTAGGTTCGGTCATATATCTACGTTAATTTTAACTCCAATAAAATAAAATTGACCTCATACATAGAGAAAAGGGTTGCTTTATCATTTCATAAGAAAAAAATTATAGTAAATATATTAATTCAGGAAAACTTGGCTTACTAGGCAAATCTGGCCTTGAATAGTAGGCTGAGAAGTGAGTTCTGGCTACTAGGTACGACATATATATATATATATATATATATATATATATATATATATATATATATGTCGTACCTAGTAGCCAGAACGGACTTTTCAGCCTACTATGCAAGGCCCGATTTGCCTAATAAGCCAAGTTTTCAGGAATTAATATATTTTCTCTAATTTTTTTCTTATGAAATGATAAAGCTACACATTTCATTATGTATGAGGTAAAAATTTTTTATTGGAGTTAAAATTAGCGTAGATATATGACCGAACCTAACCAACCCTACCTAACCTAACCTAACCTATCTTCATAGGTTAGGTTAGGTTAGGTGGCCGAAAAAGTTAGGTTAGGTTAGGTTAGGTAGGTTAGGTAGTCGAAAAACAATTAATTCATGAAAACTTGGCTTATTAGGCAAATCGGGCCTTGCATAGTAGGCCAAGAAGTGCGTTCTGGCTACTAGGTACGACATATATATATATATATATGTCGTACCTATTAGCCAGAACGCACTTCTCAGCCTACTATGCAAGGCCCGATTTGCCTAATAAGCCAAGTTTTCGTGAATTAATTGTTTTTCGACTACCTAACCTAACCTAACCTAACGTTTTCTGCTACCTAACGTAACCTAACCTATAAAGATAGGTTAGGTTAGGTTAGGTAGGGTTGGTTAGGTTCGGTCATATATCTACGTTAATTTTAACTCCAATAAAAAAAAATTGACCTCATACATAATGAAATGGGAAGCTTTATCATTTCATAAGAAAAAAATTTGAGAAAATATATTAATTCAGGAAAACTTGGCTTATTAGGCAAAACGGGCCTTGCATTGTAGGCTGAGAAGTGCGTTCTGGCTACTAGGTACGACATATATATATATATATATATATATATATATATATATATATATATATATATATATATATATATATATATATATATATATATATATATATGAATGACCCCTCACTTGCACTAGAGCAAGTGAGGGGTCATTTATATTTATACGAGTTGTGCCTTAAGCATAGACACTGTGTCTTCCCATATTAACAGGGACTTGATGAAATAAACGAATAAATGACCCCTCACTTGCTCTAGTGCTCTTGGGAGGTGGTGATCTTTGGTGTATTTAAATACTCCGAAATTACTATCTCTTTTAAGGGTCTGAGCAGGTGGTGGAGCGGGTTAAGGCGTACCTGTTATGCCAGTTGCTGGAAGGCTTCTGTGCTGGCTAGGGTTCGAGTCTCCTGGTGGGAAAGTGTTCTAAAGTTGTATACTTCACTCTCGTGTTTAGGAGAGTTGTGCCTTAAGCATAGACACTGTGTCTTCCCATATTAACAGGGACTTGATGAAATAAACGTATAAATGACCCCTCACTTGCTCTAGTGCTCTTGGGAGGTGGTGATCTTTGGTGTATTTAAATACTCCGAAATTACCATCTCTTTTAAGGGTCTGAGCAGGTGGTGGAGCGGGTTAAGGCGTACCTGTTATGCCAGTTGCTGGAAGGCTTCTGTGCTGGCTAGGGTTAGAGTCTCCTGGTGGGAAAGTGTTCTAAAGTTGTATACTTCACTCTCGTGTTTGGGAGAGTTGTGCCTTAAGCATAGACACTGTGTCTTCCCATATTAACAGGGACTTGATGAAATAAACGTATAAATGACCCCTCACTTGCTCTAGTGCTCTTGGGAGGTGGTGATCTTTGGTGTATTTAAATACTCCGAAATTACCATCTCTTTTAAGGGTCTGAGCAGGTGGTGGAGCGGGTTAAGGCGTACCTGTTATGCCAGTTGCTGGAAGGCTTCTGTGCTGGCTAGGGTTCGAGTCTCCTGGTGGGAAAGTGTTCTAAAGTTGTATACTTCACTCTCGTGTTTAGGAGAGTTGTGCCTTAAGCATAGACACTGTGTCTTCCCATATTAACAGGGACTTGATGAAATAAACGTATAAATGCCCCCTCACTTGCTCTAGTGCTCTTGATAGGTGGTGATCTTTGGTGTATTTAAATACTCCGAAATTACCATCTCTTTTAAGGGTCTGAGCAGGTGGTGGAGCGGGTTAAGGCGTACGGGGCTTAGTTAAGGCTAAGAAAATGTAGAATAGAACCAATGAAGAGCAGAGGTGCCATAGGCACAATCAGAGAACACTGTATAAACATCAGAGGTCCGCGGTTGTTCAACGTCCTCCCAGCAAGCATAAGAAATATTGCCGGAACAACCGTGGACATTTTCAAGAGGAAACTAGATTTATTCCTCCAAGGAGTGCCGGACCAACCGGGCTGTGGTGGGTATGTGGGCCTGCGGGCCGCTCCAAGCAACAGCCTGGTGGACCAAACTCTCACAAGTCGAGCCTGGCCTCGGGCCGGGCTTGGGGAGTAGAAGAACTCCCAGAACCCCATCAACCAGGTAACCAACCAGGTACCTGTTATGCCAGTTGCTGGAAGGCTTCTGTGCTGGCTAGGGTTCGAGTCTCCTGGTGGGAAAGTGTTCTAAAGTTGTATACTTCACTCTCGTGTTTAGGAGAGTTGTGCCTTAAGCATAGACACTGTGTCTTCCCATATTAACAGGGACTTGATGAAATAAACGTATAAATGACCCCTCACTTGCTCTAGTGCTCTTGGGAGGTGGTGATCTTTGGTGTATTTAAATACTCCGAAATTACCATCTCTTTTAAGGGTCTGAGCAGGTGGTGGAGCGGGTTAAGGCGTACCTGTTATGCCAGTTGCTGGAAGGCTTCTGTGCTGGCTAGGGTTCGAGTCTCCTGGTGGGAAAGTGTTCTAAAGTTGTATACTTCACTCTCGTGTTTAGGAGAGTTGTGCCTTAAGCATAGACACTGTGTCTTCCCATATTAACAGGGACTTGATGAAATAAACGTATAAATGACCCCTCACTTGCTCTAGTGCTCTTGGGAGGTGGTGATCTTTGGTGTATTTAAATACTCCGAAATTACCATCTCTTTTAAGGGTCTGAGCAGGTGGTGGAGCGGGTTAAGGCGTACCTGTTATGCCAGTTGCTGGAAGGCTTCTGTGCTGGCTAGGGTTCGAGTCTCCTGGTGGGAAAGTGTTCTAAAGTTGTATATATATATATATATATATATATATATATATATATATATATATATATATATATATATATATATATATATATATATATATGTCGTACCTAGTAGTTAGAACGCACTTCTCAGCCTACTATGCAAGGCCCGATTTGCCTAATAAGCCAAGTTTTCATGAATTAATATATTTTCTCTAATTTTTTTCTTATGAAATGATAAAGCTACCCATTTCATTATGTATGAGGTCAATTTTTTTTTATTGGAGCTAAAATTAACGTAGATATATGACCGAACCTAACCAACCCTACCTAACCTAACCTAACCTATCTTTATAGGTTAGGTTAGGTAGCCGAAAAAGTTAGGTTAGGTTAGGTTAGGTAGTCGAAAAAACATTAATTCATGAAAACTTGGCTTATTAGGCAAATCAGGCCTTGCATAGTAGGCTGAGAAGAGCGTTCTGGCTACTAGGTACGACATATATATATATATATATATATATATATATATATATATATATATATATATATATATATATATATTGACAGAATCTTCATTTTTTTAGGAGGGTGCCAGTCCACCCGCCGAGGGAGGGGTGACTACGCATAATAAGGAACATGACAAGAATTCTCCTACAAAGAAATTCAAATTAAGAGATGAAGAGGTAGAGGAAGAGGGCGAGATGGAGGTCATCTCAGACGATGTGGTAGAGAAGGCACTTGTCTCTGAAGATGTGGCTGAACAAACAAAACGTCCAGAGGTAGACAATGAACCAGAGGGGGAACAGAGCGATATACCAGAATAACAATGACAACATTATTAGAGACTTTGTATAGTAGTGCAATTAAAAAACTTTAAACGATTGATTGATTATTATTTTCTTTATTGAATAATTGTAGCTATAGGATGGATGGAAACACACTCTCTCACTCAGTTAAACAAGTAGACTTTGATTCAGTCTTGGGCAGCTTCTAGAGACAAATAATGTTCTTATACTGATAAAGCCACACAAATATTTTCCATCCATTAATGATACCTGAAAACTGATGTCAACCAACGATAAACTCTAATAAGAGAGAGAGAAACCATGTAACTCGCAGAGACAAGTAAGATTCTGATAACACCACACAAATTACTTTCCATCTGTTGAGAGGTGGGACCAAAGACCCAAAGCTCAACCCTCGTACAGACACAAATGTAAAGCAAATACAAATAGTAAATACACACATGTTTTAACATGTTTGACCATTGAGAGGTGACAAATAGGTGAGTACAACTAGGTGAGCTTACACACACATACACACACACACAACCTGACAGTTGAGAGGCGGGACCAAAGAGCCAGAGCTCAACCCCCGCAAGCACAACTAGGTGAGTACACACACACACACACACTCACACACACACACAAATTCACTACAAATGACAAGGAAGTGTGTGAGGAACTGAATAAGAAATTCCAGGAGGTCTTCACCTTAGAGCAAGGAGAAATTCCGGAGATAAGACAGGGAATTGTTAACCAGGAACCACTAGAAGAGTTTGTGATTACCAGTGGGTAAGTAAGGAAGTTTTTACTAGAGTTGGATGTGACAAAGGCTATAGGTCCAGATGGAATTTCCCCTTGGATACAAAAGGAAGGAGCAGAAGCACTGTGCCTGCTCTCTCCAGTACCTACCTTGAGGCTACCTTGAGGTGCTTCCGGGGCTTAGTGTCCCCGCGGCCCGGTCGTCGACCAGGCCTCCTGGTTGCTGGACTGATCAACCAGGCTGTTAGACGCGGCTGCTCGCAGCCTGACGTATGAGTCACAGCCTGGTTGATCAGGTATCCTTTGGAGGTGCTTATCCAGTTCTCTCTTGAACACTGTGAGGGGTTTGCCAGTTATGCCCCTTATGTGTAGTGGAAGCGTGTTGAACAGTCTCGGGCCTCTGATGTTGATAGAGTTCTCTCTCAGAGTACCTGTTGCACCTCTGCTTTTCAACGGGGGTATTCTGCACATCCTGCCATGTCTTCTGGTCTCATGTGGTGTTATTTCTGTGTGCAGGTTTGGGACCAGCCCCTCAATTATTTTCCACGTGTAAATTATTATGTATCTCTCCCGCCTGCGCTCAAGGGAGTACAGATTTAGGCTCTTTAGTCGGTCCCAGTAATTTAGATGTTTTACTGAGTGGATTCTAGCAGTAAAGGATCTCTGCACGCTCTCTAGGTCAGCAATTTCTCCAGCTTTGAAAGGGGCTGTCATTGTGCAGCAGTACTCCACTCTAGATAGCACAAGCGTTTTGAAAAGTACACCACACCACAAGTACACTACACCACCCCACAAGTACACTAGTGCCATACAGTGCCACAAGGATACAGTACCACACAAGGGACTAGTGCACAAGCTGGAGATGCAGGCTGGAGTGAAAGGGAAGGTACTCCGTTGGTTAAGGGAGTGCCTAAGTAACAGAAGACAGCGAGACACTGTGAGGCGTGAGGTCTCGGATTGGCGAGACGTCACCAGTGGAGTCCCGCAGGTTTCAGTTCTTGGACCTATACTGTTTTTGATATATGTAAATGATCTTCCAGAGGGTAGAGACTCGTTTCTCTCAATGTTTGCTGATGATGCAAAATTTATGAGGAGGATTAAGACGGAGGAAGATAGTATGAGGCTACAAGATGACCTTGCCAAACTGAATGAATGGTCCAACAAATGGCTAATAAAGTTCAACCCGAGTAAATGTAAGGTAATGAAACTAGGCGAAGGAAACAGGAGACCAGACACAGGATACAGAATAGGAGATGAAGTACTTAATGAAACGGACAGAGAGAAGGATCTAGGAGTTGATATCACACCAAACCTGTCTCCTGAAGCCCACATCAAAAGAATAACGTCTGCGGCATATGCGAGGCTGGCTAACATCAGAACAGCCTTCAGGAACCTGTGTAAGGAATCATTCAGAACCTTGTATACTACATCTGTAAGATCAATCGTAGAGTATGCAGCCCCAGCATGGAGCCCGTACCTTGTGAAGCACAAGATGAAGCTGGAAAAAGTTCAGAGGTATGACATTAGACTAGTCCTAGAACTAAGAGGCATGAGTTACGAGGAAAGGCTGCGGGAAATGCACCTTACGACACTAGAAGACAGAAGAGTAAGGGGAGACATGCTCACTACCTACAAAATCCTCAGGGGAATTGACAAGGTAGACTGGGATAAACTATTCAGCACTGGTGGTGCGCAAACAAGGGGGACACATGTGGAAACTGAGTACCCAAATGAGCCACAGGGACGTTAGAAAGAACTTTTTCAGTGTCAGAGTAGTTAACAGATGGAATGCATTAGGCAGTGATGTGGTAGAGGCTGACTCCATGCACATTTTTAAAAGTAGATATGATAGAGCCCAATAGGCTCAGGAATCTGTACACCAGTTGATTGACAGTTGAGAGGCGGGACCAAAGAGCCAAAGCTCAACCCCTGCAAGCACAACTAGGTGAGTACACACCCACACACACACGTTTAAACATGTTTAACTATTGAGAGGTGGGTCCAAAGAGCTGAAGCCCTACCCACGCACAGACACAAATATAAACCAAATACAAACAGTATATACACGCACACATGTTCAAAACATGTTTTAAACACACACTCACACACGCACAAAAGCATTTTTCCCGCTGAGAGGTAGGGGCCCCAAGAACTGCAGCTCAACCCCCACGTAAGCACAATTAGGTAAGCACAATTACACCCCTCAAACACCGAGGTGAACTCACACACACATGCGCACACACTCACTCAACAAAAACATTCATCCACTGATATGCGGGGTCCAAGAACTGAAGTTCAACCCCCACGTAAGCACAATTAGAGTTACATCCCTCAAAAACCGTGGTGAGAACAACTAGTGAGCGCACACTCACACGCGCACACGCACACACACAAAAAATCATTCTTCCACTGAGAGGCAGGGCCCAAGAACTGAAGCCCAACCCCACGTAAGCACAATTAGAGTTACACTCCTCAAACACTGATGCCAAACACTGATAATCACATTTAATCACTGATAATCTCTCTGAATGAATGGACAAAGCATGTTCCTCGATAACATATCTGATAAGAACCACGGTTATATCAAGATCTTAGTACGATAACAAGTGTATCGCCCTGTCAATCAAGCAACTACTTGTCTGCGAGGACACTGGACAATCTGGACATAAATGGCATCGAGAGCCAAACTCCGAGAACCCAGTACAAGAGCTATACAAAGCATCCTGCTCCAAAGAGACAGGGACCGAGGCAAACACCCGGTCAATTGAGACAGCACGGAGCCCAGAAGAATCTGCACATACTGCACAGCTGCAATATGTGCAGCTGTGCAGTATATATAATCCTGAACCTTACTGTGAGCCGAACCCAGAGCCAAGGCATCCATGAAGACATCAGTGAGGGTGAAGGAAGGCACCAATTAACCAAACCTTGAAAAGCCCTAAGAGAAAGCTGGCAATACCAGCCAGTAAAGGGCCAATGGGACTTGCACACAATGATCACAGTGGGGATGAAAAGGACTGCCCCGGAGATACCAGAATAGTTGCCAATACTAAACCATGCCCAGATGAAAAACAAGGCAGGCAAAGTTTAGGCTCCTGGACAACTGATGAGTCTTAGGGGAGCTTACTCAACCCTAACAGACGGTGACGCTGCACCTGGATTTGAGGTCCAGGGAAATCATCCAAGAGTCAGTCTTGAAAATGAGACAGACCTGGTACAAAGTGATCATCTGGAAGGAGGGGACAAGGAATGAACTGCTTCAGCTGCAAAAGATCGAGGAAGAACAAGAGGTCCGGCGAGTCTCATTTTGGAACCAGGAAAAGGCGGAGAACCCAATTAAGAAATTAAATAGCTTCGACCACACCGGAAGCCACCCTTTCCGAGATGACCTAATGCAGGCGAGGAGAGGAAGCCTTCCCGGAAAGACGCGAATCCCAGGGATGGGGAAGAACTGACCAACTCCACTGCCGGCCTCGGTAAACAACCCTAAAAACCAACGAATTGTGGGACTAGGAGTCAGTAAACCTGATGACCCGATCCCCCCCACCCCCTGCCCTGTCAATAGGGCAAACTGTGAAAGGGCAGGTGCAAACCACGAGAGGCCACCTTTCGAAAAGGGCGAACACACTGCCAACCAGATGGAGAAGGACTTGCCATCGAAAGCACATGCAACCCAACATCTGACTCCACAGATAGCCTACTTTGACCAACAGCTGGCAATGCCCCAGCTCTACCCAACCGTCTTGATGATGAAGAATGAGAACCCTGAAAACAGAGGTAGTCTGAAATGGGTCAACAAGCTGCAGCCGCCGAAGAGAGGAACTGTGCAACATTATCTTCTGGAAAGAGGAGGGGAGAAAAGGGAGAAGCAGACAGAAGAGCAAGGACCCACACCGAATACAGAGAATGGGCCAGAAATGCTACCAAGGGCAAATACAACTATTTAGGAGAACAAGCAGAATGCTGGAGCCAACATGGAGCTAGTATGCAATACATCAGCTATAGAACTGAAGATGGAAATGCGAGCTGACGGTGGCATCAGGTGGAGGTGAAGGTCTCATATCTGGGACCTGCACCTCCCCAGGCCCCAAAATGTACATGGATATTTGGAATGTGAGGTAGTAATTTGTTAACAGTAGTAGTTTGAGGAGGCAAATTTTTAAAGATGGCGAGTTTGATGTGCTAGGTTACTTTTCGATGATTTCGGGGCTCAGCATCCTCGCGGCCCAGTCCCTGACCAAGCCTGTTGCTGGACGGGTCAACTAGGCTGTTGGATGCGGCTGCTTGCAGCCTCAAATGAATCACAGCCTGGTTGATCAGGTATCCCTTGGAGGTGTTTAACAAGTTCTCTCTCATGAACAGTGAGGGGTCGGTCAGTTATGCCCCTTATGTGTAGTGGAAGCGTGTTGAACAGTCTCGGGCCTCTGATGTTCATAGAGTTCTCTCTCAGCGTACCTATTGCACCTCTGCTTTTCAACAGATGTATTCTGGATATCCTGCCATGCATTCAGGTCTCATGTGGTGTTATTTCTGGGTGCAGGTTTGGGACCAGCCCCTCTAATATTTCCCACGTGTAAATTATCATATATCTCTCCCGCCTGCACCCTAGTGAATACAGATTTAGGCATTTTAGTCGGTCCCAATAATGTAGTTGTTTTACCGAGTAGATTCTTGCAGTGAAGGATCTCTGCACGCTCAGTTCAGCAATTTCTCTAGCTTTGAAAGGGGCTGTTATTGTGTAACAGTTCAGTACTGTATTCCACTCTAGAGAGCACTAGCGTCTTGAAGAGAATCATCATTGGTATAGCAACTCTAGTTTGAAAAGTTCTTGTTATCCAATCTGTCATTTTTCTTGCAGTTGTGACAGCTACTTTATTGTATTCTTTAAAGGTAAGGTCTTTCAAAATGAGTACTTTACATTGCTTTTTCGTTCTATGTTATGATTTGACTGTGTTTTGTACGTGGTTTCTGCTTTTATATTTTCATTTTTCCGTAGCACAAGAGCTGGAACTTATCTTCATTAAATACCATATTATTTTCTATAGCCCATTGAAAGACCTGATTTACATCTGATTAGAGGTTTGCTGTGCTCTCTATATTGTTACTCTTATAAAAATCCTAGTGCCATCTGCAAAGGATGATACAGTGCTATAAATTGTGTCCTTGGCTGGACACAGAATACTGGAAGCTATGGAACATGTTTGATCTATTAAGAGAAACATTCACTGTACCACTGCCCCAATTTTCCTGATTGTGACGCCCTTGTTGAGCGGCTCAAAGATTTGCAACATTACACGAGGAGCCTCAGGAAACACAACATCCTCGACTGTGAGACCCAATTACATACCTGTAATAGGTGTAACAAGGGTCAGCATTGTGCGGGGACACAGAAACAAAGTCTCCAACCCCCAGGGTGGAAGATAACATTCGCACCACAGTACAGTATTGCAAGGTGCGACAGAAAATTTGTGTCCTAGTAACAAAGACCAAAAATACTACAACTTTGCCTACTGCCCAACTCACCATCCAGATAAGAGGGCCAGGAGGGTCCATACCCGTAGGTTGTTTGACCCAGGGTCCCAGAGAACATACGTGACTGAAAGGGTGACAAATGACCTACAATTAAAACCTGTAAAACAGGTGACCTTAAATATTTCGGGGTTCCTGGCAGATACAGGACCTCAAGTCTACTAGGTGGTACCAACATCAGTACGATTAGGTAGTTATGTCTGTCAAATACAAGCCATTGTGGTGGAGACAATTCCACCAGACCTACTTGTACAAGGTCTGGGAGCTACTGCCAAATTCCTGAGAAGTAGAGCAATAAAATTTGCAGATAAAATTAAGTCTGATCATCTCACCGACTTCGGAATCCTTGTAGGTGCAGACTACTACCACCAATTCATCAGTAGCTCTACTAAATATCATGGTATAAACATGTTAAATTCTGCAGGAGGCAAAATTACTCAGAGGCCCAGTATTAAGCCTGAGGGGACCTATGCCTGCAGATAAACAATACCAGTAGAAACTAAATTTGTCAGCTGATTATACAACTCCAGTAGCATTACACTAAGGAGATTACAGCTGACTATATCAATAGAGGTTGATCTTAATATCATCAGTTAAAGCTGAAGATGAGTTCATGAGGCCTCAGTGACAAATAAGTGAACAGTAGCCTAAACAGCTACAAATCACTGCGACCAATGTCACTAAATCCACTGCAGTCTCAGACCCATACTTGACTTTAATGGTTGATTATTCAATCCTCTAAATCAATTAACCTAATTAAACATCAATTTGTCAGCCAAATAAACTCCAGAAAATAAGCACAAAGGAGCATGACTGACTATATAAATCCGAGGACAGATTTTGACACATTTATTATTTAATTAAGATGTATTCCATGGGCCTCAGTGTTTATATATATCAGTGACCAGTTACCTGAACAGCTTTAAGATAATATAACTAATGTCATTGTTCTCACTGCAGTCCCAGAATCATACTTGACTATAGTACTTGTTCACATTTAGTCTTCTGGGTTAAACAAAATGTAATTAGGCTAGAAATTTTGCCTCCTAAGAATTAGCAGGGAAATGGAATCGCCTAAGATTTTTACCCCCCCCCCCCAGCAACTCGAGTACGGGGACATCCGTCCTGTACGAACTGACGCACAAATGTGTGATTACTAACTACTAATATCAAATTAATCTAATAATTCTGAGGATGATTATCGGTGTTCGTCAGTCCTAAGTAATGGACTTTGGCCTGTGTTCGGCCCCCTGCGAATTATGTCAGAAAACCCGACACCATTTACTACCATTCAATACAATATGCAGATAATATTGCTGCTGTTTGTAATAACAAATTATCTCTAGAAATAGTGATTTAATCACTCATAGAGGACCTGGCAAAGTGGAATTTCCGTCAATAGAGAATGGGGGACATCATAGCCACGTCGCTATTAATTTCACCAGCTAATTCTGTTGGGAATTATTCTTAATACAGCGGTCTCGGGACTGTAAACATCATAAAAACATTTCCCTTGAACCAGCTTAATTATCAGCATCAAAATATATTAAATGTGGGCCCTTTATCCACTTTGATAAAACGCATCAGGAGAAGAAGGGATGCATGAGTGGGAGGATGGCGTCAGTCGGCCATTGATTTTAACAAGTTGTTTAGGCAAATTTAGCTCCAATAATTATCCCTTGGACAGCTGTGTTATGGGAGTAAAGTGCTTCCATTATCAACACACAACAAAGTCTACTATCCAGGGAGGTGTTTTTTTCCGATTCCTATACTATCTAGCTTATTAGAGACCTTTAATATTTATATTTAGTATATATTCCAGCTAGGACACGAGACAACGACAAAACCAAGGTAAATATTCTTTGGTCCTTATCTCAATCAATATACCAATATTTCCCCTGATATAGCTGTCATATATAGGATTACTGCTATTATTTGTGAGTGCCCTATGTCAGGTGTAATTGAAGAGGAAGAAATATAACTAGTTACCTAACACCAGTACATGGTATTGATGCCAGCCTCAACCACGAGGTGTGATCATTCTTGTTCATAACTGGTGGGCCAGGCCTACCAACAAAAAGATAAGGCCTCCTAATTAAATAAGTTACATGTGTAGTTCAATACTGGAGGGAATGTCTACTAATCAATAAATTTTGATTGAAAGATTATACATGTATATAAACCATAAACCCCCAATAATGTGTAAGGAAATTGATTTGTGGGAATTTTAAGCAGTTCACTTTTATTCATCATACAATTTGCTATCGAAAAATATAAATTAAATAAATATAAATCTCACAGGTCATTTCCCCACACCTCAGACAACACACAGCTCTTCTGTTTAAATCCCTAAAAATGTTAAAACATACACTCACTTCACACATTCGTTTGTGATATTTTATTTACAATTACAAAAGCTTATTCCAAAATTCTAATCTGATTTTAAACAATTCTTTGATAGATGTAATATAACCCATGAGCATCATAACAGAAATAAATATGTCTTTGATATTTGACACACTGGAGCGCCTCACTTGGATCATTGTGTCCAAGCATGGAGACCTCATCTTCAGCAGGACATAGCTGCTTTGGAGTCACCGAGAGATTCAGCACCGCTCCTGTGCCAGATAAGTCCACTACGGGCTCACCATAGCCCGTGCTACTTGGAACTTGTTCCGAGTAGCTGAATCTATAACAACAACAACATGCTTTGGAGTGACAAACAAGAAGCAATGGTTTCAAGCTCAACAAGCCACAATGAAGGACTAAAAACAGAAGATGCCTTTTCACCCACATGCAACTGCCTACCCGCCGAAGCCGTAAATGCCAAAACTCTGTTAAATTAACAAATCCAGCTGGAAATTTTTTTAAGGGCAAATGGGGAAACCAGGGACCTCGCGGCTGAGCGGACAGCGCTCGGGGGTCGTAGTACTAGAGATCAGGGTTCGATTCCCAGCCGAGGGGGAAAGATATGGGCAGAATTTCTTTCTTTCTTCCCTGTTCAACTAGCAGTAAATTGGTATCTGAAAGTTAAAGAGCAGCTATGGGCCGCTTCCTAGGGATATGTGTGTGTTTTGAGAGAAATATGTTTTATATTAGAATTTATATTAGAATAGAATATAGAGAATTTGAATTTTGAATTTTTGAATTTTGAATATGTAGTAAACATAACAGAGGGAAAAAATGATTGGTTAGGAAGGCGGGATCCAAGAGCTAATAGTTCGAATCTGCAGGGCCAAATAGTAAATACAAATAATGAACACCAACAACTGACTAATCACTTACCAAAAATAAACAAAACTGTCAGAGTTACTTAACTACTCAGTTCATTCCTTTTATCTCTCTCTCGTGTACAGCGAAATCCCGAACACGAGTAAATACCCCGAGAACTAGGGAGGGTGGAGCGAGAGAGAAGGAGGGGGGAGGGGGGAGAACAAGAAGGAAGAGGGAAGGAGTGGGCTGGGAGAAGTAGGGAGAGGACTGAGGGAAGGGAAGAGGACAGGAAGTAGTGGCTGAGGACTGGAGGAAAGGGAGAGAGAGGGGGGAGGGGAGGGGAGGGGAGGGGAGGGGAGGGGAGCGGGGAGAGAGAGGGGGGAGAGAGAGGGGGGAGGGGAGGGGAGGGGAGGGGAGGGGGGAGAGAGAGGGGGGAGAGAGAGGGGGGAGGGGAGGGGTGAGGGGGGGGGCAGCAGGAACCATATTTGCATATCATTACACTTGACTAATTAGGTCTCGCGAATAACCCAGCCATTGGGAAAACAAGCTCAGGGTATGAATTTATAACACGGCCGGGTCCTCCACACACGAACGAGCTTGTCAGAGCACAGTTCCCACCGCAAATATCCGCACATTACCCGGCCAAGGTAATCACCGTGAAAAATTAATTAGGCGCGCGAGGTAATGAAAAAAGTTAGAAGCTAAACACGGTAATTTTGTTCCACTGTTGGTTAGTGTGTTAATATCCACATCCTTTTCTATTGTCTGTATCTTATTTTCTCCTATTTTTGTCTGTATCTTATTTTCTCCTATTTTTGTCTGTATCTTATTTTCTCCTATTTTTGTCTGTATCTTATTTTCTCCTATTTTTGTCTGTATCTTATTTTATATTATTTCTGTTATATTTTATCTTATTTTTTTTTTTATTTTTGGAGTATTTCCTCTCACTCAGACTCTTTTCAAATTATCTATCATCTTTATAATATTTAAGACAAGTTGTATCCCTCTGTATGTCCAGGTACTTGGGTTGGTCGGTAGAGTGGCTGTCCTCATATCCCACCTCCTATTTTTCCTTCATACCCCGACTCCTATTTTATCCTCATATCGCACCTATGCAGACGATGAGTCATATTTTTTTTTTTTTTTGAGATATATACAAGAGTTGTTACATTCTTGTACAGCCACTAGTATGCGTAGCATTTCGGGCAGGTCCCTGGAATACAATCCCCTGCCGCGAAGAATCGTTGTTACAACCGAGTACACATTTTACTGTTGAGTTAAACAGAGGCTACAGTTAAGGAATTGCGCCCAGTAAATCCTCCCCGGCCAGGATACGAACCCATGACATAGCGCTCGCGGAACGCCAGGCGAGGTCTTACCACTACACCACGGAGACTGTTATCTCCGTGGTTATCTGTTATAAATTGTTATAATAATGTGACTGAAGATATGATGACCAAACCACACATCAGAAAGTGAAGAAACGACGATGTTTCGGTCTCTCCTGGACCATTATCAAGTCTTGTAACTGAAGAGAGGATTGGGTAATTCCATGATGAAGATCAAGCCACCCAAGTAGTGGCACGGGCACGAGTAGCCTGTAAGTGGTAAGAAGAGAGGTGATTGACTGATTGATCGCAGAGGCTCAAAGCAGTCATTGAACAATAAATGGAAACCATCACTAGACCTACAACTTTGCTTTGGAATTTTGACACAACGTTCCATTCAAATACGAGCATGTTTTTATATACCTACTGTATAGATACCACACCTGTGACAGGTAAAAACATGTTTATTTTGAAAAACAGCGCCATCTGTTGGATGTAAAAGCAACACACGCTATACTAAATATTTTACGAGTCCATTTCAATGTTTCCGAAAGTTCAGTCAGGCGCAGGCAGTCACAGTGAGAGGGTGTGTTAGCTGGAGCTCTGACTGTAGTAATATTCTCATGGCAATAATGGAAGGTGTAGTGAAGGAACTGATGAATCTAGTTGGAGCTCTGAGGAGAGAGTTGGATTCCCTACGGGAGGTACGACAAATTAAGTTAAATTAAATTACATTTTTTATTCAGGGAAAGTACATACATAGATGCTGAGTTACAAATATAATGTTGGATTTATAAACAGAGTTAGTACATACAATACCTAAAGCCATTAATACGCATAGCATTTCGGGCAAGGTGTGGGGGAAAAACACTTAGACTAAAACTTAATAGTAATTGGGATTAAAGTACAAATTGTGTTGAAAAAAAGGAATTAAAAAAAGCTGTAGCAACATCAGGAAGAAACAAAAGAGGAGACCAGTATTAAAAAGACCTCGTCTTGGAAAGTCGTAAAGGACAGGGGTCTTAAGAAGACTTTGACAAAGCCGCCTACAGTTATCCTAAGGACTTCTAACTCATTTGCCGTGTTGGAGGACGAGTCCTGTAGTGAGCCTGCGGTTCGTTCGAAAGGGAAAGCAACGAAGCGCAGGTCCCTCTTAGTGCTCAGAAAGTAAAGGAATTTTGGTTGTGGGAGATTCCCAGGTGAGGTATTTGGATAGAACTTTTTGTGCCAGAGATAGGGGAAACAGGTTTGCTATCCGAGCGTTGGAATTGGTGATATTATTAACAACATGAATGATATGGCTGGAAATGGGAACAAACCCATTATTTGTATTAGTGCAGGTGTAAATGATGTTGGACGAATTAGAAGTGAGGCACTGATACAGAGGTTTAAGACAGCCATAGAATTAGTTAGGAGCAAGGGAGGAATCCCGATCATATGTGGCATACTTCCAAGAAAGGAAGTTGGGAATGAATGATTGTCGAGGGTACTTGGTGTTAATTTCCGGCTGGAAAAATATTGCAAATCAAATGCGATAACTTTCATAGATAACTGGGAACACTTGTATGGAAGAAATGACATGTATGCTCGGGATGGGGTGCATCTATCGAGGGCTGAGGTTGTTGTTTTGCGAACTCGTTGGAACCAGTGGTTAGAGGTGTTTGTTTGGGTTTGGGTTTAAACTGTTAGAAGATAGTGGTATGGGAATTAATATGGAGGAAGGAGGTAATAAAAGTATGTGTTTGTAGGGGAAAGAAATTGGCAAAATGATCAGGGAAAGAGAAGGGCCTCAAATAACAATACACTTAGGGTATATTACACTAATAGTAGAAGTCTAAGAAACAAAATACACGATTTAAATGCTCTTGTCTGCACAGAAAAATAGATATTATTGCACTTACCGATACGTGGATGAATGTAGAAAATAGAGAACAATTAGCTGAATATCTAATAAATGGATATAAGTTATTTCATATAAATATTCATAGAAGACGAGGAGGGGGAGTAGCCATATATGTTAGGGAAAACTTGAAATGTAGTCTCAAAGAAGGAATCAAAACTGAGCCACACAGAGAAACTATTTGGCTAGAAATAAACGAAAATGCTAAAAATCTTATAATAGGACTTATGTATAGGCCACCGAACTTAGACAGAATGGAAGTAAAGCATCTGTAGGATGAAATATCTAGAGCATCTAGGTCTAACAGTATTTGTGTTATGGGTGACTTTAATTTTAGAGGAAAAAACTGGTTTAACAGAAGAGGGAACAAAGAAGCAGATTTTTTTTAATTTATTGTCGATTGCTTCCTTAAGCAACGCATTTAGGAACCAACGCGGGAAAATAATATGTTAGACTCGGTGTTAGCTAATAGGGAGACACAAATTAATGACACTGAAATAGGGAGTGAGCTAGGGAACAGTGATCACAAAGAAATTTTTAGCATAGAATGGAATAGAGCTGTAGTAGAAAATTCTGTTAAAGTGCCAGATTTTCGAAAAGCTGATTTTAATAGCCCAAGAAATTTTTTGGGTCATATAGATTGGAAAGTCTTGGGTATGGGGTGTGGGCCGGTCTTGAAGCGAGATTTGAACCTAGCGATAAGTGACGTAAAAAGGATTTCGATGAGGATTCAAAATATAACTTATTTAAAAATACACTAAGAAAAGCACAGGAACGTATACAATACAAATTGAATAGATCGAATAATAATAACCCAAAATGGATAACAAAGGGTCTGAAGAAAATTATAGGTAGAAAGAGCTAGGTACAAAAGGATGAAGAATGGGGAAGTCAGTTTAGAACAGGAATTCATACAACTGGCTAGAAATGTTAAAAAGAGAGATCAGGAGTGCAAAAAGAAACTATGAAGTTGGCATAGCAGGGCAAGCAAAGACAAATTCAATAAGTTTTTTTCAGTTATATCGAACAAAGATTAGGGAAAGGATAGGTCCATTAAAAGCTGAGACAGGTCAGATAACGGATGGTGTCGAAGAGATGAGTAGTATTTTTAATAAATGTTTTATCTCTGTATTACTAAAGAGGAACTTAATACTATGCTTTCAGCCGAACAAGTCTATGTGGGTGGGGACGAGGATAGGTTGAGTAGTTTAGCAGTTACCAGGGAGGATGTTATTAAACAAATAGTAAAACTCAAACCAAACAAATCCCCAGGGCCGGATGAAGTGTTTGCTAGGGTGCTTAAAGAATGCAAAGAGGAGCTTTGTGACCCACTGTCAACCATATCGAGTGTTATTATATTATCATAGCAATATGGAAGTTATAGTGAAGGACCTGGTGACTCTAGTGGGAGCCCTCAGGACAGAGTTGGACTCTCTGCGGGAGGAGGTGCGTCAGCTTAAAAAACAACGAGAAGTAACGAAGGAGGAGACCAGCAGTAAAGGGACCTCGTCTTGGAGAGTTGCGAAAGACAGGGGCCTTAAGAAGACTTTGATAAAGCCGCCTTCAAACGCCATAGCAACTTCAAATTCATTTGACGTTTTGGAGGACGAGTGCTGTGGAGAGACTGTGGATCGCGCAAAAGGGAAAGCAACGAAGAGAAAGGAAGCGCAGGCCCCTCAGAAAGTAAAGGAAGTACCTAAGCAAACATTAGTTGTGGGAGATTCCCAGATAAGGTATTTGGATAGAACGTTTTGTGCTAGAGATAGGGGGAACAGGTTAAGGGTTTGCTATCCCGGAGCTGGCATTGGTGATATTATAAACAACATGAATGATATTATGGCTGGTAATGGGAACAATCCCATTATTTGCATTAGCGTGGGAGGAAATGATGTTGGTCGAGTCAGGAGTGAGGAACTGATTCAGAGGTATAAAACAGCCATAGAGTTAGTTAGGAGCAAGGGAGGAATCCCGATCATATGTGGCATTCTTCCAAGAAAGGGAGTGGGAAATGAATGGATATCGAGGGCACTTGGTGTCAATTGCCGGCTGGAAAGATATTGCAAATCAAATGCAATATCTTTCATAGACAACTGGGAACACTTCTATGGAAGAAATGAAATGTATGCTCGTGATGGGGTGCATCTATCGAGAGCTGGGGTTGTTGCTGTTGCGAACTCGCTAGAAGAAGTGGTTAGAGGTGTTTGTTTGGGTTTAAACTGTTAGTAGATAGAGGTATGGGAATTGATTTGGAGGAAGGAGGTAATAAAAGTATGTGTTTGTGGGAGAAAGGAATTGGCAAAACGATCAGGGAAAGAGAAGGTCCGCAAAATAACAATTCACTTAGGGTATATTACACTAACAGTAGAAGTCTAAGAAATAAAATTAACGAATTAAATGCTCTTGTCTGCACAGAAAAAATAGATATTATTGCACTTACCGAAACGTGGATGAATGTAGAAAATAGAGAACTATTAGCTGAATATCAAATATATGGATTTAAACTATTTCACACAGATAGATATATTAGACGAGGAGGTGGAGTAGCCATATATGTTAGGGACAATTTGAAATGTAGTCTCAAAGAGGGAATCAAAACAGAGCCACACACAGAAACTATTTGGATTGAATTAAACGAAAAAGCTAATAATATTATAATAGGAGTAATATATAGGCCACCAAATTTAGACAGAATGGAAGCAAAGCATCTATGGGATGAAATATCTAGAGCATCTAGATCTAACAGTATTTATGTCATGGGTGACTTTAATTTTAGCGGAATAAACTGGTTGAACAAAACAGGGAATAGTGAAGCAGAAGATTTTCTAGAATTAATTGACGATTGCTTTCTTACGCAACACATTAAGGAACCAACACGGGAAAATAATATTTTAGATTTAGTGTTAACTAACAGGGAAACGCAAATTAATGACATCGAAATAGGGAGTGAGCTAGGGAGCAGTGATCACAAAGAAATCAGATTTAGCATAGAATGGAATAGACCAGTAGGAGAAAATTCTGTTAAAGTGCCAGATTTTCGAAAAGCTGATTTTAATAGCCTAAGAAATTTTTTGGGTCAAATTGATTGGAAAGGCTTGGGTATGGGGTGTGGGCCGGTCTTGGAGCGAGACATGAACCCAGCGATAGGTGACTTAAATGGGGATTTCGATGTGGATTCAATATATAACTTATTTAAGAATATTCTAAACAAAGCACAGGAACGTAGTATACCATACAAATTGAATAGATCGTATACTAATGACCCAAAGTGGATAACAAAGAATTTGAAGAACCTTATAGGTAAAAAGAGAGCTTGGTACAAAAGGATTAAAAATGGGGAGGTCACTTTAGAACAGGAATTCGTACAACTGGTTAGAAATGTTAAAAAAGAGATAAGGAAAGCAAAAAGAAACTATGAAGTTCGCATAGCAGGGCAAGCAAAGACAAATCCTAAAGGGTTTTTTCAGTTATATCGTACTAAGACTAGGGAAAGGATAGGTCCATTAAAAACTGAGACAGGTCAAATAACAGATAGTGATGAAGAGATGAGTAGTATTTTTAATAAATATTTTGTATCTGTATTTACTAAAGAGGAACTTAACAATATGCCTTCAGCCGAACAAGTCTATGTGGGTGGGGACGAGGACAGGTTGACGAGTTTAGCAGTTACCAGGGAGGATGTTCTTAAACAAATAGTAAAACTCAAACCAAACAAATCCCCAGGGCCGGATGAAGTGTTTGCTAGGGTGCTTAAAGAATGCAAAGAGGAGCTTTGTGACCCACTGTCAACCATATTTAATAAATCAATAGAGTCAGGCAGAGTGCCAGAGTTTTGGAAAGTTGCTAATGTGATACCAGTTTTTAAGAAAGGAGATAGATCACTTGCGTCTAACTATCGACCAATTAGCCTAACGTCTATTGTGGGAAAGTTACTCGAATCTATAATAGCAAATAAAATTCGTCTTCATCTTGAAAAACATAAATTAATAATTGAGTCGCAACATGGTTTTATAAATGGCCGTTCATGTTTAACAAATTTGTTATCTTTTTATTCTAGCATTGTTGAGGCAGTTGATAGTGGTAAGGATTGCGATGTTGTATACCTTGACTTTAGCAAAGCTTTTGATACAGTGCCACATGAAAGACTGATTAAAAAAATAGAGTCTCATGGTATTGGGGGTGCTATATTAAGCTGGATTAGGGCATGGCTATACCAAAGGAAACAGAGAGTTAGTATAAATGGAATCAAGTCAGAGTGGGAAAATGTTGTAAGTGGAGTGCCTCAAGGCTCTGTCCTGGGACCTCTGTTGTTTATAATATATATAAATGATTTAGATTCAGGTTTGAGTAGCAACATTTGCAAATTTGCCGATGATACGAAAATCGGTAGGGAAATTAATTCGGAGGAGGACTCACTATCACTTCAAGTTGATCTAGATAGGGTTTTGAAATGGTCAAAGGATTGGCAGATGCAGTTTAATGCTGATAAATGTAAAGTTCTGAGGTTAGGTAATGATGATAGAGTTACAAGATACGAGCTAGATGGTGTTGTGATTGCGAAGTCGGATTGCGAAAGGGATCTGGGAGTTATGATTAGTAAGAATTTAAAACAAAAGGATCAATGCATAAATGTTCGTAATAAGGCAAATCGGACACTTGGATTTATTAATCGCAGCGTTAGTAACAAGACACCTGGTGTGGTTCTCAAGCTATATCTTGCTCTAGTTAGGCCCCATTTAGATTATGCAGTTCAGTTTTGGTCGCCATATTATAGAATGGATATAAATTCACTTGAACGTGTCCAGCGTAGGATGACTAAGTTAATTCCCCAAATTAGAAATCTTTCATATGAAGAAAGATTAACAAAGCTTAAGTTGCATTCACTGGAAAGGCGAAGAGTTAGGGGTGACATGATAGAGGTTTACAAGTGGATGAATGGACATAACCGGGGGGATATTAATAGGGTATTAAAAGTATCAACACAGGACAGAACACGAAACAATGGATATAAATTGGATAAGTTTAGATTTAGGAAAGACTTGGGTAAATACTGGTTCAGTAACAGGGTTGTTGATTTGTGGAACCAATTGCCGCGTAACATTGTGGAGGTGGGGTCCCTCGATTGTTTCAAGCACGGGTTGGACAAGTATATGAGTGGGATTGGGTGGTTATAGAATAGGAGCTGCCTCGTATGGGCCAATAGGCCTTCTGCAGTTACCTTTGTTCTTATGTTCAAAGGTAACTGCAGAAGGCCTATTGGCCCATACGAGGCAGCTCCTATCTATAACCACCCAATCCCACTCATATACTTGTCCAACCCGCGCTTGAAACAATCGAGGGACCCCACCTCCACCACGTTACGCGGCAATTGGTTCCACAAATCAACAACCCTGTTACTGAACCAGTATTTACCCAAGTCTTTCCTAAATCTAAACTTATCCAATTTATACCCATTGTTTCGTGTTCTGTCTTGTGTTGATATTTTTAATACCCTATTAATATCCCCCCTGTTATGTCCATTCATCCACTTGTAAACCTCTATCATGTCACCCCTAACTCTTCGCCTTTCCAGTGAATGCAACTTAAGCTTTGTTAATCTTTCTTCATATGAAAGATTTCTAATTTGGGGAATTAACTTAGTCATCCTACGTTGGACACGTTCAAGTGAATTTATATCCATTCTATAATACGGCGACCAAAACTGAACTGCATAATCTAAATGGGGCCTAACCAGAGCAAGATATAGCTTAAGAACCACACCAGGTGTCTTGTTACTAACGCTTCGATTAATAAATCCCAGTGTCCTATTCGCCTTATTACGAACATTCATGCATTGATCCTTTTGTTTTAAATTCTTACTAATCATAACTCCCAGATCCCTTTCGCAATCCGACTTCGCAATCTCAACACCATCTAGCTCGTATCTTGTAACTCTATCATCATTACCTAGCCTCAGAACTTTACATTTATCAGCATTAAACTGCATTTGCCAATCCTTTGACCATTTCAAAACCCTATCTAGATCAACTTGAAGTGATAGTGAGTCCTCCTCCGAATTAATTTCCCTACCGATTTTCGTATCATCGGCAAATTTGCAAATGTTGCTACTCAAACCTGAATCTAAATCATTTATATATATTATAAACAACAGAGGTCCCAGGACAGAGCCCTGAGGTACTCCACTAACAACATTATCCCACTCTGACTTAACCCCATTTATACTAACTCTCTGTTTCCTTTGGAATAGCCATGCCCTAATCCAAGTTAATATAGCACCCCCAATACCATGAGCTTCTATTTTTTTAATTAGTCTTTCATGTGGCACTGTATCAAAAGCTTTGCTAAAGTCAAGGTACACAACATCACAATCCTTACCACTATCAACTGCCTCAACTATGCTGGAATAAAAAGTTAGCAAATTTGTTAAACATGAACGGCCATTTGTAAAACCATGTTGCGACTCATTTATTAATTTATGTTTTTCAAGATGGAGACGAATTGTATTTGCAATTATTGATTCAAGTAACTTTCCCACAATAGACGTTAGGCTAATTGGCCGATAGTTTGACGCAAGTGATCTATCTCCTTTCTTAAAAATTGGTACCACATTAGCTACCTTCCATGACTCTGGCACTCTGCCTGACTCTATTGATTTATTAAATATGGTAGACAGTGGCTCGGAAAGCTCCTCTTTGCATTCTTTAAGCACCCTGGCAAACACTTCATCCGGCCCTGGGGATTTGTTTGGTTTTAGTTTTTCTAATTGTTTAATTACATCCTCCCTGGTAACTGCTAAACTAGTCAACCTGTCCTCATCCCCACCCACATAGACTTGTTCGGCTGAAGGCATATTGTTAAGTTCTTCTTTAGTAAATACAGATATAAAATATTTGTTAAAAATACTACTCATCTCCTTGTCATTATCCGTTATTTGACCTGTCTCAGATTTTAATGGACCTATCCTTTCCCTAGTCTTAGTTCGATATAACTGAAAAAACCCTTTAGGATTTGACTTTGCTTGCTCTGCTATGCGAACTTCATAGTTTCTTTTTGCTTTCCTAATCTCTTTTTTAACATTTCTAACCAGTTGTATGAATTCCTGTTCTAAACTGACTTCCCCATTCTTAATCCTTTTGTACCAAGCTCTCTTTTTACCTATAAGGTTCTTTAAATTATTTGTTATCCACTTTGGGTCATTAGTATTCGATCTATTCAATTTGTATGGTATACTACGTTCCTGTGCTTTGTTTAGAATATTCTTAAATAAGTTATATATTAAATCCACATCGAAATCCCCTTTTACGTCACCTATCGCTGGGTTCATGTCTCGCTCTAAGACCGGCCCACACCCCATACCCAAGACTTTCCAATCTATTTGACCCAAAAAATTTCTTAGGCTATTAAAATCAGCTTTTCGAAAATCTGGCACTTTAACAGAATTTTCTCCTACAGGTCTATTCCATTCTATGCTAAATCTGATTACTTTGTGATCACTGTTCCCTAGCTCACTCCCTATTTCGATGTCATTAATTTGTGTTTCCCTGTTAGTTAACACTAAATCTAAAATATTATTTTCCCGCGTTGGTTCCTTAATGTGTTGCGTAAGAAAGCAATCGTCAATTAATTCTAGAAAATCTTCTGCTTCACTATTCCCTGTTTTGTTCACCCAGTTTATTCCACTAAAATTAAAGTCACCCATGACATAAATACTGTTAGATCTAGATGCTCTAGATATTTCATCCCATAGATGCTTTGCTTCCATTCTGTCTAAATTTGGTGGCCTATATATAACTCCTATTATAATATTATTTGCTTTTTCGTTTAATTCTATCCAAATAGTTTCTGTGTGTGGCTCAGTTTTGATTCCCTCTTTGAGACTACATTTCAAATTGTCCCTAACATATATGGCTACTCCCCCTCCTCGTCTAATATATCTATCTGTGTGAAATAGTTTAAATCCATTTATCTGATATTCAGCTAATAGTTCTCTATTTTCTACATTCATCCACGTTTCGGTAAGTGCAATAATATCTATTTTTTCTGTGCAGACAAGAGCATTTAATTCATTAATTTTATTTCTTAGACTTCTACTGTTAGTGTAATATATCCTAAGTGAATTGTTATTTTGAGGCCCTTTTCTTTCCCTGATCATTTTGCCAATTCTTTTCTCCCACGAACACATACTTTTATTACCTCCTTCCTCCAAATCAATTCCCATACCACTATCTACTAACAGTTTAAACCCAAACAAACACCTCTAACCACTGGTTCCAACGAGTTCGCAACAGCAACAACCCCAGCCCTCGATAGATGCACCCCATCACGAGCATACATTTCATTTCTTCCATAGAAGTGTTCCCAGTTGTCTATGAAAGATATTGCATTTGATTTGCAATATCTTTCCAGCCGGCAATTGACACCAAGTGCCCTCGACATCCATTCATTTCCCACTCCCTTTCTTGGAAGAATGCCACATATGATCGGGATTCCTCCCTTGCTCCTAACTAATTCAATGGCTGTCCTAAATCTCTGTATTAGTTCCTCACTCCTAACTCGCCCAACATCATTACCCCCTGCACTAATACAAATAATGGGTTTGTTCCCATTTCCCGTCATAATATCATTCATGTTTTCAACAATATCACCAATTCCAGCTCCCGGATAGCAAACCCTTAATCTGTTCCCCCTATCTCTGGCACAAAACGTTCTGTCTAAATACCTCACCTGGGAATCTCCCACAACCAAAATTCGCTTCGGTACCGCCCTAACTTTCTGAGCAGCCTGAGGGGCCTGCGCTCCGCCGTTCCTCGCTGATTTCCTCGCTGCAGGCGCACTACAGCACTCGTCCTCCAACACGGCAAATGAATTTGCCGTCCTTAGGGCGTCTGTAGGCGGCCTTGTCAAGGTCTTCTTAAGACCCCTGTCTTTCCAATAATAATGTTCACTTAAACAGATGCGAAAAAGAAACAGGATGGGTATGGGGGGGGGGTCCTCTACCACCCACAGGATGGGTAAGGGGTGCACAATAAATGAACTATTCTAAAAAAATAATTAATACACATATCTATGACACTTTAAGAGGAGCTTATTAAGGGAAAAATACGGAAAAATCGTAAAATACCGAAATATTTGTAAAAATACTACGTAATTGTGGCAACACCGTGGTGCAAACCTATTATTTTTATGATGAAAACTTACGTAATATGGTAAATTTGCAACCGCAATTGTACAGAATCCGGTGACCCACGGCTCGGGTGCCCGGAAGGGTATTGCGCCATGCGTATACGTTCTAAACGTAATTTTTGTCGTAATAATGTAGAAAATATCTTCTTATGCATAAATAATACACTCATTGTTGACCAAACCACACACTAGAAAATGATGGGACGACGACGTTTCGTCGTCTAACAAACGTGACCTAGCATGAAGCTTACCCTTCCATTTATCTTTCTCTATCCTTCTATTTTTTTAAGTTTTCCTTGTTTTCTCTTATGATCCCTTGCCTATTCCTATTAATATCCCTTTCTTATTCCTATTGCTAACCTCCCTTCTTATTGAGTGAGTATAAATAGGAGCTGCCTCGTATGGGCCAATTGGCCTTCTGTAGTTACTTTTGTTCTTATTCCTATTACTATCTCCTTTATGACACCTTATCTTTCGTACCTTTGCCTTGCTCTGCAAGGGTGCCAATTTTGAAAGAAATCAGTTGACCTCAACCTCACCCACTGGCGGCCAAACTTTAAACTTATTTTACTCAAGTAAATAATATACAACTTAATGGTACCTGGACTCTTTCATTTATTAATCAATTTACATAAAAATTACACATTATATGTAAGGTTTAATAAGACACTTTATTCCTATGCCCATTTATTAATTTTATAAATATTTATAAACATCAGTTTGTTGCATATTTCTGGGGGGAACTTTGAAAATTTTTATTATTGCACTAAACAATTTTTTTTAAATTGCTTATAGAAATCCTTTATTATATGAAGAAATGATAGCTGAGTGTCATAGAAATGATTTTAGTTGATACTTGTGTTTGTCCAGACATTTTGAAAGGCTTTGAAAATTTGTTGAATAATAGGTTTTTATTTTTTTCTCCATTTCTATTTAGGCTGCGATGCTAAAACTTGGACCAGTTGCAGCGCGTTTCATATGCAACTATCAAATAAAGATTGAACAAAATTAAATAACGTTTAATTTCCCTTAATAGTAGGCATCCTTCAGTCTCGGGAGACTATGGAGTTGCGCCCTAGTTGTCAATCCTGGTGCAGCGTCTGGTGTGACTGATGAGGCCAATCCGAGAGTGGCAGTCCATCCCACACCGAGCACAAACGAAGTCCGATTCTGGTCTGTCTTCCTGGCTACCGGCTTTCCTTCTCTGTATCTTTGCCTCCGATTCCTTGGCAAGTGACTCCTCGAACTTGGAGAGACCTCTTTGAACAGACTGCCCCCAGGCTGAACGGTCTGCAGCCAGTGTCTCCCATATAGCAAGATCGACGTCCATGGCTTTCAGGTCCCTCTTGCATACGTCTTTGTACCGTAGCTGGGGCTTGCCTGTTGGACGCTTTCCCTGCATCAGCTCTCCGTACAGGAGATCCTTGGGGATTCTGCCGTCGCCCATTCGCACCACGTGTCCGAACCAGCGCATTCGTCTCTGTTTCAGCATTGTGTACATGCTGGTGATTCTTCCTCTCCCAGGACGTTGTTGTTTGTCACCTTGTCCTGCCAGGTGATGTCCAAGATGTGTCGAAGGCAGCGCATGTGGTAGGCATTCAGCTGTCTTTCCTGACGGGCGCGGAGTGTCCAAGACTCACTGCCATAAAGGAGAGTGCTCAGGACACAGGCTCTGTAAACCTGAATCTTAGTATACTCAGTTAGCCTATTGTTGGCCCACACTCTCTTTGTCAGTCTGAACATGGTAGTAGATGCCTTACCGATGCGTTTGTTTAGCTCCGTATCAAGAGAGAGGGAGTCAGAGATTGTGGAGCCCAGGTACACGAAGTCGTGAACGACTTCCAGTTTGGAATCGGAGATGCCGATGTCAGGTGGGGAGTCCACTCCTTGCCCCATGACTTGTGTTTTCTTCAGACTGATGGTGAGTCCGAAAGCCTGAGAGGCCTCGCTGAAGCGGGTTATGAGCCGTTGGAGGTCTTCAGCTGAGTGGGCAGTGACTGCTGCGTCGTCGGCAAAATGGAAGTCGCGCAGACACCTCAGCCGAACCTTCGTCTTGGCTCTCAGCCTGGCGAGGTTAAAGAGCTTTCCATACAACCTGGTCCGGAGGTAAATGCCTTCCGTGACAGATCCGAAGGCGTGCCGCAGCATAACTGCGAAGAAAATCCCGAATAGGGTTGGAGCCAGTACGCAACCCTACTTTACTCCACTTCGGATGTCAAAGGCGTCTGATGTTAGGCCATCTAAGACCACGGTGCCCCTCATGTTCTCATGGAAAGATCTGATGATGCTGAGGAGCCTGGGTGGGCATCCGATCTTGGGGAGGATCTTGAACAGGCCATCCCACCCTATCCCATTGAAAGTCGCACCCTATTTCAAGAACGGCGAAGAAGGTTAGGTAGAGAAATAGAAACAATTGAACTCAAGCTACACGAATCATACAAAACCCAGGAGAGGCAAAGAGAGCAAAAGGCCATCAGTGAAATAGAGAGAAATCCGAAATATTTTTTCTCCTATGCAAAATCAAGATAAAAAACCACATCTAGTATCGGGCCCCTGCGAAAGGGAGATGGAACTTTCACCGATGACAACAAAGAAATGAGCGAGCTACTGAGGAAGCAGTACGACTCTGTTTTCAGCGAGCCATTAAACGCACTAAAGATTGATAACCCAAATGAATTTTTCATGGATATGATACCAACATCAAATCATATATCAGACGTCACCCTATCCCCACTGGATTTTGAAGAAGCCATAAACAGTATGCCTATGCACTCTGCCCCAGGCCCTGATTCTTGGAACTCGATATTCATCAAGAACTGTAAAAAACCACTATCGCAGGCCCTCCACATTCTGTGGAGACAAAGCCTAGATACTGGCGTTATTCCTGATATACTAAAAACAGCAGAGATAGCACCACTTCATAAAGGAGGAAATAAGGCAGAGGCAAAAAATTACAGACCGATAGCACTAACATCGCACATCATAAAAATTTTTGAGAGAGTGCTAAGAAGTAAGATCACAAAATACATGGAATCACAGCATCTCCATAACCCCGGACTACATGGTCTCAGAACAGGGCGCTCTTGCCTGTCGCAGTTGCTGGACCACTATGATATGGCATTAGATGCTATGGAAGACAAACTAAACGCTGATGTAATTTACACAAATTTCGCAAAAGCTTTTGATAAATGTGACCATGGTGTTATTGCACATAAAATGCGTTCAAAAAGAATTACCGGAAAAAAATAGGCAGATGGATCTACAATTTCCTGACCAACAGAACCCAATGTGTAATAGTCAACAAAATAAAATCCAGCCCATCAACTGTGAAGAGCTCAGTCCCCCAGGGTACTGTGCTTGCTCCAGTACTTTTTCTCATCCTCATATCGGACATAGACAAGAACACAACCTATAGCACTGTATCATCCTTTGCAGATGACACTAGGATCTTCATGAGAGTAGGCAACATAGAGGACACGCAAACCTCCAGTCAGATGTAGATCAGGTCTTTCTATGGGCTACAGAAAATATTATGGTGTTTAACGAAGATAAGTTCCAGCTCATGCGCAATGGAAAAAAATTAAAATATAAAACCGGAAACCACATACAAAACTCAGGCAAATCATAACATAGAAGGAAAAGGCAATGTAAAGGATCTGGGTGTACTCATGTCGGAAGACCTTACCTTTAAAGAACACAATAAAGTATCCGTCACAACTGCAAGAAAAATGACAGGTTGGATAACAAGAACTTTTCACACTAGAGATGCTATACCGATGATGATACTTTTCAAAACGCTTGTGCTCTCTAGAGTGGAGTACTGCTGCACAATGACAGCCCCTTTCAAAGCTGGAGAAATTGCGGACCTGGAGAGCGTGCAGGGATCCTTTACTGCTAGAATCAACTCAGTAAAACATCTAAACTATTGGGACCGACTAAAGAGCCTAAATCTGTACTCCCTTGAGCGCAGGCGGGAGAGATACATAATAATTTACACGTGGAAAATATTAAAGGGGCTGGTCCCAAACCTGCACACAGAAATAACATCACATGAGACAAGAAGACATGGCAGGATGTGCAGAATACCCCCGTTGAAAAGCAGAGGTGCAACAGGTACGCTGAGAGAGAACTCTATCAACATCAGAGGCTCGAGACTGTTCAACACGCTTCCGCCACACATAAGGGGCATAACTGGCAATCCCCTCACAGTGTTCAAGAGAGAACTGGATAAGCACCTCCAAAGGATACCTGATCAACCAGGCTGTGACTCATACGTCAGGCTGCGAGCAGCCGCGTCCAACAGCCTGGTTGATCAGTCCAGCCTGATCAACCAGGAGGTTGATCAGGAGGCCTGGTCGACGACCGGGCCGCGGAGACGCTAAGCCCCGGAAGCACCTCAAGGTAACCTCAAGGTAAGGTATCCCTGCTGACGAGGTCGAAGGCCTTCGTCAGATCTATGAAGGCTACGAAGAGTGGCTGCTTCTGTTCCCTGCAGTTCTCCTGCAGTTGTCTGAGGGAAAAGACCATGTCGATGGTGGACCTGCCAGCTCTGAATCCCCATTGTGATTCTGGATAGACTCTCTCTGCAAGTACTTGGAACCTCTTCAATGCGACTCAATTTCCCTTAATAAGCCCCATAAATTGACTGTTTTCTTGACATTGGGAAACCTTAGGAAGACGAGCTGGATCACTGCGAGCAGCAAATTTATGCTTCGAATCTGATTATATATAAAAAGTCTTACTGAGGATTTAAATATGAATTGACACATTTATTATTGATCTGTTATATTGATCATGATTAGTTATTATTATTATTTCATTGTGTCTATTGTTCTGCTTAGGTTTGTGAGTATGTGCATGCCAGACGCAATGAACGGGAGGTGAGTCATCATTATCAGTATTATTGTGTTAATTAAACTTGATAAATATTTATCAAAACTGCGAGGCGATTGTCCGAAAATTATATTTGTATTAGTATTTGGGTCTCGCACTCAGAGGAGTTTTGAGTTTGTATGAAGCTGCTAACTGCATTTTTTACATGTTGTTTATTAAATGTTTTATATTTATGCAATATTTTTCCTTCCTTATCTCTGCTTGCCTAGTGCGATGAGAAATGTATAAGTGTGTTACAATTGCTGATAATCTTCCCCAGAAAAAGAGTGGGACAGATTAGAGAGTTTCAAGAGAGAGGCAGTCTAATACACAAATGGAGATATTAACCAAGGGACTGCCACCCCAACTATGAAAATACAAACGTTTACGAATAATTTTTTAATATGAATTTGATTTCCAAAGAAGATCCAAGTGACGGGCTTTCAAAGGTAGGTCCACCGATGTCCTGGTGAACATTATCTCCAAGTATTCTGTGAGGCTGTAGGTAGGGGTTGATACTAGTGCTCGAGTGAGTGCTTGTCTCTTGCTGTGGTGGAGCGACTAGAAGCAAGGCAGTACAAGCTGGAAGGACTCAGTCTCCAGGTAACAGTAAACTGTTCCCTGCGTCTCACCTCTCCCCGTCCCCCCCCCACCACCTACACACATATTCACCAAACCATTTGGTCACCATAAAAATCTGCGTCACCGTACAGTCTGCGCCCCCGTACAGTCTGCGTCATCTACAGTCTGCGTCACCAACAGTCTGCGTCACCAACAGTCTGCATCACCAACAGTCTGCATCACCAACAGTCTGCATCACCAACAGTCTGCGTCACCAACAGTCTGCGTCACCAACAGTCTGCATCACCAACAGTCTGCGTCACCAACAGTCTGCGTCACCAAGTCTGCGTCACCAACAGTCTGCGTCACCATACAGTGTGCGTCACCATACAGTCTGCGTCACCAACAGTCTGCGTCACCAACAGTCTGCGTCACCATACAGTCTGCGTCACTATACAGTCTGCGTCACCATACAGTCTGCGTCACCAACAGTCTGCGTCACCAACAGTCTGCGTCACCATACAGTCTGCGTCACCATACAGTCTGCGTCACCAACAGTCTGCGTCACCATACAGTCTACGTCACCAACAGTCTGCATCACCATACAGTCTGCGTCACCAACAGTCTGCGTCACCGTATAATCTGCGTCACCAACAGTCTGCGTCACCGTATAATCTGCGTCACCAACAGTCTGCATCACCATACAGTCTGCGTCACCATACAGTCTGCGTCACCAACAGTCTGCATCACCATACAGTCTGCGTCACCAACAGTCTGCGTCACCGTATAATCTGCGTCACCAACAGTCTGCGTCACCGTATAATCTGCGTCACCAACAGTCAGAGTCACCAACAGTCTGCATCACCAACAGTCTGCGTCACCAACAGTCTGCATCACCAACAGTCTGCGTCACCAACAGTCTGCATCACCAACAGTCTGCGTCACCAACAGTCTGCATCACCAACAGTCTGATCAGGCTGCTGACTGTTCTGCGCCTCCTGTTGCACCAGTGAAACTCTTCAGTGAGGAGGATTTTCCGCCCCTTCCTGTGGGGGATGATTCGGTGGGTATGGACGTCCTCTTCGGCTGAGGAGGTGCCCTCTGTAGCAGCTGTTGCTCCGCCTGTTGCGCCCCCTGTTGTTGCCGCATCTCCTCCGGAGGTTGGGTCCTCGCCTAGTGCTCCAGCTGGTGTCCCTGAGCCTCTTCCGACTGCCGTTTGCTCAGACCTCTCGTCTTCCAGTTTTTCCTCTGCTGTGTCTGTCCCGGTCCCTGCGCCCTTGCCGTCTTTTCCGGCTGTGCTGGGAGCTGAGGTGGTTCCGGCATTCCCTCCTGTGCCTGGCCTGGTGCCCCGTGTGGTTGAGGAGGCTGCCGTGCTGCGGCGTGCGTCGGTTCGCTCGGTTGGTGCTGCGCGGGACGCTGAGTCTGCCTCCGGGTCTGATGATGTGCGGCCCGAGCCTAAGCGTTCCCGGCGTTCTTCTGCGTGGGCTGATGTTGGCGAATTCGACGAGTGTCGTCCTTCCGTTGACGGTGGAGTGGCTCCGGCTGTGGTGCACACTACGGTGGTGGCGGAGGTACACTTGCCTGAGGATGCCGGTGCCGGCGTTTCGGCCTCGACTTCTGGTCCGGTGTCCGAGGGTCCTGCTTCAGGTGCGTTGCATGCGTCGGATGGCTCCGGTTCTTCATGGGCGGTGGTTTCCCCTGCTGTAGTTGGTGGTGAGCGGGGTGGCCTGGTAGTGATGTTGAGAAAGGATGCTCGCTCTGGATGTTCTGTGGCCCCTTCCTCGTTACCCGTTTCCTCGGCAGCGGTCTTGCCGCCTCTTCCGTTTCCTGTAGTCCCTTCCGTGTCTCCTGCGGTATCCGTGGAAGTGCTATCGTCTCAGCGTCCGGCACCTGCTCCGATGAAGAAGGCGTGGCAGGCTCGGCGACCCTCGTCTGCTTCTTCAGTGTCATCTGCTTCCTCGAAGGGCGTGGTTGGCGCTCCCCAGCCTCGTTATGCGACTTGCGTCAGTGACCTTGGGCGTTGGCCGATGCCGCCAGATATAGATGTTCCCGAGTTTATGATATCCGCTCGAGAGCGGGGGGTCGAAAACCCTACCGACCTTGAAGATCTAGTCTGGGAAGCTTACAAGGCGAAGTATCCTCATGATCTTTTCCCGGAGAAGTACATTTCTCACGTTGTTCCTCGCAAGTGATTTCTATGTATTTTGTGTTGCCTGGTTGTGGGGTGTGTCTGTGAGTGGGTGGGGTGGGTGTTGTTTCCCGGTTCCTGCGTGCTCCGGTTTGTATTGTGGGTTTTCTTGTATGGCTCGTGGGGGGGGGGGTGCGGTTCCTATGCGTTTGTGTGTTCGGTTGTGGATGTCGTGTGCGCTTGTTTGTCATCTTGTGTGCCCTTCAGGCTGTTGGCGTGTGCTCTTTGTTATGTGTGCATTATGTGTGTGAGGTGTTAGCAGACTTGTTTTGTATGTTTCTCGCCTCTCTGTTTCCCTTATGTTTGTATTACGCTGTGTTTATATTTGTGTTATGTTTGTATATGCGTTTTTGTTTTGTGGTCAGCCCTTCTGGCTGGTCTTCTCTTGATTTGTTCCTTTGTCATTGTACGTGTGTGTGCTTTGTACTTTTGTTCTATGTTATATTTGTTCTGGTTTTATTGTACATTATACGCATGCTTGCATGTAAAAATAAAAAAAAAATAAAAAATAAAAAACCTACACGCACATTCACCAAACCATTTGGTCACCATAAAAATCTGCGTCACCGTACAGTCTGCGTCATCTACAGTCTGCGTCACCAACAGTTTGCGTCACCAGAAGTCTGCGTCCCCATAGAGTCTACATCACCATACAGTCTGCGTCATCATGCAGTCTGCGTCACCATAGAGTCTGCGTCACCAACAGTCTGCGTCACCAACAGTCTGCGTCACCAACAGTCTGGGTCACCATACAGTCTGCGTCACCAACAGTCTGCGTCACCAACAGTCTGCGTCACCATACAGTCTGCGTCACCAGCAGTCTGCATCACCAACAGTCTGCATCACCAACAGTCTGCGTCACCATACAGTCTGCGTCACCAACAGTCTGCGTCACCAACAGTCTGCGTCACAGTCTGCGTCATCAACAGTCTGCGTCACCATACAGTCTGCGTCACCAGCAGTCAGCGTCACCAACAGTCTCCGTCACCAACAGTATGCGTCACCAACAGTCTGCGTCCCCAACAGTCTGCGTCACAAACAGTCTGCGTCTCCAACAGTCTGCGTCACAATACAGTCTGCGTCACCAACAGTCTGCGTCACCAACAGTCTGCGTCACCATACAGTCTGCGTCACCATACAGTCTGCGTCACCAACAGTCTGCGTCACCAACAGTCTGCGTCACCAACAGTCTGCGTCATCAACAGTCTGCGTCACCATACAGTCTGCGTCACCAGCAGTCTGCATCACCAACAGTCTCCGTCACCAACAGTCTGCGTCACCAACAGTCTGCGTCCCCAACAGTCTGCGTCACAAACAGTCTGCGTCTCCAACAGTCTGCGTCACCATACAGTCTGCGCTACCAACAGTCTGCGTCACCAACAGTCTGCGTCACCATACAGTCTGCGTCACAAACAGTCTGCGTCACCAACAGTCTGCGTCACCAACAGTCTGCGTCACCAACAGTCTGCGTCACCAACAGTCTGCGTCACCAACAGTCTGCGTCACCAACAGTCTGCATCACCAACAGTCTGCGTCACCAACAGTCTGCGTCACCAAGTCTGCGTCACCAACAGTCTGCGTGACCATACAGTCTGCGTCACCAAGTCTGCGTCACCAACAGTCTGCGTCACCAAGTCTGCGTCACCAACAGTCTGCATCACCAACAGTCTGCGTCACTATACAGTCTGCGTCACCAACAGTCTGCGTCACCAACAGTCTCCGTCACCAACAGTCTGCGTCACCAACAGTCTGCGTCCCCAACAGTCTGCGTCACCAACAGTCTGCGTCACCAACAGTCTCCGTCACCAACAGTCGGCGTCACCAACAGTCTGCGTCACCAACAGTCTGCGTCCCCATACAGTCTCCGTCCCCAACAGTCTGCGTCACCAACAGTCTGCGTCACCAACAGTCTGCGTCACCAACAGTCTGCGTCCCCATACAGTCTGCGTCACCAACAGTCTGCGTCGCCAACAGTCTGCGTCACCAACAGTCTGCGTCACCAACAGTCTCCGTCACCAACAGTCTGCGTCACCAACAGTCTGCGTCCCATACAGTCTGTGTCACCAACAGTCTGCGTCACCAACAGTCTGCGTCACCAACAGTCTCCGTCACCAACAGTCTGCGTCACCAACAGTCTGCGTCCCCAACAGTCTGCGTCACATTACAGTCTGCGTCACCAACAGTCTCCGTCACCAACAGTCTGCGTCACCAACAGTCTGCGTCACCAACAGTCTGCGTCACCAGCAGTCTGCATCACCAACAGTCTGCGTCACCAACAGTCTGCGACACCAAGCCTGCGTCACCAACAGTCTGCGTGACCATACAGTCTGCGTCACCAACAGTCTGCGTCACCATACAGTGTGCGTCACCATACAGTCTGCGTCACCAACAGTCTGCGTCACCAACAGTCTGCGTCACCATACAGTCTGCGTCACCATACAGTCTGCGTCACCAACAGTCTGCGTCACCATACAGTCTGCGTCACCATACAGTCAGCGTCACCAACAGTCTGCATCACCATACTGTCTGCGTCACCATACAGTCTGCGTCACCAACAGTCTGCGACCAACAGTCTGCGTCGCCATACAGTCTGCGTCACCAACAGTCTACGTCACCAACAGTTTGCGTCACCGTATAATCTGCGTCACCAACAGTCTGTGTCACCAAGAGTCTGCGTCACCAACAGTCTGCATCACCAACAGTCTGCGTCACCAACAGTATGCGTCACCAACAGTCTGCGTCACCAACAGTCTGCGTCACCGTATAATCTGCGTCACCAACAGTCTGCGTCACTAACAGTCTGTGTCACCAACAGTCTGCGTCACCAGCAGTCTGCATCACCAACAATCTGCGTCACCAACAGTCTGCGTCACCAACAGTCTGCGTCACCAACAGTCTGTGTCACCAACAGTCTGCGTCACCAACAGTCTGCGTCCCCAACAGTCTGCGTCACCAACAGTCTGCGTCACCAACAGTCTCCGTCACCAACAGTCTGCGTCACCAACAGTCTGCGTCCCATACAGTCTGCGTCACCAACAGTCTGCGTCACCAACAGTCTGCGTCACCAACAGTCTCCGTCACCAACAGTCTGCGTCACCAACAGTCTGCGTCCCCAACAGTCTGCGTCACAATACAGTCTGCGTCACCAACAGTCTGCGTCACCAACAGTCTGCGTCACCAACAGTCTGCGTCACCAACAGTCTGCGTCACCAACAGTCTGCGTCACCAACAGTCTGCATCACCAACAGTCTGCGTCACCAACAGTCTGCGTCACCATACAGTGTGCGTCACCATACAGTCTGCGTCACCAACAGTCTGCGTCACCAACAGTCTGCGTCACCAACAGTCTGCGTCACCAACAGTATGCGTCACCATACAGTCTGCGTCACCAACAGTCTGCGTCAACATACAGTCTGCGTCACCATACAGTCAGCGTCACCAACAGTCTGCATCACCATACTGTCTGCGTCACCATACAGTCTGCGTCACCAACAGTCTGCGTCACCAACAGTCTGCGTCACCATACAGTCTGCGTCACCAACAGTCTGCGTCACCAACAGTCTGCGTCACGAACAGTCTGCGTCACCAACAGTCTGCGTCACCGTATAATCTGCGTCACCAACAGTCTGCGTCACCAACAGTGTGTGTCACCAACAGTCTGCGTCACCAGCAGTCTGCATCACCAACAGTCTGCGTCACCAACAGTCTGCGTCACCAACAGTCTGCATCACCAACAGTCTGCGTCACCAACAGTCTGCGTCACCAACAGTCTGCGTCACCATACAGTCTGCGTCACTATACAGTCTGCGTCACCATACAGTCTGCGTCACCAACAGTCTGCGTCACCAACAGTCTGCGTCACCATACAGTCTGCGTCACCTTACAGTCTGCGTCACCAACAGTCTGCGTCACCATACAGTCTACGTCACCATACAGTCTGCGTCACCAACAGTCTGCATCACCATACTGTCTGCGTCACCATACAGTCTGCGTCACCATACAGTCTGCGTCACCAACAGTGTGCATCACCATACAGTCTGCGTCACCAACAGTCTGCGTCACCAACAGTCTGCGTCACCATACAGTCTGCGTCACCTTACAGTCTGCGTCACCAACAGTCTGCGTCACCATACAGTCTACGTCACCATACAGTCTGCGTCACCAACAGTCTGCATCACCATACTGTCTGCGTCACCATACAGTCTGCGTCACCATACAGTCTGCGTCACCAACAGTCTGCATCACCATACAGTCTGCATCACCAACAGTCTGCATCACCAACAGTCTGCATCACCAACAGTCTGCATCACCAACAGTCTGCATCACCAACAGTCTGCGTCACCAACAGTCTGCATCACCAACAGTCTGCGTCACCAACAGTCTGCATCACCAACAGTTTGCGTCACCAACAGTCTGCATCACCAACAGTCTGCGTCACCAACAGTCTGCATCACCAACAGTCTGCGTCACCAACAGTCTGCATCACCAACAGTCTGCGTCACCGACAGTCTGCGTCACCAACAGTCTGCTTCACCATACATTCTGCGTCACCAACAGTCTGCAGCGCCAACAGTCTGCGTCACCAACAGTCTGCGTCACCAACAGTGTGCTTCACCATACATTCTGCGTCACCAACAGTCGGAGTCACCAACAG